>JARHVA010004439.1:872500-957500 GCA_037957365.1 Torreya grandis
ATCTCTTGAGCTTCATCTCCTGATACACATCTTAGGTAGATGCCTTCATAAATTATTCTATAGATAATCCCATTTTTTAACATGTAGTGAGTATCCTTGAGCCTCAAGGCTCTATTTTATTCTTTTTTATGAGGGAAAAGTACTAGTGAGTGAATATTGAATGATATCAACATACCAATATCTTTTAGATAATTGGGCTACATATACATCCTCAATGGTGATGCATGGGTTAGGCTCACTCATAAGATAAATGATGGTTTCTCCTCTAGCAATATTAACAAGCTTGATTTCTATTTCAAACTCCTAAAATTTTGACATCCATTTTCCTCTATGTTCTCCCAATTCATTATATGTTAAAGTGAGCTTGATAGTAGGGTCTAACATAGTAGCAATAGTCTTATTTCTTAATATATAATGTGTAAATTTATTTACTACTTTGACAAGATAAAATATCTACTTGTATATCATGGAGAAGTTGAGATCTATTTCCTTTCAATTTATGTTCATAAATGAAATATGCTTCTAACTTTCATCATTACTTTGGGTAGTCACAATAATAAGTATATGCTCTGAAGCAGTAAAATACAAGGAAAATTTCTTACTAAAGTCTAGACTTATGAACATTAGAACTTGAAATATGACATCCTTGATGTGTTAAAAATACTTTTGAGCCTCTAGTGTCCATTATATTTTTGTATCTTGCTTAAGAATTACATTTAGAGGTCTAATTTTGTTGCAAAACCTGAGATAAACTTCCTCACATAATTTATCTTTCTTGTAGACACTAGAAAATTACACCAATAATTCTAGATGTTGTAATACACCCTTTCAACCCCTTATCCCCCCTTGGGTTAGAACATTTATTAACTACCTTAAAAACCCATTTACCCCTACCCATATTTAGCTAAATTATTTAATTAATTAGGCTAATAAACTTCTATTTACACCTGACCCTAAGACCAAGCCCATGTATAACTTACTAACACCTTACCTTAAGACCATTTCTTACCCTAACATTTAAGTCCTAACCTCCTAAGACCATTTATTTCCATAATATTTATTTCTAACCACATGATCATACTCACTTAAGCTAATTAAGACCATTTATAATGGTCTTAACTACCAAATTAAGTGCAAAACACTATTTTTGGCAAGTTGGACCTATTCTACCTTGATCAATGCCAATCATCCATCGACTGATGTTAGTTGACCAGAATTAGAATCATTTATTTAATATTAACCATGACATTTACTTGGGATATTAAACAATCTGAGTCTAAGTATAGATGATCATTTTATTATGAACTTGTACATGAATTAGAGAGCTAAACTAAAGAGCCATAGACTATATACACATAATATTTTCAAACTTTTATTGATTAATCACACTTTGTATCTTGCAGGAACCTATCAAGTCTTAATATCTTTGAGTTCATGCCTTAATGGGTGTATTGTGAAAGGGGTGGGAAGACCACTGGTGCTTTATAAGATTTTTATCCATTTTACCACTTGCCATTTATACACTTCTTTTGAAACCATTTACCCTAAGCTTATTCTTCTTAGTCCTACATCCTCCAATCTTTTTTTTCTTTCTATCCTCTTTTTCATACCTTAACATCCTTTTGGACTATCATTTGTACTAGATCAACTAGGTTGACCCAGTACATTTAAAGGGTATTTTTCACTTTTTTGGTTTGTTAGCCTTTTAGCTAACCTAGCATAAAACTAGTGAATTGTCCCCAAAAACACACTAGGTAGATTGTGTTGACCTTGTACAATTAATATTTCCAAGAGGAATTAAGGAAAGATCAACCTATATATACAAGTTTAATTCCCACAATTTCATAAGATAAGAATTATTAGCAAAAAAGCATGAGTAAACATTTGTTTATTGACCATTTTAATTGAGTAATAAATCTTAGGGTTCCATACATTCTTTGGAGATATAAATCTTGTCTTGTAGATAAGTCTTTTGGATGATTAGATAAGTTGTGCAGCCTAGAGCTAATTTATCTTGGTTATCCTTACATACCACAACAATATATAGTGAAGCACCTTGGGCAAGGGAGAGATTGAGGCTCAATAGGTTTATATTCAAAGGTAAGTATTCCTAACTGTATTTCTCCATTATAAGAGTAGATAGATAATGAAATTGTATTCTTCTCCCATGTATTAGGATTTTGTATACATTGATGTGAGTATATGTCTTCTAATACATGTTTAGTTTAGTTTTTTTTTTAATTTTTAACCCCCACTTTGTGCCAAAAGCTTTGGTGTGGAATAGATTAGATTTACTTTATTGCTATTAGAATAGAGTGAACATTTTCAACCTTAGGAATCCATTAGGGTTGTTTTGTGATTATGTTAGACTATAGGCTTTGGAACTCTTCCTAGCATGATCTTTTTTGACAAGTGATACAAGTGATCCCCTAATTGGGTCTAGTGGATCCTCATATTGGTCTTGCTCTTGCCTAACAAGTATATCCCAATCAGAAGTGTAGGTATGATCTATCTTATCTGATCTAGGATTAATTCATAGACATGATGTATTTCTTATTGCATACATTCTGGTGAACTCAACATGAAACTAAACCTTTTAGGATTTATTTCACTTTTTCATTATTTTATTCATTCTTTTGATCATCACTTTTATCATATATTTTGACATACTAGATTGATTTTATCGACCTACCTATTTTTATCTATGCGTAGGTTTCTAGGAATAGGTAACTAGATCAAGATAATCAACCTAGTACATGTTTTAAGATTTTTAGACACTGATTTTAGTATACTAGGTCAACACCATTGAGCCCTTATAGTTTCATCACTTTTTAGCATGTTCTTGTATAGCTTGATCAATTCTATCAACCCAATTTGTAGGTTTCTCATACATACTTCAAGGTTATTCATTAGAAATATTTCCTCAATGCATCTATGATCCACAAGTTTCCTTTTTACTTCTCATTTCATTTCTTTTATGTATTTATTTTCATATTTTGTAGTCTTTAAAACTTCCCTTGCACAGTCAATTGAATTAACACTACTGACCTAGTTTGTGTTTTGTGTGCTATCTGAAATAACTAAATCAACACTATCGACTTATTTCATTTTTAGACCTTTCTTCCATAGTATAGTTTTGACCCTATCAACCCTATTCTATATTTTTTTACCTATAGTGTCAACACTATACCTTGTCTCAATTAGAATTAACCTCATATATGTTAGTAATTAGCTCACACCTTTTTTTTCTTATTGCTTGCATGCTTAGAATAGTACACATAGTTTAATAATGGTATTTTTAATTAATCACTTAGTTTCACTATTTTTATTTTATTCACACATGACCAAATTACATAACATAAAAAATCAATTTAACATTATATCTACCCAAGGCCAACCTACTTGGATTTCATCACCAAGGGGGAAGCCAACTTGATGCTCTGATCAAGTATAAAGTGTGGTTAATGGTATATTATGACTAAGCACTCAACACCCTTATCACTGCAGTGTTTGAAGTGAGGGGGTAAGACCCAATGCCAAGCTTGTATATATGAGAACTTGACCCTACCCATATTATGAAATATTGGTATGATCCTAACAAGTTTTGTTGGTTTCATACTAGTTGGGGTCATTCTTATGAGACTTGTAGACAACTTCATAATTTAGCTATGGATTTTCTTCTTGGACCTAATTTTGATCATGATTCCATTATATGTAAGAGTCAACAAGCCTATGAAATTGATTTTAATGGATATAAATCAAATGACAAAATTGAATCCTTGAATCAAGCAAATGCTCATTTGGATATCTATAAGGATCCTTTACCTAATCATCAAACTATCCTAGATAATCAAGACAAGCCTACCCCTTCCACAAATAATGTAGAATGTCTTGTTGAACTAACTTTCAAAGAGAATGTGGTTATCATGATTAATATGTGAAGGGTGGTGGATTTAATTGATTCCCAACCTATCTACACTCCTTCCCATAATAAATATCATGTTATCTAGGATTCTTATTTAACTCATTTAAATGAGTTGGGGTAAGAAGATATTATCACTTTTGGTGATCCAAAATTTTATTCTCCCTTGGATAACACATCCCATTATATTTCTACCACTCTTCCATCATATTTTAATGCTAATGATAGTAAAAATTCTACTAACAGTTCTTCTCCTTCTAAAAATCAAATTAAACCAACTAATTCATCCTCTCAACATGATTTACCACCTTATTCTAAACCTTCTTTTTATTACAAATAAAAATTTCAATGATCTTTAGCTTCTCCTTCCGAAGACTTCCTTAACCATTATGTACCTATATCTAATAACAATCTTATGGGCTATGATGAGTGGGATCCCATTGTGTAACTCACTAATCTCCCATCCCAAATTCCATTTGTTGAGCTTATGAGGAATTCCCCACATCATAGAAACTACATCATGAAGATCCTAATTGAGGTGAATGCCCCTCATCTTCCCCTAGTAGGATAGAAGGCAAATTTATCTGGTATTGAAGATAGTATTTCAAAACAATGTGAAGAGATGTCTACAAATGTTGATGAGATGATAGACACTTCTCTTTCTATAAAATTTTACATAGATTATATGATTCCTAATGAGATTCTACTTCATACGAATGATCCTCCTTTATTAATTATCATATAAATAGGTGATATTCAAGTTAATCATGCATTTATTGATGAGGGTTTCAACACATGTGATACTTCTCTTGATTTCATTAAGACCCTTAGGTATTGTTATCATCAAATTATTCACCGTAGGATCATTATCTCATCTCCTACAATTTGATGCACATGGAGTCATTTCTCAAGTTTGTGGGAGCTTGTAGGAGAGATGAATCTATAGTATTATGCAGGCTAGCTCCCTAGATTTTTCTTATACTTCTTCCAAATTACTCTAAAAATTTGATAGTGAAAAGAGTTTAAGGAAAAAACTATAAAACAACTAAGAGGTGATGGACCAATGTAAATTTATACTCACACTTGACTAGAACTACTACTTGAAGATGAACAATATGATTTTTGCACAAGACTCATAACCTTATAGCTATCATTGCATCAATGTCTCACAAACTAGATTCAACAAAGTAAATAATTATTATGAAGGAACTAAATGACACCAAAGAAATGCATTCATGGATCAATTATAATATTTTTGAAATTATAACGAATACTAGTAAGCACCTACAACAACTATCTATTTGAAACTTGGTAGACCATCAAGAGTGCAAAGCTAGCAAAGACAACTTCACTAAACTAGACAAACATGATTCAAGTCATGACACAATATTTCAATGTAAGAATGGAATAAACACTTGTATTATATAAAAAGAGTTATTCATGTACAAAATTGGCTAGAGTTTCCCCATAAACCAATGGAGGCTCCTCAGAAAAGCCAAAACAATGCATATTTATAGGCCAAAAAGGGAGAACAAGTAAGAGAAATTCCAAGGGTCACTTGGACATGTGTCCATCTAAAAAGGGGAGTTACATTTACATTTGAAATAGGGGCGATGTGAGCAATGCCAATTTAGGAGTCACACTTGTTCAAAAAAGTCACAAATAAGGTGAAAAGTGGCACAAAACTACTAATTTTGCACAAAAAACTGCCTACTAGAGTAGCCTTCCAAAACTCCTATTTTCTATACAAATCCTAAAGTGTAATGGTTGGCAAGGATAGGAGGGGTTACCAAAAACATCATCCATGCATGGGTTTGGTCATTAATCACTCATAATACTATGGGCATGCATAATCATCTTAAGTAATTTCAAATGTTCTCATTCCATGCACCCTTACCACTTGGCACCTTAAACGATGCAAAAAAAACAACCAATTCATACAAGAAGTGGCATGACACCTGTCAAGGCCTTAAAAATAATTAGTTACAAGAAGTCTTTAAAAATAATTATTTACACCTTTCTTAGTATTTAATTATCAATAAAAATTACTCACACATCTTTAATTTAGTCGTGAACATATCCAATCCCCTTTGAAGTCTTTCCAAGATACCAAATTAGAAGTTGTCCCTGCTTTGGGAGAAGAACTATGCCTTACCAAGTAGCTTGTCTACCCTTTGTGCACCAATAGGTGAAATTTTTTCTCTCCAATAGACTTATATATCATTATAAAATCCTATTTGAACTTAAAAACATTAAATAAAATATTATAAGTCCTTGGGAGATGTGGATTTTAATTTGACACCTTACTTGGGGTTGGGAAATCATGTTTTCCCACTAGACCTTCATTCAAAGATCCTTGTGTGGACCAAAACATTGGTGTCCATACATTATAGTTTGGTTTTTTAGGTTCCCCTATGTTTATTACAGATTTATATATCACCTCTTGTGATTAGACCAAGTGTAAGCCTAATATTAACATAATTCCCCAAAATTGGGCTTTTTCCTACATGTATGGACTGAGGTACGTCTAAGACAAAATAGTGGATATTAGGCCTATTCATCTATGAAAATTGAATATCTTAAGAGCTATATGAGGTCATTATTATAAATTTTTTTTAAAAATTGACTATATTGCAATTATAGCTACCCAAACCAACTCAATCTTCCCCAAAAAGGTCACAAAAACCCTATTTTTGCATGATTTCACCCATACTAGCCTATAACCTCTATTTCCATAAAAATATCCATATTTAAGGATATTGGAACATTATTATCATGTATTAACAAATATTTTTTTATCTTTCACAACATATATAATACCTATTTTCACATGAAAAAATTCTTTGGCCCTTTGGAACAAGACCTTGACATCCTAATCATATGGACTATGGCAAGTATGCATATGTGAAAGGTGTATTGGATGATTAGAGGGTGTATTTGGAATTTAATATCCTTAATTTGAGAATTATTGATCCATATTACACTATTTTTAACTTACACTTCCCTCCTTGGCATCCAAATCCCACATGCTTCTTTCTTCTACATGACCCTGCTTGCTAGGATTGAGACAAGTCTTGTAAGCTTGTAGGTTTGATGACCTCCTTTGTGTGAAAATATTTCCTTTATTATATGGAATCATATTAAATCCATAATTTTATTTTTTTCATGCATGATTTTTTCCTCCAAAGACCACTTTGCTCTTGACTACAATCAATTGCAAATTATGACTGTGCTTTCACATTTTGTATGGTTGTAGGTGGTTTTTGGGTATGTTCAAGTCTTCAAAGGAATATTAAAAACCCCTATTTTATATTATATTATTACATCACTCTATGTATTCACATTTCATTATTTATGAACTTCAAAACCTCCCCATTATTGATTAAGACTAACTTCCAAATAACTAGCTTTATATGCATGTTTCACTTGGTTGTATGTGGTTTTAGGTGACTTGAAGCTTATATAATAACATATAGAGTTTATTGAGACCATGTTTAGATTTTTATAATTATTTATAAGACCTATTTCCTTAATATTAACCATAAATATCATCTCCTTATGCCAATCATCAACATTGCTTCCAATGCATGATATGCCCTATGTACAGATAGGGGATAGGCCCAAAAGGTCATTCCATGCAACATAACTCCCCTTCATGGCTTAAGGGCTCAAGATTGATGGTTGAGTTGTTTTGAATTATTAACTCTTGAAAAAATAGGTCTAGGACTTGTCAGATGTGTTTTAGGACAAATACTCATTGAGAATCCTATAGATATCACGAATGTAATTCAATGATTTATTGCCATTTTAGGAGGTCACAAAACCTACTTTTCACTTACTCTTCCAAGCTCAAAATTGTCATAAATGATGATTGTACCATAGGAAACCAAATATTCATAATGGTATCTTTAATAAAAACTCTCTCTTACACCTATTCAATTGCTTAGAACCTATAGGATCACTATTTGGCTATCTTAGAGCATCTAGGCCTGATTTTAATTCTTCATTCCTTTTGATGTTTTGACACCCTTTCTTGTCAAATATGATCATAATAGGATTTTCTAGAAATTATTTATGGAAATGAATCATCAAAATGAGTGGATCATCTCATTGGAACACCTCTATAAGAGTTATCAATGGCCTCAGTTGTAGATGACATTCTCTTTTCACAAGTGCAACTGAGACCCTTTTCCAACATAGCTAGTTGGTAGCATGTATGTGCCTTTTCCCAAAGCCTCAATGAACATTAGTAATTACAAAATGTGGAGGATTATTTAAAACCTTTAAACCTGCATTGATGACATTATAATATCCCTATAGATGAATTTTTGACTATTGCATATAGGCAAAAACATGGAAGACCAAGGAAATATGAGGTAAGGCCTTTGCAAACACCAAAAAGGCATTTTATAATACTTAAAACCTAAAAAACACTAGTATAGTCATAAAAAAACATAAAAACACTCTTCTAAATGTGAACAAAACATTTTCAAGCAACTGAGCTGATTGTGAACACAAACTGGGCATTTTACTCCCTTAAATGAGGCTTTCTCACACCATTAAACTCTATAATAAAATAAAAATAATTATATCGTGTTTAAAACCATGTATAAACACCTTGAATAGAAAAAAAAACATTAATCCAAGTCAAAAAAGTCTGAAATAGGTTCAAAAGGAAACCCCCTCTTCAATATAATCTCTCAAAAGGCTGCTTGAGGTGTTAATGATTGTTCTTAAAGAATAATGATCCAATATAAGACATATTTCCATTAAATTATAGTCTAATATTATTACTATCTACCCCTAAGACCATTCCTCTTGATTCCACCTGTATGGCCCATGGTGAGTACTTGACGTTGGGCCTTCTTTGTGTGTTAATGGAGAAAATGGGAAAATGAGTTGCATAAGAGATATTTTTGCATTATTCTTAAATTATAATCATGGAAATGGATGTGGGGAGATGAAGAGGCTCCATATCCACATTTTTTAATTGAAGATCAGATGGTGGTGGCCATACAAGTGCCCAAAAAGACCTAAAATTGAGGAGAAACTACCCTTTATAACTTATAACTAAATCTTGGCCTACCAAAACCTACCACTGACTTGAACTGACCTTATCCACATTTATATTCTACCTAGATCTAACCTTATGCCACTTGCCATCCATACAAGTCCTTGAATCTAGCTAAAAGTGGGCCCACAAGCTCTTTTTGCACACTGAGAGTGAAATATGTAAATCAATTTCATAAAATGACATTAGAACATGTTAGATACCAAATTAGACCCCAAAAAACATATTTTCACTCTTTTACCAAGTTTAACTCTATTTGACTAGAGTTGACTTTCTTTAACTTAATTAGTTCTAGGCCTAGACATTAGACCAAAGATGGACTATGGATAAGTATGTGTTTTAGACTAAAAATATACCCATATATGACATATATAAACTTATAAAAAGTTCAAAAATGGAGGGGTTGACCAATTTTGACCAAGAGTCAAAATTGGTCAATAAGTATTTAGAATACAATCTCAAGTCTACATGTCGCACATGCCAAGGATATGATAGAAGGCAAATGCCTCCTCTAGGTTGCATATGGCTTCCCATTACCATCCTACCTATCAATTTATACATGAAGGTGATGATATTTAACTTCCCCCTTTCTTATAACATCTTTCTTTGTAGGCTATGGACTCAATGCATGAGAGTTATCACTTCTTCCACCTACCAATGCATTAAATTCCCTCATAATGGAGCCATTTACAAGATTCAAGGTGACACTAACCCTTGGAATTTTGAAATTTTTTGAGATTGTGGTATATTCAATATTTATACTCTTGAATCTTTACCAAGTGTTCCATTCTATGAGTCTTAGTGTCTCAACTTTCCTATCAATTCAACCTAAGGTTACAGTGGGCATCCTGAGCTCATTGGTAACATTCCTCTTAACCTTTTAGATTCCAATGATGATGAGCCTTATGAGATTAATTTAAATATCAAAACTTTTGATCTCTCACCTCATCTCATCTCATATATTCCTACTTCATTGCAACCTCATTCTTGTAAGCCTCTTTGCAATGATATTCTCATAGTCTTAACCGAGACTAGGCATTCTATTCACCATGCTTCATCAGATGACAAGGTTATCCCTACTATGCCATTGATATTCACACCCTAGATTATGATGATGGTTATTCCTTAGATGATCCATTTTTAGGTGGTCTTGTCTAGTCCCATGATGTTGAGATTATCCATTATCATTCTTCTTTACTTGAGTATTTTTGTGCATCTCATCATTGTCTATCACTTATAGTTCCTATTTTTTGCATTTTCCCCCTTATTGTAATGTAGAGATGGCACTGAAAACTCAAATTTTTGAGGATCCATATAGTACTATGCTCATGGATTGTGCTATGACTAGGCCTTACCATTTTTTTAGGTACTTTGACCCTTATAGTTGGTTTGCCCATGAAGTTACTGTGCCCCTCCTTAGACATGATATAGATCCTACCCCTCCCTCAGTAGTCACTACTATAGTTGAACCTCTTCTTGCTCTTATATAGTTTATCCTATTCCCACTCCTATTGTTGTTGAGCCTACCCCTACTTTTGATGCTACTGGTACTTCCATTTAGCTTAGTTTCATTCCTTCCTCATCATCAACTTCCCTTGGTTATGGTTTATTTTCATTGCCTAAGATGGCTCCTATGCCCACAAAATGGGTTGATGAGTGTTCTTTCTCTTCTCCTACTCATATTTTACCTCTTTTTTATGAGTGATTTTCTAAAACCACTCACAAGCATATCTATTACTTCCATGGGACAAATAACCATTCTTCCACCCATTTTCACAAGTTATGGTAATATCTTGATACCTTGTGTCCTTCCCCATCATGAGATAAATACATACCTAAATATTTTCCAAAGTATAGTGAGGTATATTATCTATGGCACCTATGTAACACCCATCACACTAATTATAATTACATCCTACAACATCTCAAATATCATCTTATAATCATTCCCATACCTTCTTCTATTCCTACCACAGGTTATTCCCACAAGAAGGTTCCTTGGCTCCACCTTTAGTGGTTCCATCACCTCATGTGGTCCCTTTACCACCTTATGTGCTTCTATAAGTGATTCATTCACATGTGTACCTTCCATCACCTATGGATTCTTCTCCACTTATGACTCTTTCACTTGTGGATCCTTCTCCATCAGTGGTTCCTTCTCCCATAGATCCTACTCCCATGCATTATCCTAACCAAACTTTGATAATTCTCCTCCTTAGCATGATCTTTTTAGCATTCATACTTTTTCATTTGAGGATATTAGAAAAGAAGTATTTTCTTAGTATTCATTAAAGATTTATGAAACCCTAGTAGTATTTTGATTATAACTTAATAGAGACTTATCTGATGTATTGGCTAATGTGTGTGGATGATTTACTAGTATTTATGAGCACATGCATGGTACTTTCACATTTATAACTTAATTGGACATGTGATCTAATATTATTTCTACCTATTTTATCATTTAACACTGTGTTAAATTTTTGCTTATCTTCTATCATGATTTATTACTTATTTTACTATATCTTTCTTATCTTTTATATTTTGCATATGATTTTCTTTTATTTATCATTAATTTCCCTTCCCTTTTTCCTAGAGTTTTTCACAAAACTCTTTTCTTGTATATTTATGATTATTTTGATTCCTTATCCTTATTTTTCATATATAATTTATCATGGTGATTTGTTTATACCTAATCTATTCCCCTTGGTTATTGTCTCCCTTTACCATGCGATTAGTTATCAAACAATCTATCTCATCACTATCTCCTTTTGTTGGTCCACTTTGGATCTAGTTTTTCCCTCTTCCTTTTTTCACAAACTAAGCATATACATGGTTGATACTTGATATCACATGCTTGTTCATTGTTAAGCCTAAGTGTACTAGTCAGTCTATGTCTTTGGTTACTTAGCTTCCTTTAGCCTTAGCCTATACCTCATTTGTGTGTATTGCTATCTCTCTCATGATTGGTCATTCTAAGTCTATATAGAGGAGGAATATTAAAAAGCATTCAAAATAAAGATAAAATCCAAATCATTTAAATAAAAGGCAATTATATTAAAAGGAAAAATTATTATTAAAAGTATAATCACACTAAAAGATGTGAATCAAAGCACATATCCTTTTAGTCAAAGTTCAAACTCCATAGTTGGCCTCATGATAGAGCAGAGGTCCTTTAGGGCTTAGTAGAATAGTAGATTAGAAAAGGAAATAAATAATCTTTTAGTGCTAGGTACTTTCTCACACAAGTACCCAATTTTTGTAGTATACTAATGACTTTGTAAGGGGTCCTGAAGAGCAGGGAACACATCGTGAGAAGGTAGGTCCATTTTATTTTCTTGTACCAATTTATCTTCATTATTTGATCTTAGTAGCATGCATATTTTCCTACAAAGCTTTGTGTCTATAGTGAACAAGTTTCCTTTGTACATAAATGACCAATATTAACTTAGTGTCTTTTGATGTCCTTAGTATGCCTCTTTCCTTTTAAGGTCTTCTCATAAGATGCCTAAGTATTTCTTTTTACACTCATTATTTCCCTTATATTTCCTCTTGAGAAATATTATTTTATCTACTAATCATTCCCCTTGGGATTTGATTAGTGAGTGGTTTTATAAGTCCATGAATAAGACCCGACCATCCTCACATAATACCATATTTTCCTTCTTATTACCCATATCCTTGATTACTTGATTTTCTTATTTATTCCACCCTAATGGTGTTTTATTTGTCGAGTTGTAGTTTAAGACCATGGGTAGACCTGACCCTCACAAAATTTTCCAATACCCAAGTCACCATCCAAATTACATGTGTCAAATTTGAGATAAGAATCAATTGATTATGAAGTTACATGTCATTTTACACTATTCCCATCTTGATTTAGTATGTTTTATGTTTACTTCATTTTATTTAACATTTTTATCTTCTTATTTTCAAAGTTCATGTAATATTTCAACCATTTCTTGAATTTTTCATACTTCCCACCTTGAATTAGTATGATTAATTCAAGACCAATATTTTGCAATTTTTTTTTCTTTCTTACATCCTAGCATGATTTAGTATAATTGATTGACCTAATTAATGTGGTTTTATTACCATTTGTGCCCTTTTACATACCTTCCATTTCATTACTTTGTTTTTCATACTTCCCAACATGATATTAGTATGATTTTACTTTTTTTAATCTGGTGCATAAATCACACATTGGTTTAAAAACAAATTACTTTTTACCATCTTGTTTTTCCATTTTATTAGTTCTTTATAGTTAATCTTTTTTTAATTACACATTTCCCATCTTGAAATAGGGTGTAGTACATTTTCTTGATTGATTATATTTTTCCAAGTCCTTTTGTGTATTTATTTTTAACGATGCATGTGTATTTTATAATTCTAGAAAAGAAACCAAATCTCATATTCCTATAGCATATCAAAAAGCTAAATACATGTGATATGAATAAATATATGCTAAGCATCCACAACCTTAACCATAATAAACAACCAAAATCAACCATGATGATAACATACACATCTAACAAACAATATGCCAAAATGATATATATATATATATATATATATATATATATATATATATATATGTATGTATGTATGTATGTATGTAGGTATGTATGTATGTATGTATGTATGTATGTATGTATGTATGTATGTATATATCATAACTTTTATACAACAAATGCAACCATTGCAATGCCCCAGCTCTATGGCTAGGTCCCATCCTATCTATCTCATAGCTTAGGCATGCTTCCTATTGAGGCCTCACTCTAACTCCTCCAAATGGTATGATATAAGGAGACCATTCATGATTTAAATTAGGTGAATTTCTTGTATCTATGACTCTACCAACTGGGTTTGGATCTCTATCATCTAGACTACTATAGCCAGATGCAAAAATCTCCATCTACTAGGGCCTACCATGCCTATAGTTCACATACACCCATCACTACTGGTGGATACATCCTCTTTATCTACCTCACTACCTCTCCATCTAATCTAAACTAACTTGTTTTAGCTAGGGTATATGGTATACTCAAATCCTCTAGTGTTATGGTGTTGTATGGATATAGAGTCTCATCTAGAATGTCATGGAATGATCCCCTCACTAGGGACCCCATCTCTCCTCCTCATTCTTATCTATACCTTTAAAATCATAAAAGATAGATATTATATCACTTTTATATCTCATAATATATATCTTGCTTTCCAAACAAAATACAAGCAATAGTTTAACCATCTCTTTTTACCTATATGTGTCTCAGCTACTATGGTCTTGTCATCTCCATGACCATCTAGCATAGTCTCCCCATCTCAAAGGCCTCCTATCACCTCCTCTATAGGCCACCTCATTAGCTCAAACCTATCTATCATGGGTCATGTCAGTCATAGACTACATCTAAGTGATCTTTCTATCATATCCTCTAGCTCACCTATGGGGTCATCTAGGATGGTAATAGTCTTCACTCTCTCTTCTACCTCCTACATTTATCGATGCTTTATCCTTAATGTCCACTTCTCATCTTGATGTAGAGTTAGTAGTGGTATAACTAGTATCTCTACTTCCACATTCATATCCTCTTTCTTAGCTCCTCATCATTCCTGACCAGTCTACAGTCACTCTTAATGTGACCTAAATGTTAGCCTCACTATTAGTGGCCCCAATCCTCTCCTCTTATATGGCTCCCTCACATGGTAATCCAACTACTCAAACATTAGTATCAGTGATATTATATGAGGTACACCCATTTAACCTAGTACCTATGCCACTAAATGTGTCTTTCTCCACCAAAAATAGTGTTTAATCACTTATATCCTCTTTGTTGATAGTGCAACTATGTCCTAGCTCACCCATGTAGTTGTTATGTGCTCTTATGATTTCCACATTATTTTTATATGTATCACTAACTATAGCACTAACATATGGGGCACAACCCATCCTACCTAGTCCTCCCTTCATCTTTGTACTTGAGGTAACCTATCATCGATCACATGGGGTAACCCAGCCAACTAATACTTAAGAAACCTATCATATATCTAAGTTGTTAGTAATATGATCAGTCTCATGGTCATGTTCCCTCTAACTATCATCTCATACATATCATTTACTAGTTGGACCTAGATGACTAAGCCTAGGTCATATATCACTTGCTCCTTCAAGATCATCCTGCTCAAGGCTACCATGAATAGTGGTACCTTGACATATAACTTGTGACATAGCACCTATTTTGTCACAAGGACTATCATAGCCTTTTAGATATCCATATTATATGATGTATATACATCAAGCATACTCACTCTCCTACCTAATAATATCATCTTTGAGCTTGTAACCCACATGGCTAAGGCTCTCCTTTCCTCTAGACTATTTGGTATCCCTATAGTCACTTACACTCCTACTATAGGTATCCCCAAGATGGCATGGATATCCCCATACACCTCCCATTAAAAATTTTTAGTCAATCATTCCTAAAAATTGAGGAACATGATTAACATGTCAACACTAAGGGGGATCCGGTACATCTCTATTATCCCTCCTAGACCTATGGTACCTAGTCTAGTCCTATCTCTATTTGAAAATATATCTAACAAGTCTTGTAACCATTTAAAATTCAAAATTCCCCAAAACCTCAATCATCCATGTACCTAATAAATAATAAAGGATGTATCAATTCCTCCATGTCATATATAGTCATAATACATTCTTTAATACATTATTTTTACATTTTAAAAGAAAAAAACAAGCCTACATGACTTTATTTTATTCTCTTTAGATTAATTTTATACTTCTTAGTCTTTCTTGACCTTACTTGGTCATTTTTCACCATTCCAACCCTCTTTCATCTTTTTACATGCTTTTCAATATCTTTCTAGCTCTTTGGTCAAACTAGTTTGACCAAAATTATCCCATCTTTTTGCCTGGTTGACTCAAAAAATATAAGTTAACCCCCTTATCTTCTCCCTAATGTTAAGTTTCCATTCTAGACCTTTTAGACCACTTGAAAACTCCAAAATGGGCCTTCAACCTATAGAATGTATAGGTTCGACCCATACCTACTAGGTCGACATAGTGGATTCTACTTATTTTCTAGCCTACTAGGTTGACCTAGTGATTTTTGCTTTCTAACCCTTTGCATTTTTCAAAAAAAGTGTAATTTTCATGATTTTCTCCTAAACCCTCTAGACACATTTCATAACTTCCTATTTTCTTCCCCTAGAACCTGATTTTGCCTCATTTTGACATCTAGAAATGCTTAAAATTCAAAATTACTAAAAATTCTCTTAATTCAATACAAATTTTAAAAACTGGTTTGAGATTCTTAGTTGCATACCTATAGTGCACCTACTACTACCTCTAGAGCCTCTCCCTTTGTATCACATCATCTCTTCACCATCCTAGCTTATTTATCTCCATAGATCTCTTTTCTCTCCTTCACAAGTCAAAATGACAAAGACTTGTCTTTTCCATATTTTAAAACACTTTTTAAAATTCAAATCTTTCAATTATTATCTAATAGAATTCTTGTTTTTATTTTATCTTTGTTTCTACTCATCCATTTTTAAATAATAAAAGATGTTAGATTCATGATGATGTAGAGATTCTTTTCCACTACGATATTCCTATTTTCCAAAAAAAAATGATTTTAATCTATTTTTTGTACTAACTTCTATAGGTTCTTCTAGTGTTATCTACATTGGACACCTTTACATTTCTTATAGTTTCCTTCTTTATCTATGGCACTAAAGTAAGCTAAAACTATGTGTTTTTCAATTTAGTCCTTTCTTTTCTCATATTTGATACTTACTACAATTTACTTATCTTCAACATTATGTGCTATCATGTTCTATCTTGAAGCACCATCCCATGTTTCACTTACATGACATGTGATGAGCTTTAAGTGGGTACATAGATAAACATAATATTTTAAGACTTTTATTGATTACTGACACTTTGTATCTTTTAAGAACATATCGAGTCTCAATCTCTCTAAGTGCATGCCTTAATGGGTACATCAAGAAAGGGGTGGGTAGACCATAGGTGCTTCATAAGATTATTGTCCCTTTTACCATTTGCCATTTACACACTTGTCTCTTAAAACCATTTACCTTGAGATTATTCTTCTTAGTCCTACCTCCTCTAGTCTTTTTCCTCTTTCCATCCTACTTTTCTTGTGTTAACATACTTTTGTATTATCATCTATACTAGGTCAACCCAATACAATTTAGGGTTATTTTCACTTTCTTGGTTTGTTAGCCTTTTGGCCAACCTAACACAAACCTAGTGAATTATCTCTAAAAACACACTAGGTCAATTGGGTTAACCCTATATAACTAACATTTTTGAGAGGATTTAGGGCAATATCTTCCTATATATACAAGTTCATATCCCACCATTTCATAAGATAAGAATTATTAGCAAATAAGTGTGAGAGAACATCCACTTATTAGCCATTCTACTTGAGGAATAAAGCTTAGGGTTCCTTACTTTCTTTATAAATAACTATATTATCTTATGGATAAGTATTTTGGATTCTTAGATAGGTTGTGTAGCCTAGAGCTGATTTATCTTGGTTATCCTTACATACCACAACAATCTCTTGTGAAACACCTTAGCCAAGGGAGAGATTGAGGCTCAATGGGTTCATCTTCAAAGGTAAGCATTCATAAATTTATTTCTCCTTTGTAAGAGTAGATAGATAATGCATTTGTATTTTTATCCCATGTATTAGGATTATGTATACATTTACATGAGTATATGTCTTCTAATACATGTTTAGTTTAGTTTGGATTATTGTTTAAACCCCCACTTTGTGCCATAACCTTTGGTGTGCACTAGATTATATTTAATTTATTTCTATTAGAATAGAGTGAATGTTTTAAACCTTAGGACTCCATTAGGGTTATTGTGTGATTTTGTTAGATTGTAGGCTTTGAAACCCTTGCTATCATGATATGTTATGACAAGTGATACAAGTGATCCCCTAATCAGTTCTAGTGGATCTCTATATTGGTCATGTTACCACTTAAAAATTGTATCCTAATCAAAATTTTATGTGTGATATAGGATTAATTCATATACATGGTGCATTTTCAATTTCATACATAGAATTCCCAAAAGCATAAGGGAGTTTTACCATTGATAAATTAAAGGTTTTAGCATTATCACATTGCTCAGATTCTCCCAAGACTCCATCAAGGTTCTTTTGACCTGCCATTTACTTCCAAGACAACATTACTACATCAAGATAAGTAATTTTGGTTATTTAATTAATTTTAAGGGTTATTATCTTATTACTTATTGTTTTAGTATCTTCATACCTTCCCCATAGCCTCAAACACCTATGTTGAAGTCAACAGACTTCAACACCCCTTTTCCATCCAACACCCACCAACCTTCCACGCTCTTTTGAGCCCAAAATCCTTGTCTAAACATTCCTTATCTTCATTCCCACTCTCACGAGCCTATCCTAAACTTGTACCAACCCAATAATTCTCTATAAATCTCCTAAAATCCAACCTTTATGTTAAAGATAAAACTATATTTTCCCACAATGATCGATGTTAGTTCTTCTTGATCAACATTGGTCTATAGAAGACTAGCATTGGTCTCTATGTTAAATTTTCTCCCTAGAATAGCAAGCTAAAAGTATCCCTTTCAACCCATCAAAACTCTTATTTATTAATCCCTGCCACAACACAATATTTATCCACAACAACCCAACCTGACCATTATCACTTTAGCATTTCTTTTATGAAAATTAGTTTAAATTAATTTCAAAAGGAATCAAGAATTTTGAAGTTTTTTATCATTTATTTAAATTACTTTATTCTTTCTTTGATTAAATCATTTTTTATCAGCATTCATTTAGACTTAAATTATTTTAACAAGCAGGTTGACAACCATCCTAAGAAGTTTCATACTTCTAAGAGATAGTATTTACTAAACAAACCACTTACCAACCATTCTAATCCAAATCTTGTCTAAGTATAATTGATTTACAGGTAATTCATGCCTAGCCAAAGATGAGTACTCATGACATTTGGATTTAAAAAAGCACACAACCACATCCATAATCATCTACACCTTCTCCCTTTCTTTAGTTTTACTTGTTTTCAAAAAAAATGATCTAAAAATATAGTGAAACAATCTAGGATGCTCAGTGGGACCCCTAATTTATCTTGGTTTCATATTTGTTTTATGACATTTAGATTGCAGTAGTAAAAAATCATCTATTTTCTTTTGGAAGATTAAACACTTTTCATTGCATTTCTCCATTTCTAAAATCACAATTTATTTGATTTCCTTAATTTTAAAGTTGAAAAGGCAAAATCTCTTGTTATTTCTCTATTTCTAAAAGTAAAAGGGCATTTTTATTGTTTTGTTCTTTCTAAAATCTAAAAGGCAATCATCTTGGGACTATAAATTTCACTATCATCTTGTAATTAGGTTACATTTAGATGTTTTGCATTCATTAAAATAAATTGAAACTTTCTTTTGGGATTAAAATATACCTTGCATATATTGATTGCTTGTTTACTTAAGTTACATATTTTAATTAATTGGGTAAATAAATCATGTAACAATCACTTCTTTTCACACACATATCAAATCACTTACATAATCAACTCATCAAAACATTTAAATAAGGGAACCAACTAGGATTTCATCACCTAACAACAACAATCATCCCAACTATCCTACTTAGAATTCACCATGAAAGGGAGAACCAACTTAGTATGTTGACTAAGTATAAACTCTAGATATCAGGTATATACTGGAAAAGAACTTGATACCCTTAGACTATGGTGTGTGAAGTGATGGGGTAGGCCCTAATACCAAGCCATGTATCAATCCTAATATAGAGATATTTTGAGCTTAAACAAACCTAAAACTATCCATAGACTACTTCTTCTAGTACCCTTTTCAAAATCCAAGCGGAGTCTCACATTTATAAACTTAAGGCATAACCCAAAAACAAGCTAAAAAATAACTCTTACAATCTAATGTACTTTTAGTTTGTGTGATCTTGTTGAATTTTTCTTCTTTGCTCTCTTTTTGAGTTAGTTTATTTCCATCAACTTCTAAACTTCCACCACTTTATTTTAAGGTATTGACATAGCATCAAGCTAGAGACCAAGCTAACCAAAACCAACCTCGCCACCAATTTTATTCCTCTTCTTCATCCATAGATCACACTCCAGATGTAGAGAGCTCTCTTGGCCATTTTAGGAGTCTTGATATGACCTGATCTTTTGCTCAAAGGGACATGGACTTTAAAAACCTCCTTGATAATAACCCAATTGCCTTATAACATTACTTCACCATAACTTCCAACCATGCCCATACTTTAGTTCTTTATATTCAACCCCCTTATGATATTCCTACTTACCTTATGGGTGAGACTTTGGTTACCACCATTTCCACTACCCAATCTATGGTAAGTCAAGCCTTATATTATATAAGGAGTCCATCTACTAGTATTGACTAAAACCAAGCTTCTCTCCCCCAAAAAATAAATACCCAATCACCTTCAACTTCTACCAAACCTTTAACCAACCCTTAAATTGTAGGGTTAATCCAACCAATGATAACTTAAGCACCACTTAGCATTGGGATTCCATCCACTAGTATGGTCTATTTACCTCTTACCACCCAAAACCTAACATCACCTACACCATTTCAAAACTTAGTAGTTTATATACCATCCACTCTTATACCTATAAGTACAAGGGTAACTACACACGTTCAAAAACCAAACCCAACCATGCCCATGTAACAACAAATACCCATTACACTTAATCAATGATATTTCCTAAATCCAAAAGTATATATGCCATCTATATCATCCCAACCTTTCATAACCAACTATCAATATGTGACATCTACCCAACCTTCCAATATGAAATACATTTCATCATCATAACCATAGTAAAACATACCCTAAAACTATGTGGGTGTACCACAAACTAACCTCATCAAGATGTTAATGGATAAAATGACAATTTTAGAGACATCTATTTAAGGATGTCATAATCTTATATCTTATGACCATATTTTTAATGAAACCATTTACCATTATATATCGATTCTTCCTTACCCATCTCAATGGGAACTTCCTAAATTTTCTAAATACCAAAGTAAAGAGGATCTTCAACAAAATTTAAGATCGTTTAGGCATCCGTACTATCTCATTGCATACAATGATGCTCTTTTACTTCAGACCTTCCTCATGTCATTAGTAAGACCTGCATTAGATCAGTATAGTGCCATCACTAGGCACACCCTCTTTCCCTTCACCCAACTTATACAAACTTTCTTGGATCATTTCTCCATAAAAATCATCAATATACTATCCATAATTAACTTTTATTCTATTTACAATTTGAGGATGAATCCATTGCCTATTTTATTACTCTATAGAGTGTGTTAATCAACCAACTTTCTTTTTCCTTACCCTAACTAGAACTGATTGAGATTTTAGGCATGTGCCAAACACATTTAATTTACATTTCAAGTTCAAACATTATATACCTTTGATGAAACATTTACCAAAGAAAGGAAATTATAAATTCGAGCCATTGATGAAGTAAAACTAAAGATTAGGAATAAGAATGATAGCTTTAAATCTACTAAATCTTCCTCCAAAATTTTGAACCACCCCCAAACCAAAGGATCAATTAATGTCATTATCCTTAATATGGCTCCTCTTCCAGTGTTAAACCAATCAAACCATCTATGTATTCAAAAAATATGGCTCCTCCTTTAGTGGTAAACCAATCAAACCCATCTATGTATTCAAACTAAAATCTAACACCCCAAAATTGCTTTGTTTAAAATAAATATACTCCATTAGGGGAGTCTTATACTTCAGTTTTAGATAAATTATTGAAAGCATCCATAGTCAAACTTACACCAATTAAATCTCCTCAACAATTTAACTCATCTCATCCTATACCAAGTTGTTATAAGGAGAATGAGATTTGTAACTACCATTACATCATTGGACATAATGTTGATATATGAATTTTTTTAAGAACATAGTTCAAGACTTGATCAAGAAAGGTGAAATTGTAATGGATAATCTAAACACACCTCCAAATCAAGATATTGACATATTTTTTCAAAAATTTCCATGTGATCATAGGAATTTGACAATAGAGAGGAGGTTAGATAAAGTGTTAGTTTCACAAAATAATGAAATAAACACACTAACATGCTAACATCTCTAATCCTAAATATTAGGGGGAACTTAATGGAAAAAATGCAACTGAAAACCCAACTAAAATGTAAATAAAAAAAATCTTTACGTTTCTTGAGTGCTCTATATTATTTTTTCATGGCTTGTTCATTTTATTCTCAAATAGTCTTTGGTAATGGAGTATTCTTTGCTCCTTATCCTTGGCACCATGGCTTGATGTTGGCCTGATATGGCTTATGTTTGCTTGATGTGGGCTTGGCTCAATATTTTGACATTATAACACTATTGCTTTTAGTCTTTATAAAAAACCTACATTATAACTCTACTATTTTCAAGCTCTATTTTCAATAATCAATGGGTTGTATTTATAGGATTAAGAACTAACCCCAACTCAAGGTGAGTTAAAGTGTAGTTTAAACATAGATTGAGTTCAAACCTAACCTAAGTGAGTAAATTAAACATAGAAGAGTTAAAAAGTGTCAAAAACTCATGATTTTTAATGAATAGGCATGGGTGAGATATTTTTATATATTTGTAAAGGCTTGAAAACTCATAGAAAGTAATCATGAAAAACTAGGATATTTCATATTTTTAAATTTCCTTTTTAGTAATTCATTAATTGCACATGGATAATTCAACTAGGATTTTAAATTGGTTTAGCTTGTTAATTAATCATATTATCCATTTATATCTTTCAAGAATTGATTTTATGTGTGTACTTGCCCCACTTAATAGGTCCATAGGCCAAATTAGCTATTGTGATGCTACAAGATGATTAAAGATGAATCTGTGAGAGGTTTTTATTATTTATGATAGGATACACCAATAAGGGATGTCCCAACATGATTATAAATTTTGAAAAATGATGCACAAGTAAATTTAGGATGTCAACGATTCCTAGGATTAATTTACAATGCATGATAGGAAAACCCTGAAGTCCTATCGAAGGCCATTGGTGGCTAGTTTTATGTGTTTATAGTTTTCCCCTATTTAGGAAGGTGTTGCAAGTTGTAATAATAGTAGCATACTCTTAAATAATTAAAATGTCTTGTATGCTTACAAATTCAATGGAAATGGATGAACTATAGGTTCCCCCTTCAGGGAACGATTGGTAAAGGAGTCGATAATCGATCCCTATAAAGGAGGAAACAATTGTAAAAAAGTATGAAATGGGGTTGAAGGGATTGATTTGCCCATAAGAAGTTATAATCAATTGTACATGGAAATACCCCAGTTAAGATAGATAAATAGGATTATTTTCCCATAGGCAGTTATAATCATCGGCATAGATGTGATAAAAAAGGTAATGATTTGTCTAGAGGTGCTTAAAATCATTGAAAAAAGCTTAGGGTAACAAGAGGATGATTTTCACAAAGGCGGTTATAATCATCAAAGGGAAAACAATGATTTTATGATAGGTAGTTAGAATCATTGGTAGGATAAAAACATGCTCCAATTGGGAAAAATACAGAGAATGATTTACCCAAAGGTAGCTATAATCATCAACCTTAAATAGATGAAAACACAATGATTTTCCCAAAGGTAGTTAGAATCATTGGTAATGGAAATTGGATGGTATACAATGATTTATCTAGAGGAGATTATAATCATTGGTATCCCAATTATAAAAAAACATGATATGGAATATGATGGAAATTTGGAACAAAGGAAAATGATTAATTTTGGTCAACCTATGATTATGGAGATTCACATCAAAACTAGCAAGAAGGAAAATTCAATCATTGTTTAATTACTTTGTCTAGGATATGATTTGGATTAGCTTGAGACTATCGTTGGTGCTAAAGAGATATATCATTATTGTATTATCATGTAGACTCCTAGATCTGATTTTTACTATAACACATGATGGTAGGCATCATCATAGAACATCATGAGGACTTGACCAAAATATGCATAAGGATTGATATATGATACAATAAACAATTCAAAACAATGCACAAATGATAAAAACCATGATGATAATGTTGAAAAATGAATATGGATGGATTCAATAATAATTCATAAAGAATCACCTAATAAATGTTCATAGACTGAATCAAGGCACAACAAGAAAGCAAACAAATAGGCAAACAAATAAATAAAACAAAATAAAATTCCCAAAAAATAAAAAAATAAAACAAAATAAAGAGAAAAAATAAACAAACAATGGTTAATCATAATGTTAGTACAAATGACATGACACAAAAAAGATGATGAACATTGCCCCTAACATATATGAAACAATGTAAGAAACAAACAAAATAGGGGAAGAGAAGAAAAGTAAGGGGTTTCCAAGCTGACTCTAGATACACTAAGAAAGTGAACACTACCTACATAGTTCCATAGATGCAAGATCTAACAAAAAACATAGGCTAAATGCAGTTCTCCCAAGAAATGGGATAGAAGAAAATGATGATAAAGAAAACATTATTTTGGAATAAAGGATTATGGGACTAGTCTCATAAAATGATGAGATCATGGGATATAAGGCCAAGAAGGATGGGGAAACTAAATTACAAGTGGATTCTTTTGAAATATATAGGTTTCCCAAAATCCATAAGGCAAAGAAGTGATCAAAGATTTTTGGATTTTTTAGATCTATTTCAAAAATGTTTTTGGAATTTTTGGAGCATCTCAACTTGATCGAGAATGATGAGATACTAAATGGTCCAAGATCCCAAAATTGAGAGAGCATGGTAAAGGGTGACTAACATAAACTAAACATGAATAGAGAACTACCTACATAGTCTTAGTATGGGACCTCAAGTCACTATAGTTATGTCTTATAGTAGAGGAATCTAATTAGTATAACGTCCAAATCTAACAAACTAAACAAATTTGTAAAATAGCACATTACAACATAGGCATGTTAAGGTGATACTTCAAGGAATGATAAACAAGTGTTTTCCCTAATTTTACCATATGTGGTTATAATTAGGAAACAATCGCATAGGTCAATGATACTATTTTTCCCATAGATATTTATAATTAGTAGCATGATAGTGAAACACTAATTTTCCCAAAGGTAGTTATAATCAAGCATACTTGGTATATAATGAAATAAGAAATGAAAGATAAAACTACCAACCTCTATCATATTGCTCAAATTATGGACTCTATCTATAATACTTAAAACAACTACTAAAAATTAATCTAAAACTTCATGTTGAAAGTAGTTTTAAAACTAATAAAATGGAACCAAGGTCAAAGGGCTAGGTAGGGAGGGTTAAAATAACTTGGATGATATAAAAGGTATGGTAGAGAGGAATGGTGGAATGACAAAGTGATATAATGATATGATATAAATAAGAATGTCGATATTATATTAAAACTAAAATGGGCCTTATAAATAATACACTAAGTCTCTTTAGCAAAGTAACACTTGAGGTGTATAATATTCATCAGCTCATCAAGTTTATCCCCATCTAGTGTAACGTGCCTATATTCTCTAGCAGCATAGTTTGCAACAATGATGAAAGGACATACATAACTAGGTTTGAACTTTCCTTTATATTTCTTCTTAGACATGATATTATTTTGATTTTCTTTAAGAACAAGATCACCAAGCTCCAATTTTATATGTTTAATGCATCAATTATAGTGACCATAGAATCAGTTCTGGTATGCTTGAAGATTGTTAACTATGGACATGTATTTCTCATAAAACAAATCCAACTCTTATAAGTGAGATTCATGATAGTCTTCATCATCTAAGACATGCTTCAAAGAGATGTGAAAATAATATAACCCAACCTCAATGAGAAGAATGGCCTTAGTGCCATAAACAAGTGAATATGGAGTGGTTCTTATAGGATTACATCGATTGGTATGGTATACATAGAGGGTGTGGAATATTTGAAGGTGTCAATCACAACCAACATCATTTGCAATATTTTTATTGATGTTGACAATAATTTTGTTATATGTTTATGCCTAGATGTTACCTTATGGGTAATATGCCATGGAAAAATATTGTTTAATTTTGGACTTAGCACATAGTAATTTTACATGCTTATTTTTGAATGATTTACCATTATCATATATAATGTCAGAGGGGATACCATAATAGTAAATGAGATGGTTAAATATGAAATTGAATATTTATTTTCTAGTTATGTAAGTGAGGGGTATATCTTAAAATTACTTAATAAAATATTCAATGGTGGTAAGGATATGTTTATGGCCATTAGATGAGGTGGGGTTTAACTTCCCAATGAGATCGAAGCCCCATGTAGAAAATGGCCATGGTGTAGGCATTGGTTTCAAAGTATTGGCTAGGGAATGAATCAGATTGGCATGTTGTTGACATTTATCACACTTTTTTACATATATAGCTACATGTATACATCATTGGCCAATAATACCCAGTATAAAATATATTTTTAGATAAGATGGACCCTTTTATGTGGGCTCCACATAATCCTTCATGAACTTCTCATAATGATAATGTAGATTCTACTAAAGTTAAACATTAAAGTAGAGTTTCATCAAAATTGTAGTTCTATAGGGTTGGTCCAAGTAAGGTTTAATGTGAGGCATAGTGTATAAAGGAATTGATTTATTTATGGGATAATTCTAGTTCCATAATATGGTCATAAGTATAGGCATATAGGTCTGAATACTAGATAGAGATAGGACCAATAATATCATATATCATTATGATGATTGAAGGTTATTGAGCTATAACTAGTACATTTTAATGAGGAATTGGTGTTCTTTTTCCATGTTTATACGACAAATCAAAGATCCAATGGTGATCATGGCATCTATTTTTATATTTTGTGTCTTTGGTATATGTTCAAACTATACATTGACAATATATTATTTAAGAGTGTTAACCACGGCCTTGTATGGTATGAGTTTGTCATCCTTGGTCTAAAAATGGTCAATAACCTGATTGATGATTAATTAGGAATCACCATAATTCTTTAGATGATGTATGTTCCATTTTACTACCTATTAAATACCTATAATGAGTGTTTCATATTCATCCATGTTATTCGTATAAGGAAAGTTGATTCTAAAGGATTTATGGATTAGATCTCCCTATGGTGTAATGAATAAAAGGCCTACCCTTGATCCATGTGTTGTTACTGATCCATAAAATATATCTTCCTATGCTTCTCATCAAGAGGTGTTTTAATAATGGTCATAACAGATTCATCTAGGAATTAGAATTTTAGCGACTCTACATCTATAAGGGGTGCTTCAGCAAGTTGATCTACAAGAACATACCACTTAATGGCTTTTGATTAATATAATATATCTCAAACTCACTAAGAAGATTGATCTATTTAGCCATATGACCTTGTAAATATAGTCTAGATAGTAGATAATTGAATGGATCTACTTTGTAAATGACCATGGTCTTATTATTTAACATGTAATGTCATATATTTTGAGCTATAATGATCATAACTAAATAGGATTTTTCAATGAGCATATAATTATGCTCATACATGACCAGTGTATGGCTTAGATAGCACATGACATGCTCCTTTACTTTACATCATTTTGAGCTATAAGTGCACCTAAGGCTTTATCTATAATTGATCGATATAATAATAATAATATCTTTCCTAGTGTAAGAGGTAACAAAATAGGTGAATTTGCTGGATAGTCATTCAAATATTGGAAAGTTTTTTATAATTTTTCATCCCAATGAAACTCTACCACTTTATTTATAAAATTCATAAAAAGATGACACTTATCATCTAGCTGAGATATGAAGTATCTAATAGATTGTATTTTCCCTACAAACTATGGAGCTACTTCAAATTGGTTGGTGGTAGCATCTGAGTTATGGATTGTACTTTGGTTAGATCAACTTTAGTGATTTGATGATACATAATGAAACCTAGAAATTTACTTGAAATAACTCTAAAAACACACTTTTTAGGATTGAGGCAACCTTGTATTCACATATTCTATTAAATATCTTCTTTAGTATTATTGGATCATCAACCCTAGTCTTTGATTTGCCTAGTATGGTATCGACATAGTCTTTGATAATAT
Source organism: Torreya grandis (assembly GCA_037957365.1). NCBI lineage: Eukaryota > Viridiplantae > Streptophyta > Pinopsida > Cupressales > Taxaceae > Torreya > Torreya grandis. The sequence continues at coordinate 900,717 of JARHVA010004439.1, forward strand.
CATACATCATATCATGAAATATGATGGCCATGGATCTTTGGTAGGTGGCCCAAAAAATATTGAGACCAAAGGGCATAACTTGATAATAAAATATTCCCCATGGAGTGGTGATTGATATTCTATGTTGGTCTTATGGTGAGATTCAGATTTGATTGTAGCCTAAGAATCCATCCATAAGTGAAAGCATTTCATAACCCACTATGGATTCAATAATCATGTCAATGTTTGGTAGAGTATAGTCATCCTTAGGTAAATCCTTGTTTATGTCTTAAAAATTAGTGCATATCTTGATTCCTTCTAGCTTCTTGATGATTGGTATAATATTGGAGATCCATTCATAATAGTCAATTAACCTAAAACATCATTTTTCTAAGAGTTTTTCTAACTCTTTCTTGACTAATATATCAATGTGAAGATGCATCCTGTGCAATTTTTGTTTCATAGGTTTGGCATCAAGATGTACCATGAGGTCATGTAAAACTAGGGTAGGGTCCAAACCAAGCATATTAGAATAATCCTAGGCAAATATATCAATAAATTCCCTCACAATGGATTTAAAGACTTCACATTCCTCTTCAGTGAGGGATGCACTTAATTTGATCCATTTTAGGTCATTTTGACTCTTGATGTTAACTTATGTCATGTCCTTTAAAATAAGGGTCAAACCATATTATAAAATGGTTAACAAAGATTTGAATTAGCCTAAAATAATAGAGTCCTCTGTTAGGAATGGCTCTTCAAGTTTTCCTAGGTATGATGAATCAGAATCCCCTAATGGTAGGGATGGCCATGTGATAAATATAGTTATAAATTATTGAATGATTCGATAAATAAATTATTGTTATTCAAGACTAATCTTGGACCCATAATCAAGTTCATCATTGGCGGCCTCTTGAGTTATGTTTGAGGAAAGTTTAATAGCCCCATCTAATGGTGCCTGAAATAGGTTTTTTCTACTAGACTGGCCTTTCTCTTTACTATTTCCCTGGTCCAAAAATGCCTTGAAGAGGTTTTTATTTTGGGATATTAATGTTTTATTTAATTATTTGTGGCTAAGGGTGTTCACCTATTTTTAAAAATAGGCTTCGAGATCTAACTTGATTGAGAACCCTTGTTTGTGGTCTCCTAATGGAACATTGTCCTTAAGGCTTAGAAAATTTTAAAAGGCCTCATCATTCTAAAACTTGTCTATCGGCACTATTGATTCTTGTTGGCCCTAGTTTATTAGTTGAGGATAATATAAGGGTAGTGGATTATGGTGAATGAATAGTCAAAAGGTATAAATGGAATTAGTGTCAAACACAATTAGTATTGGCTAGGTCATCAAAAAGGTTATGATTAGACTCTATTTTACTATTGGTATCATCATCACTAGTCATTGGTGACAAATGAAGAATAAGGTATATAGGGTAAACCCCAGGAGATTTAAATCTAAATACATAGGTTTTTTATATTAAGTGGTATAAATTAGGTCAAAAATTCTTTGTTGATTGGACCCAAGGCCTCCCCCTTCATATGCATTTATCTTCATGATTTTATTTGCAATGGGATACTTGGTATTAAGGTAACACTCAACCAGTTTATCATTATACAGCCAAGATTCATCATTTATAATAGGGTCTTTTTCTTGGCTAGAGGTCGGTATGAAAATGATGGGCACTAAACTATGCATTTTGGCTTTTCCCTTTTGTTACCATTTCATATATGATGGTTTGGCTTTAGGTCTTCCATAGGAATTGGGGTTATGTGAAACCTTAGCAATGTGGAATTTATTTTAGGTCAAATCTTTTCTTGGTCTATTAGCTTAGATGGTATAATGAATAGATATTTCAGGTGGTGGTATGTGGGAAAGTGAATCAAGGGTATCAAGGTCAATGCAGTTGGCCTTTAGTGAATCATCTAGTATTTCCTTTCCCTTCTCCCTCTTAAGAATTAGAGTCAAACCAAAATGATAGTTATAACTTTGGTACCTAGCATCTGAATGCTTGCAATGTTTGTATGTTTGTAAATCTCTATGGATAGTAACCTCCATACATGAATGGAGGAACTTGATACACTAGTGTAATGTTAAAGGAATGACATGCATTTCATATATCCAAGGTCTACCTAATAACATATTATATGATAAATTTAGGTCTAACACATGGCATTGTGTATTATGGTTTAAAGTCCCAAAAATAATTGGCAATCAAATGGTGCCTTGGGATTCCCATTCTTCATTATCATTAGATTTGATGGTGATCATTTATGGTTGGAGATCGAACATAGCATATTCAAGAAGCTTGATGAGCTTTAAAGACATAATATTTAGACTTGATCTGTTGTATATGAGGACATGTTTCACTTTGTGTTTTATTATGACAAATTTGATGTACACTAGATTATTATGCAATGGGCCAAGGGATGACATATTGCTTTGGTCAAAGGTTAATTTTTGGCCTAGAGATATATGTCTAACCAAAGCTTAAAATCTGTCTAGACATATGTCATTAGGAACTTGGGATTAGCCAAGGAACTCTATCAAGATGTTTTTGTGGATTGTAGACATACACAACCAATACAAAATGGAGATTTATGTAGGAATTTATTATAATTTTTACACAATATTGAACATCTTTTCTTTCATAATGGTAAATGGCTTATTCCTAGCCAGTACAATTGGTTGAATGGCTGAATTGGTAGATGGTTGGGGGCCTGGTATGGTAATATTCAACTATTGAGTTATGATTTCACATTTGGGATTAGATATAGGACCATTGTTTATAAAAAATGATGATGGAGGGGGACCAGAAAATATAAGTCTCAATTGTTAGTTTACTTGTATGTGGTCATGGGTCAATGACAAATTATCAATATGAGGTCTAAAGTTTGTAATCCCTATTTGTTGGTGTTCCTATATTTAGTCTCAAGTTAAAGAAGGATCATTATAATGGGTTGGTTGATAGTAATTGATTAGTAATGGTCATGTTTGATTATTATTTATTCTTGGACTAATGGAGATGGTAGAAATGTGACCTCCTATAATATGGCTTAAAACCTTGTTGTAGTCATGTGAAACTGCATGGTAGGATTATTGGTTACTAACATCATTTTGGCCTTGGTTCTATCCATTTGTTTGACATTATTGGTTTTAATAATGATTTTTTTGGTTCTATCTTAGTTTTTGATACTATTATTATTATTATTATGTTGGCATTTGTTGCTATTGTTATTAGTTATTATGTTATGGAAAGGGATTGTGATAGATATTGAGGTTCTGATTGGAGGTGGAAGCACCACAATCCAATGTTATCTCTTTGTTTTAAAACATATTGTTAATCAAATTTTTAAATTTCACACAATGATGCATATTATTTCCATTAACCCAATGATACTTGCATAATTCATTTTATCTATACCAATCTATATAGTAAATACCCTTAGGTTAGTAGTTTAAATAGGCTAGTTAATCATATTAGCTATGGAAAGCTTGTAAAACATAGATTTAATGGGTTCTCAAAGGTTAATAAAGACACATTGAGTAGGCACAATTTTACTTAGAGGATGGTTTTGTAAAGGCAAAGGTTGTTGTGTTTATTGTGTTGGTCCAGGTTACTACGCTTGATGTGTTTGCTAAAGAGGTTGTTGCTTAGGACAAATTTACATATGTATCATAGGATGAGAAAAATGTGTTTACACCATTTGGATATGTCACAAATCAGTTACTCTATTTCCTAAAACATTCTTATTGTAGTTGAATTACTTGGGTTTGTCATTATTATTGGCTTGGGCTAGTTACGATGCTTGTGCTTGGACTTAGTTTTGATTTTGGCCATTGATTTTGTTTTGATTCTGGATCTAGTTTGATGAGGTAAGTTTAATGATCCATTTTTTAATAAGGAATATTTTGATCAAAAAACCTTTATCAATGATTTCTTGGAAAGTGTGATCACACTATAATTCCAAATGGTAAGATATGTCACTTTGTAAATTCTTGGTAAACATAACAACTAGTTGCTTGTTTGGTCAACTATGGGTGAATCATCTTGCAAGGGATCTCCATTACTATGGATAACTGTCAAACATTTCATCAAATTTTTATTTTTCTTGTGTCAAATCTACCAATAAAATATCATACTTGATATTGTAGAAGTGATGCATGCAAATGTCTAAAAGATCACCAAAATCAAAAATTGAATTCTTTGGTAATTTTAGGAACCACTCTAACATTTATCCTACTAGAATCCTTGGAAACAATATTAGATGTCATATGCCTCTATAGGACATTATTTTACATGCAATGAAGAGTTTTATCAAATGGGACTTGGGGTCACCTTTACCCATGTATTTATCAAATTTTGGTGGTTTGTACCCTAGAGGAAATTGTATTTTCAAATACTCCATGTTGAATGGTAAGAACACATGTCATCCACCTTAAAATTTATGGTTTATTTCCTAGCTTGGATGGTGGTGATTTTATCCTTCATTTATTATAGTTCTTTGGATAGGAAACTAGAGGGAACATTGGCCTAAGGTGGGGGCTAGGTGGTCAAAATTGGGTTATTTTGACCTGGGTATAGTGAAGGAATTTGTTTGGGAATATCAGTTTGACTAGGGAACTAACCAAGAATATGCATACATGGATTAGGATTTGATTATTGGAATTGCATGTGTTATGGCATGATATTCTAGTTAGGATTGGGTATGTAGGCTTTGTTTTGGGGAAATTATAGTTGATATGGAAGGATATAGTTAGGAGTGAAATATTGTGCCTACTGAGGTTGATTAGGGACTTGATACTGACTAGTCAAACCTTTTTGAGTAAGGGGAACTTATGAACCAAGGCCCTATTATTGGATTTGTGGCACATTTGGCATGAAAGGCAATTTTTTCCTAATTGGTACTTGTGGAATATTGGAACCTTTTGGTTTCATGAATTATTTGTGGGAAGTAAACATATGTTTAAGGTTAAACATTTTTTACTAACCAATACTTTTAAACTATTAATTAAACATCATTTTTGGTTATAATGGTGTGTTAGTCTATGACTAAAGAGGTATGTTCATCACTGCCTAGTGAGTTGGAACATTTGTTTCCCCCTATTGAGGTGGAAGAATGTTTTGCCTTTTTTGTGTGGGTATGTTGGATTGTACCTATTGTTTTGGAATATTAGTCATCACCTAGTGTGGTGGAGTAATATTCATCATATTTTGTTGAAGCATGGCACTAGTTGTTGATTAACTACCTAATCCTTATAGTTGGTTGCTTGTAGAAGCAATTGGTTAAGGATTAGAGGTATTTGTTTGTAGTTGGTAGGTAGAAGTTCTTGCCCCCTACATTTTTGAACCACTCATGGCATATTTTGTTGTGAAATAGTTTTTTGTGTATTTATACCACTTTGGTCTAGATTGGATAGTACTTGCATATTATCCACTATGTTTGGCTCATTATTATACATAGAAGTAGAAGATACTTATTTGATGATAGGGGCATTGAACATTTCTCCAACTAAATTAATTTACATGAATGGGTATATACCTTGATTTTATTGTCTTATCAATTTAATTAAGACTCCTATTGAAGGATCTAGCTCAATAAGAGGAGCATTTGACATGGTCATGTTATTAAATTTATGTGTTAAATTTAGATAGGTTTGGTATGCTATCTACATCTGAATGAAGCGATCTTCCCTTAGGCATTTTCCTATGACAATCATATGATGGTCTTGATATGGCATCAACACTATAGCATGAGGATTGCTAGAAGAGGCCTATTCATTATTTTGATTATAAGGCATGTTATAAGGCACTCTTACTAAACTTGGCAAGTTTTTATGGGGAAATCTTACTAAAAGCATAGTCCCTACCTTTATGGGTATTATTAATACTTCATCCTTATTTGTAAGAAAGTGATAATAGAATAATTAATGGTCATAGTTTGATGGCATTATAACATAGTATGGTTGTTGTTGGATTTGTTCTATAATTGAAGGTACGCTAGCTAGGCATTATACCATTTTCACTTGGTCTTTCTCTATGTATGGAGGATTATTGAACAAATAATGGGCTAAAGGATCTTAGATTTGTTCCCCTGATTTAGTGTTGTAAGGTGGATAAGGATCCATCTCACAAATGACATTGTCTCCATAAGGGTCTTGAATAAAATCTTCTTGTGTAACCACATTACTATACCTTGGACTTTACATATATCTAATATGTTTATAGTGAGACATGTTCAAATCAATAGTGAATGTTTCAAGACAAAAGGGGTTAAAGTTCTATTAAATCTAAAAAATAATGTCTAAAAAGACAAAATGTTTAAACTTGATCTAACTTGGTCAAAGGATGGAGCTGTATCTCCAAAATTGGGTATGCTAAGACTTGGTAAGAAAATAGTATAATTTCAAATTTATAAATTTAAATGTCTCACACAAAAAATTCAAGTGGATGAACTACAAACAAAATGCCAAACTTTAGGTTCAAAGTGTTCTAAATAGGTCTAATCTAGGAAAACAAGGGTTACTAGGTATTTTGGCTAAATGGTTGCTAGGATCGAACAAGGCATGTGATAGGAATTTTGGATAAATGTATCATCAAAATATAGGTTTAAAATAAAGGGTTATTTATTATAACAAACTTGAAACACTTTGGCATAGACTAGGCACTTGAATTTAGACATAAACTTGATCAAATTGGTATGAGGCATGAAACAAAAGACACTTGGAGATAGTTTATTTTCTCATAAATAAAGGCACAAATAAATAGTTTTATGTAATTAATTAACCTAAGTTACATAACCCAAAAGAGAAAGATCTATGTTGAATCCCTAATTAGACAAGACCTAAACAAAATTAGTCAGTGTTTGAATTCAAACTTGTCAAAGTTAATTAAAAGATCAATTTTAGGAAAATAAGCCTTATTTAAACAAAAAATAAGATATATAAATTTGAATTAAATAATGATGTTAGATAAAGATACAACAAAATACATGTGGTTTAGTTCCAAAAATTCCAACTTGGACATAAGACGAGATAACTCTATAAAATAATTTGAGCAACATAACAACATTATCTATCTCTATATGTATAAATCAATGGTTTATTTCAAAGAATCCAAGGCACAAATTGAAATGATTTGGGAAATGTAACATTACCCATTTTAATTATTGACACATAAAACATTTTTGAAAAAAGATCAAGGAAAAAAGCAAGGTGTCAATAGATGGCATAATGCCTCCCCAAACAATGGAATAGTGTGGACACAGAACTCATTTTGACATGAGAACATTTTTATTTTTTTTGACTTAAGGACCAATAAAGAAAAAGAAAAAATACCAAATAAAACTAAGTAAATATTCCTAAGTCCTAAAACTAATAAGGTTGCATCATATTATTGGAATCCATCTATATTCATGTTTTTAGGAGGATTTGAAGTCTTAATCAAAAAATAAAAGTGCATGAAGTATTAGGGTTTTACACACCCTTCTCCAAAGATATTATATGATGACATGAACTTTTAGGCTATTCACACTACATCAAAAATATTTTTGTGTTAAGTGGGGTTGATTTAAAAAATTAAATTTTCAAACATTTAGATGGTCCTAAGTATGGTTAACACTAGAGATGAAATCACATCAATTGAGTTAATATCAAATGACTTAATATGGAAGGGTTTATTCATTTGAATATTTATTCCATCCATTTAATTATTAGTGTAATATCTTAGTTAGCCAATCTTGACTTAGGTTTTCATTATGATTAGAGAGGCTAGTCACTCAACCCCCTAGAAATCATAGTATTTGTGCCCTAACTTATATACCCCATCATGGATTAGTGTTGAAATAAATTTAGGAGATGAAACCCAAGGTAAAATATTCCCTAAATAACTCATGAAGAAGCTATGAACTCTCATTAATAAGCTAATTTGCATGAAATAATGGAGTAGGTGAAAATACTTTAGAGGTTATTTTTAGATCACCCAAACCATATGGGTTTTAGGGAGATCATAGAAAACATTATTACCATGCCTTATACTAGGAACAAATTATAATGAAAAGGCACTTTTGGTCACTCAAGTTCCCTATAGGGGACAAGTGGAGAGCATACATGAACTATTCATTTTGCACAAAGAAACAAACAAGTATAAAACAAACACTTCCAAGAATTTAAAATCTAAATGAGTGTTAAATTTATACGCTATATGAGATGTTTGATAGAGTTATTTTCCCCCTTGGCTTAAATTTGAAAAATTTGAAATAATTATCACAAAATAACTTAACACAAATACCTAGTTTCCTTTTAATCACTTAAAACCAAATGTTCAAGACTTAGTAATTCCTTTTAGGCACCAAAACGAAATGTTCAAGAGTTAAAACTTGAAAATTTATGTCTTATTAATTCCTTGGCCCTACAAGGGTTAGAGATTTTTATTCTAATTTTAAGCACATTATTGGATGAGAAAAAAAGTTTTGGAAATATAGATCTATGTTTTCTCTATATTTTTCACATAAAGACCAATGTTGATCACTTATGACTGATGTTGATTACCAGAGAACTGATGCCAATTGGTAATAACTAATACCAATTGATAAGGAACAATTTTAGCTTCTTGTGAACTTGAAGGTAAAACAAAATGATTCCAAAAACATTAGTTAGCTCAATTTATTATGAAAACTCCACAAAACCTATAATAAGATGATTAGATAGGGAATATAAAAGCTAATGAAATCAAGAAATAACAACTAAGAGTTTCCAAAAGATTTAAAATATAATTTTTTAAATTATTTCTTCCCATGCACCTTGATTAATAATGATTACCTATAACTAATAACATTTAGGTATAACTAATGATGGCTAAGTAGAACTGATGTTGGTTATTCTTGACATTGTCGATCTTTGTGTAAATTCAAGTTAGTAAAAAAAATGGTAAAAACAAAGCTAAAACTCCAATTTTTAAGATTTTCAAACATTTGTTTAAAATTTTTGGAGTTTCATCTTAGTCTCCTTGGTATGTGGGATACTTATATGATCCCACTAGGCATGCCATTTATGATCATAATAATTTAACAATAGAGAGGAGGTTAGATCAAGTGTTAGTTTCACAAAATAATGAAATCAACACACTAACATGGTAACATCTTTAAGCCTAGATCTTAGGAGGATCTTAATTGAAAAAATACAATTTATAACCTCAATAAAATGAAAATAACAACAATATTTACCTTCTTTGAGTTCTCCAAATTATTTATCCATGGCTTACTTAGTTAGTGCTCAAAGATTTTTTGGCAATGGAGTATTCTTTGCTCTTTCTCTCCTTGGCACCATGGCTTGATGTTAGCTTGATATGGCTTATGATTTATTGATGTGGGATTAGCTCAATAGTTTTGCATTATAACACTATTGCTTTCAATCTTACTACAAAACTTTCATTATAACTTTACTATTACCAAGCTCTCTTTTCAATAGGCAATGCCTTGTATTTATAGGCTTAAGAACTAACCCCAACTCAAGGTGGGTTAAAGTGTAGTTTAAACATGGAATGATTTTAAACCTAACCTAAGTGATTCAATTAATCATAGTAGAGTTAAAAGATGTAAAAACTAATGATTTTCAATGAAATGTCATGGGTGAGATATTTTGAGATATTTTCAAAGGTTTGCTAACTCATAAAAGGTAATCATGAAAAGCTAGATTATTTTATATTTTTGAATTAATTTTCTGAATTAATTAATTTCACATGGATATTTCAAATAGGATTTTAATTTGGTTTATATTTTTAATTAATTATAATTATCCATTTATCTCTTTTAAGATTGGATTTTATTTGTGTGCTTACCCCACTTAATAGGTCCATAGGCCAAATTGATTGTTGTGATGCCATAGGGTGATTAGAGATGAATCTATGAGAGGTTTTTGTTTATTCAAATAATATACCCCAATTAGGGATGTATCAACATGATTTTTGATTTTGATGAATTATAGACAAGCAAATTTAAGACGTTTAGTGATTTTTAGGCTTAATTTACAATGGTTGGTAGGAATCACTCTGAAGATCAGTCAAAAGCCATTAATGGCCAGTTTTAGGTGTCTACATTCCAAACCACCTACTTTATTAAAATAATGAGCATAAATATGTGTAAACATACCATTAACATGAGGTTAATACCATAAATTTTATTCGTAATGAACTTACAATTGAAGAACCCATGACCCAAACCACACCTATTCCACTTCTTGATTTGGTGAAACCAACCCAAACTACCACACCTACTCTACTTCCTTCCATAGTGAATTTACACATCCTTAATTTAGAAATATAAAATAAAGAAGATACCACCACACCTACTCTACCTCTTCCATAGTGGGATCACTCATCCTTCCTTTGGAAATCTCAACTAAAGAAGATGACATCATACCTATTCCACTCCCCTTAATAGTGGAACCACCCAAAATTACCTTAGAACTCTTACCAAAATAAGAGGAAACCATGACCATACCACTTCATCAACCAATTTTTAACCCCTTACAAACCCCTATTGAGGAGGATAAATCCACATATAAACCATTTTTAAGGTTGGTTCGAAATCTAAAAATTCCTATCATAACCAAATTGGTATACCCAACATCCCCCTTTTCTTCAAAGAAGAATGGGGACCTAATTTTTCATATTTTTATCTTAATATAGACCCAATTTTTCATATTTTTATACAAAATCTAAGATGTTTCACTTTTGGCAGGGTGGTATTGTCATAATATGTTTCATGAGACTAACTTTTGTTCTATAGAGACTATTCTTCGAGTTTATATTTTTAGGCTAATTATTTTAGTCCTTACGAAAATTTTCCTTTTGGGTGTTGTGTTTTAGGTTTTCTTGGGTCCATTTTATTTTAGACTTACTATTTTGAAATCCTTATTTTGTTGGGAAATTGTTGTGGACATTTTGGTTGAAATAATTCCCCTAAAGGAGTTTGGCTTATGGGCTCTTTGGCTTACAAAATTTTGGACTAAAAACATTTTAATCAAAAAAATTCCTTGATGGATTATCCATTTAACCCTTCTAAACCTACCTTTTAGGAATTTTTGAAATGACCCTTAGCTATACAAAATTACCCTTTAGGAAAATTAAAAGTACCATTTGAAACAATTGCCATAGCCCTTTTCCCACCAAAAGACTCTTCAAACCCAAGGCACATACCTTTCGGGTTTTGTGTAAACTATCCTTCAAAACTTTTGAAATGACTATTAGCCATATGAAAGTACCCTTTGGGAATCAAAAGTGCCCTTTTGGCCCTTATGAAGTAGATCTTTTAGGGCTTTTCTCATGGACCAAATTCCCTACGAAGTGGACCCTTTGGATCAAAAGTACCTTTTAAGGAAATTAAAAATGCCTTCCAGAGTTTGAAATAGCCCTTCAAGATAATTATCTCAAGAATTTTTTTCCTAGATGAAATATTTGGGGAAATTGTTGTAAACATTTTTTCTAAAACAATTCCCTTGAAAGAATTACTATGTGGATATTAACCAAAAGGCATCTTTCTAATTTAGACACTAAGTACCTTATTACTAAAATTAATAGTCTCATAATACTTAGACAAAATAAAAGTAAAAATATTTCCTATAAATACTATAAATACCCCTACCAACCTAAGCTAACAAATTTGAATTATATAGGAAATAAAACCCAAGTGAATGTTACACATTTATGTCGCATGAACTAATATTAAATGCAATATGACATGACTGAAAATCCATCATTGCATTGAAGATAACTTGAATTTGAATTCTTCTTCTTTCTTACAATGATGAAGATCCCTAATTCCTATTTCAAGAGTGTACTATGAGTAAAATAATGACTGAGTTAGAGTTGAGTTATTTACACATGCATACATAACACATAAGAGAAATAACATAGAGAACACAACAATGGCATCTACATCTAAAACATTATAGGGAACTAGTTCACCATCCTCATATTCAATGAAAGAATCTATATTATTCATGGATACAATCTTTGATGCCATAGTGTTTGGAGACAAATATAAGAACTACTCAGCATTATGGGATGTAATTAATTTGGTGGATGCATTTTCACTCAAAGACAATATGACACTAGCAGCCAAATTGTTTTTAGAATAATTGTTAGTATTTAAATGCCAAAGATTATACTTCATTACAACCAAGCCAGAGTTAATGTTGTGCATTGACCTCTTAAGGGACCTATTATTCTCACACAAGATATCATAAGATGTTTTCCTACATCATTCTATTAACAATACAGTGGTCACATACATTTTAGGGGTAGATTTCTAGAGATTCTTATATTTAAGTATCCATGATTCCTACTTTGACAACCACACATTGGTCCAATTTAACATAGAGAACTCGATGGATAAAGTGTTCTCTTTGTGGCTACTCCCAAACTAAACCTTCATATGGAAAGGGAAAAATCAAAAAGGAGAAATCCCAATTGACATATTTAGGATGGGGATTCAAATTAGTATGGCTCTTTTTAATAGATTATACGATATGCTCAACATTCATTTTATCAATTTAGATTGGGTATAATTACTATATATGATGTCACATATGCCCTGGATGAGTTTATAAGTCTACAATTGAGGGATCAAATCATTCAAAAATTCAAGCACTCTACACCCATGAGAGATTTCTTCATGATATCATACTTATTAGATGTAGTCATGGGAACATATTATAAAGAACTTGGTGTATTACTGGCCATAGACACAAATTATGAAAAGAATAGAGTCTATAACCACTACCAGTTCATGCACATCTACTATTATACCAAACATATGGTGAGGATCTCTGAAGATGTCAACCCTCAAGTTTGGCAAGCCATTCATGGCTCACCCATGGCTTGAAATAGACATAATATTGTGAAGAACTTGGCTAGGAAAGGGGATTATTTCCTTTACCCAAATTTCACTATAATCATGCTATGGGGAAACAAAGTTAGCACCCTATGTCTTCCAAGGTTTGTATTGGATAAATTAGTTGGACTAGAGATTGCCTTCTAATTATGGAAGATCATTGAAGAGGATTTGTCAAGATAGAAGAAAGACTTTTATTTTGGTCACTTCATAACTATCAATAAAATGGTGTATACAATAAGAAAGCATCTTAGGGAGTAGGTGGAAAACATAGGAGCTATCCTTTCCCCACACTTCCACATAGATACTAGGATCTATATGGGTTAATCCAAAAGAACATTCATGGATTCAACATCTTGTATAGTCATGAGCCTTATGACTATGACTTCATATTTTTGAATGCCAAGTCTAATGAGGAGTGTTAGAATGGATGCACATTATTAGGTTGTAAGAGGATCATTTAAGAATGATCCAAGATGATCCTTTGGTTTCCACCAAGGATTTGGATAGCAAGAAGGCACTCTACAAGGGGTAGCAACATTTAGATTTCTAAAGGGGATAGTTTGAGGAGAAATCCAAGGATCAAATTTCTTCCTCTTCCAAAGGAATTCATTTGAAGTTGAAATTCAAACTATTGAAGAAGGAGATTGGGCCACTAAAGCCCATTTAAACTAGAAGAGGATAAGCAAGGGACCCCATCAACCTTGACTCTGATGAGGAAGAAAGAGCATAAGAATTGCCTTCTACATGTTCTAGTCAATTTTCAATTCCTATGCCCCAAGAACACATTATTACATCCATTGGGATAATAAATCCAAGATCAGAAACATCATCACCTCAAGACTCCCTTAATTAAGGACCCCCTTGGTATATAATAGAAAGCCTAGGACCCCTATGAGAAATCCTATAGTAGAGGCATCATAGAGTCTACCTACTTAACCTCCACATTTGGAGCTAGTCATGAGAGACATGGTAATTATTAAAGATATTGAATACTATTGTAATGAGGAAGCCAAGTTGGAGACAGCCAAGGTTATGAACCTTTAGAAAGAAACCTATGGAGTTTACTCTTCTAGGTATATATATTTTTTTTTAGTTTTCCCTTATCTTCTATACCCATATTTGGGAAAATTACCTCTTTGGAAGTTCCCACACCTATCCCTTCCACTTCCACTACTACCATTTCTCCCTCCATCTCCATTTCCATCGCATTCACCACACAAACCCCTTATATTCCTACTAGGACCTCCACTATTAGATACATCAAGAAGAAGAAAGTGTCTAACAAGGTAAAAAATACACTATCCACCTCATAGATCCATGTATAATCCACTAAAATCCCCCTTTCAATACCATCTACCACTTTCACAGAGGAGATCATAGTGACAAACTAGAAGGGGGAAGAAGGCCAAGCCCCAAATAATCATGGTCTATCTACTTCCTCAATTTAGATTAGATTGGTCAAAAATCATATGGCCTTCCCTTAATAATGTCCTAACTAAATCCCAAAATTAAAAAAATAATTCTCAAGAAGAGGAAGAGGAAGAGGTTGTTGTCATAACCTTTGATGCATTCAAGTTGGATATTCCTCCATGGGTAGTAGATCTAAGAAGAAAGATGTCTTGATTACCAAACTTCAGGATCACTAAGCTCCCATATGTTTCTACCTTGTTTGATCTTCCAATTACAAGTATTTCAGAGGTGAATAAGAGGAAACTAGAAGATGACAAGGGAACATAGATCATCTTTGAAGAAAGGCAAGACGTGTTCTCCCTTACCAAGAGGTAAAATAGACAACTATGATAATCTTTATATGAGGAAAATCTAGTAGACCTATCTCAAACACATAAGGTTTCCATAGTTACAATCCATGAGGGTAATAAACTATCTTGATAGGAGATAGAGGTAAAAGTATAGGTATTAGAGGCTGAAGTAGAGCAACTCAAGGAGAAGGCCAAGATAGTGCATATTCCTACAGGTATAGAAATTAAAGTTCAAGAGGCATCTTTGAGATGATATAACTCCCTAAAAGCCATGGAATTCATGAAATCTAAGATGGCCCCTCATGTGAGCTAGGCCAATCAATTGTTCAACTCTTTGAGAGATGACAATGCAAAACTAAATATGCTAGATGTCTACATGGGGAACTCTCTCTATAGTCATCTTGAACTTATGACTATGATGGAGGCATCTAGTGTTTTAAATATAGTAGTTATTTGGTAGGAGGAAGAAAAATATTGGTTTCAAAATTTTAGGGATTTAGTCCCCATATATCAGGCACATGAGGCTTAAGTTCTTCAAATTTTTCATGAGATAAAGTTATCCAAGGTTAAAGACTCCACTAGTAAGTTGATTAGTAGAATCAATTTTCATAAGCTTATCCAAGAGGTGGATGATGAGTTTAAGTAAGGCTTTCAATGTTTGAAAATTGAGGAAATTGAGTCAGAATTAAGAAAGGCTTAGAAAAAGGTCATTGAAGTTGAAATCTTCAAAAATAAATTCCAAATAACTAAGGATGAGCATACAAATCTCCTTGGATAGACCAAGAGAATCCATCCACCACCTCTGATAAATTTAGAAATTATAAGAAATTAGTATGGATTATAAAAAAAGTATATGAGGATAAAAAAGTGAAGAATAAGTAGGCTTTAGGTAGTGCAACTACATCTTCTACTACTATGATGACTTCTATGCCAACTAAGGTGCATACAACACTTTGAGCGAGTAAGCCTTGAAAGAATAAAATCTTACACATGTATAATTTTGTAATGTCTAATGTACTTATATTTTGAGTGGATAATTATAAAAAAATGAATTTATATTTTGTGTACATGTACATGTTACATAATTTTGAAAAGTCAATTTATTTATTTTTTAACTTCTAGTTCTCTTTTAAATATTTTTTTAGACTGCAGTTGGAACTACATGTTTTAACTAACACATAGCCACTTGCATAAATTTGGAGGATGGGGCGACCCCTTCCCAAAGACTATATATGATTTTAACCAACTTAGTTTTTTGGTTAGAAGATTTGGAATATAGAGTAATAAGTAATTTTAATCATCAACAAAGTATTTTTGAGTATTTTCCTTCCAATTTTGTGTAATTTATTACTATTTCGATGGTTTTATGTTTCAATAATATTTATTATGTTATATCTATGAATAGAATCTTGATTTATTGATTAATATACTAATCTTAGATGTGCAATAACTATTGAAATATTAGTGAATTTATTAATTGAGTTGTTCAAGATAATTAAATCATATTTTTGAATGTGTATTTATGCTTTCTTTGGTCTAGTTTTCTAAGTGTGCAATAGCTGCCTCATGTAATTAACTTGTCTGAGCCATAATCTCCTAATTAAGGGTGTGAAATAGATACCCTAAAGGAGAAACCTTTGATTGAGGCTTGTGAATTCCATACATCTTTATTTCTATAGACTTCCTAACTGTGTCTGATTGTATTTGTGTTATTTCTACTAGTAACAGACATAGGTTTTATAAAGCATAGGTCTATTCAAAAACCAACTAGGGAAGTAATTCCTAATAACCACAAAGCCTAATTTTCTACCCTACCTTACCCTAATTTTTTGAGTTTATTATTATGACCTACCCATTTTATATTATAAACCAACCACCCATCCAACTCATGTAGAAAATTCACTCTTGTATAAGGTCACACCTTTGTCCAAAAAAAGCCTTGTCAAAAATCTACGTGCCCTACCCATATTACATCAATAGGTTGAAATACACCACATGCCTACAAGTCATGTCATGGAGTGGATTTCACCTCTATATAGATACTAGAACTTTAGGAGATACCTCATTTGACTCTAGTGTGCATAAAACCCACATCAACACAAACCTTGATCGAGCTACATTTTGGAACCATCTTGGACTTCCCTATCTTACAAATAAATATCCAACAAAATTATAAAACACACAACCTTCAAACTCAAAAACATTAACCACCCTTACCTTAACCAAACCAATAAACTCATCCACATCTCATCCTTCAACCAACCCAACTCCCTTAAAAATAAACAAGGTAAACCCAACTACCCCACTCAAACCTATTATTAACTTGGGTGTTATTCCAACCCAAAACCTCATTCATCCACCCTTAAAATTTTATTTAACACCACAAACCCCACCCTTCAAATTAGATTTAACACCATAAACCCCACCTAAATACTAAAAACCTAAACCAAAGAGGAAGATCGAACCACTTAGGATTCAAAAGCATAAAACCATTTCACCTCCCATCTCAACTTCACCCTTCATCCTAGGGCCATATCCCTTATCTATTTTAGGACCTCACCCTTCCACTTTGTTGAAAAGGCCAGACCTTCCAAAAATGAGAACATAAAATTAACCTCATATTCTTACCATGCCTCCACCTATCCACACCAAACCTTCAACCCCAAAACTACCAACCAAAATCACTTCATAATCATCAACCAACACTTCACTCATAGTAACTACCCCTAAAAAGGTGACAACCCCAATAACCAAAATAAATACTTCAACCCTCTTAACATCATTACTAGAATCCTATTCCACATCCTACAAATGTTGTTACAAACTTCTTACATATCCCTACCTCCCATCAAATTATTCAACCCTCTGAGCCCAAAACTAGCCTTGTTCAACAATAACTTAATTTTTATATACCATAGAACACCTAGACATGACATTGAGAATTGTAAAGATATTTAAGATATAATATAAAATTATGTGACATAGATGACCTTTTTATAGAGGATCCCCCTCTTATCCTACCTCTAAGCCAAAAAACAAAAATTACCACCTCACATAAACCTACCTCCAATCTCTCCTCAAAGATTAAAGATGAACCAAAATAGCCTACCAAACCATATACATTCCACATTGACACCATCCATGTAGTAACTTGGTCACAAAGTCAAAATGATAAGGGAAAAACTAAAGTATTCATCTCTTGGATAGATATTTCTTCTATAGAATCACCCAAATCACCTTCACTAAAACCCAAGATTTTTATCTTGGGTATACCTCAATCCAACCCATCAAGACTGATACATAGGTTAGTTCTCAAATAACTTCACCAAACCATGGTGAACATGAGCTTGTATGAATTGATCCAAACATCACCTCAACATTGTCAATCCATGGTGAGGGATTTATAATTAATTTATGTCTAACCAAAATATCATCAACCTCTAGCCCTTATTGGAGCCCTCTAAGTATCAACCCTTGTCACATTCTAGGATTTTTAGATATCTCCTATCCACCCAAATGATCTAGATCCTCCCCTCTTCATTATAACCCACATAAATCAAACCCAAATCAAAAAGGTTATGATTGATGAGGGAGATATCATCAAGATCATCT
Organism: Torreya grandis; assembly: GCA_037957365.1. NCBI lineage: Eukaryota > Viridiplantae > Streptophyta > Pinopsida > Cupressales > Taxaceae > Torreya > Torreya grandis. The sequence goes on from JARHVA010004439.1 coordinate 918,959, forward strand.
CATCCCATGCCTATGATTAACTCAAACTTCCTAAAAACATCATGCCTAAAACCACTACTATGCTATGATATTTCAATGACATGATGACATCCACCATAGAATAGTTATCCTTCACATATGTTTATGAAATCAAATTTTCCCTAAGCTCTTATATATTGTAGAAGGGGAAATTTAGTAAAACATATTTCTTAGATTCTCTTGGATCCAAACCATGAGTTTTGTACCATCAACCTTATATAGATACCTAAAATTTGAACATGAGGGTCAAGTACACATCATCCCCACCAACCCTAGTCTATTTAATTCATGAAACATGACTTATCACCTAAATTATTTCCTCATCCAATTAAAGGATGCAACCATTTCATATTCTATCAATGAAGCTTATACAATCTCAACCATACCCTCTTCCTAAATCCCTATGAAATACCCCTTGAAATCCATGTTCCAATGTCTTTCTCTTGGAGAATACCACCTATTGACTCTCAATATATTTCCTACTCCTAAACAATAAAGAATTATTGACCAACATTCTCATTATGATTATAACATTAGAATCGAAATCCCTTTTAATCCTTCCAACTACTATACCAAATGTATCTATGGGGGACTCGGTCAACCATCTTTGGCTTCTAACACTTCACCTTTTATCAAACCATTCACCTCTAATTTTTACTTCTTGGATAAACTAGATTTCACCCAAACATACCTTCATTATTATACTTAGAAAGGATTTAGTTTATTTCATTATTATCATGGAAAAAATGAAATTGTCCCATGTAAAAATAAAAATCCTCATGAGTGACATGGCCTTGGATTTTTCCAACTAGAGGAACCAACCAAAACACCTTCCATCTCAATCCTTAAGGAAGAAACCCCATCATAACCTACATCTTATTTAGAGTCTGATGACCCCAATTCTATACCTCCTAATTTTTTTGATCAACATGATTATTTTAACACCTTTGACCTATCAAATTCATGGGGAAACCAAAACCATTCTTGTAACTCATACTAATATGGTGAAAGATGATTCTCCCACCATTAATACAATCCAATGTTAGGATGATGATTCCCTTCTCACCTATCTTGGTATTGAAGACTCCTCCCTTTACAAATGCATTCCTCTTTAGACATTGACCATGTTGAATGAAACTTCTATTGATATCAACTTGAGCACTAAGGACAATCCTCACATAATCAAAATTGGCCAATATTGAGATCCTTGGAACATAAAAAAAAATCTCTTTCTCATGTGACCATAACATAGAATTTGTTTGGTCTTAGAATGATATGCCTAGAATCAAAAATTATATTACTATCCAAAACATCATCACCAACTTTAATTCCAAGCCTATTAGGTAAAATATTTGAAGAATGCACCCTTGCATTACCCTTATTATTAAAGAGGAGCTACATCATCTCTTATCTATCAACTTCATCCAACCCATTGACTATCCATAATGGGTCTCTAATGTTGTTATTATCACTAAATCAATAGGGGGACTTCATATTTGTATGGATTTTCATGACCTAAACCTTGATTATCTAAAGACTAATTTTCCTTTACCAAGCATTAACCAACTTTTTGATCTAATTGCCAGCCATGAGATGCTATCTCTTATAGATGGATTCTTGGGCTATAACTAAGTCTTAATTGCCCCATAAGATCAACATAAAACTACCTTCATCAATCCATGGGGAAATTTTTGATATAGGGTTATGCCTTTTGGCTTGAAGAATAATGGTATAACCTATTAGCATGTCATGGCCTACATAATTCATGAGATTATCCACAAAACCATGGAGGAATATGTAGATGTCCTCATAATAAGTCTAAATTTCACAAAGACCACTTAACAATCCTTACAATCATATTCAACCAACTTATCCAATTCAATGTTTGCCTCAACCCAAAGAAATGTGTCTTTGGGGTCCTATCAGGCAAACTCCTTAGCTTTATCATTTCCCTTCATGGAAGAGAATATAATACTATCAAATTAAAATCAATCTTAGACATCCCTCTTATAACTAGCCTTAAGCAACTCCATAGTTTGTAGGGTAATCTTTAGTCCATTCATCATTTCATCTCTCAATTATCTAATAAATGTCATCACTTTCACCACCTTCTTAAGAAGGACATCTCCTTTAATTTTAAATAATAATGTTAAAGGAATTTGAATCACTCAAAATATACCTTATCTCTCCACCTATCCTTGTCACTCCAAAAGAGGACTAACCCTTCTACCTTTACATCTCTAATATAGACCATTCCTCTGGTACCATAATCATACATCATGAAGATAAACATAAGGAATATGTATTATACTTTATGATTTGAATATTTTTATAGTATGAAAATCATTATACCCATACCAATAAGTTATTCCTTATCTTGGTCTTCATGTCTTCTAAACTTTATCACTACCTCCTCAACCACAAAACCTTTGTCATCACAACAACTGATCCCATCAATTACATGTATTCTAATCCATATCAAAATTAGTGTATGGATATATGGACCATTATTTTAGTTGAGTTCAATCTTGAGTTATTTTAATAAAATTTAGTCAAAGGGAAATCATCATTGATCAATTGGTTGAATCCCCTTTAACTAACAACCAACCTTCTAACCTTGATTTTCTTGATGAGTCTATCACAACTCTCTCTTAGGAGGGAATCTATTACCAAATGACCATGTTATTTTATGTATCAAAATTTAAATGTGGTAGGAGTTCTATAATCATACTTATACCCCTTAAATGTGAAACTTTTCCCTTATCCTTCAAACTTGACTTTTATTGCACCAATAATTTGGCTAAATATGAATCCCTAGTTTTAGGTCTCCAAATACCTTTGTCCTTGAGAGTAAAATCGATCAACATTTTCAATTATTCCTAGATTTTAATCAAATATATCAATGGTTCCTACTAGTGTAAAAATGATTTTATTTAAAAATATAAATAGTTAGTATATGTATTATTGACATCATTTGATCACACCTTATCCAAGCCACTCCATGCTCAATAAATAAGTTCACTGACACCATGGATTTTCTTACCTCTCAAATCCCATATGTACCTTAAAAATATAAAATATTTGTCACCATTTATAGACTTAACGAACCCTCTTACACCAAAATGAACCTCCCTTCTATCTATAATATGGAAGAAATCCAACTAGATATTTGGTATAAGCAACTTTTTGACTACCTTACCTTAGCCATCATACCTTTCAACCTCTCTAGGAATGGTAGATGATATTTCATATAAAATAATAATTTATATACCATACTAGGGGGAATATTATAAAAACAAGGCTTTGATTGTCTCCTTTCTAGATGCATTCATAGCCAAGAAATCCCTTTCATAATTAAATAAACTCATGATGGGATTTGTGGAGGGCATTTTAGTGGTTCAACTATTACTAAGTGCATCATTCACCTTGGATACTACTAGCCTACCCTTAACAAATACTATTGTGATTATGTCAAGTAGTGTGTCAAGTGTCAATAGTATGCCAACTTGTATCACATTACCTATCATGCCCTTAAAGTTGTTAAGTACTTCTGACCCTTCTCTCAATGGGGATTAGAACTCATTGGTAAAATAAACCTTCACTATTCCTAAATACATCATTATATCATCAACATGATATAATACTTTACCAAATGAGTGGAGGATATTCCTCTCATCTCAACCAAATCTAACAAGATTGTTGACTTCATCAATCATCATATCATATTTTGCTTTGGTGTTCCTCACAAAATCATCATTGATAATGGTAAATCATTCAAAAATAAGAAAGTATGAAATATTTATGACACCTTTGGAATTAATTTAATTTTCTCATCTCCATACCACCCACAAGCTAATGGATAGGCCTAAAACTATAATAAGACACTTAATAAAATGCTCAATAAAGTGATCAATGAATATGGTAGGGATTGGCACTTACCCATTCCTTTTGCCTTATTGGCATATTGAACTAACATTTAAAACCCTATGGGTGCCACCCCTTTCTCACTTGTCTATGGTGAAGAGGTTGTCTTTCCTATCAAAATAAAAATTCCTTCCCTTCACATATCCCTAAAGGATATCATCTTAGAAGAGGACTATCATCAAGAATGTCTATCCCAAATTGAGATACTTGATGAGCATCATTTGGATTCTCTTATCCATCTTCATGTTTATCAAGAGATAATCAAGAATTATTATAATAATAACCTAAGATAATTAGAATTCAATATTGGTGACCTTATCTTAAATGAAAATCAACATGTAACTAACATGAAAAGAAGCACATAGGGCAAGTTTATTATTAATTAGATTGGGCCATTTACTATCATGCATAAGTATGGATGTATAACTTACCATTTATCACCCCTTGAAGGAAATCCAAAACCTAAACCCCTCAATTCTTTGCATCTATGCCCATTATTTTATTGAAACAAGTTTTAAAAAACCTTGTGTCTAACTTAATGTCATCCCTTGTTTTACAAACTTATCACTTCGATCTCCTTATTTTAAGGATAACTGATTAAAGTAAAGAATCATGTGATTATTCATCATAGTTTTAGCCTAATCCTAAACATGGGTATCATGGATCCTCCCATGGCATGATTCTCATGGATACTTTTCACCCCTTATAAGACATATTCCCATGGTCACTATCTCTTAAACACTCTATCACCCATAATTTAACCTTCTTGTGTTATTTTTTTGACCTCATAAATTAAAACCTTAAGCCTATATAATAAATTCCATTTATAAAAAAAAATCATATATTATGGGTCATATCTAAATTTTTAGACTACTCTCTTGAAAGATAGCTACCAAAATAATTTAGAATTGCTCAAAAAGATAGATTGCTCCCTTGAAGGATAACTATCAAAATTAAACAACTCCAAAACCTAGAACACTCCCATGAAGGATGGATAAGTCAAAAAAAATCATAAATCAATCACATGGAAGTTTCCCATATTGATCAGCTTCCCCAACCTATCAACCAAAAAGGAATTAAAAGACCCTATGTCAAAATTTAAAACAACAAATATATATATATATATCTCAAAGAAATATTCAATCAGTTTTCATAAAGCATTAGTAGACTTCCCACATTGATCAATCTATTCTAAACTAAGACATGTATTTTCTTATAATATTTCTTAAGTCACCTATACAAGGGGTGCATCATCCCCACAAGAAGATTACATTGCCCTCTATTTACCCATATGCATCATGTCATCCTTTTTCATCCTCTTAATCAAGGGATTTTGAGCTTACTTGACACAACGTGATCAAGTCACTCATTTTAATAAATTAACTAACACTAATGACAAGAAATCAAGGGGATTATGTGCATTATCCTAGCTATTATAGTTATGGTCTTTACCAATGGGAGCATTTAACCTCCTTTTACTTTCATGACTGTTTACTGAAATAATCATTAAGGCATAGGTCTTAAATTTTTGAGTTGTTATATTCTCATTCACCTTCACCCTTAACATATAGAATTTCAAAAAAATCAATACATATTTCAAGGTTTCATCTCTCAAAATAATCTAAGTCATTATAAATATAAAATCACATTATAAATCATTTAGTTGTTTTGTTATGTACATTCTATTTTTAAAAGTGACTTCAATCATTAGGTGTTTTATAATCTCTTGTCTCAAATCACCCAATAAATCACAATCATTATATTACCATCATTATACATCAAACATCTAATAAACAACCATAAAATCAAAACATTTCATCACATAAAAATTGTAATAAAATTTTATTGTGTATGAACTAAATTGCAATATCATTTAGTTTCTAATCAATCTATACAAGAGATAATAATCAACCATTTATTTATCATCATAAAAATAAAATCACATCATACTTAGTCATTTTTTCTAAAAAAAATATAGATAATGATTTTCATTTAAACCATTCTTGTCATCCAAATCACATAAATATGAAGATCGTATGGATACATTCAAATATATCATAAACATCAACATATGATCATGCATACACTTGATATAAGGAAGAATGTAAAAACATCATATAAACATATCATGATGACATAAAAAAACCACAATCACATCGTAAGTAATACATTACCATAAACCATCATCATCGATAAACATCATAAATAAACCATGTGCTAAATATCTATATACATATAAGTGTCCATTTCTATATCTTAAAATAATATGTACATCATGATACAATGGCTCATAGGCTAGGATCAAAATCATAATAAAAAATAGTAGCTAGTAATATGTGGTGTGGGGGCACTACTATCCACCAAACCCTCTCCATCTATGTAACCTATCTATGTACTTGAAAATGTTATGTGGCCTCTACCACTACAAAGTGTATAATTACCTTGAATTATTTACATAACCTACTTTGTTAGGTACTCTATATACTAAGGCACATTTGAAAGCCTCATAACGACATGCCACTTGTAGTGTCTCAGCTCCTCTAATGTATAGGTGTACCTAGTCAATGAAATAGTTTGAGGTGATCCCATGAAAACTCTAGTCCCACTCAAAGATGGTCTACTTTATGATGGTCCCCCTCCTACCTACCTCAGAACATCCCTCTCAACTATAACCAAGGTTAACTACATATGTAATCCATCCCTATCCTATATAATAGTTGTTAGTTGTCCCCATGCAATATCTCTTTACTAGGTGATGGTGGTTAGATGTACCTATAAATTATCTCTCTCCTGTGTCCTTATAGCTAGTTGAGCCTAAGCACTTTCCCATTACTATGTCATAGTAGTCAACTACCCCTTATAGCATCTCTTTTCTATGTCATAATGGTTATTGATTCTTATAAAGTAGCTTGTGCTACTCTTGAAACATCCCTCTCTAAAAAATTAATCTATATTTTAGGGCTTGCCTCCTTCATTTGCACATCACCCTATTTATTATCTCCCCTGATAGTAAGAGCCTATCATCTATCTCCATCTATAGCTACAGAGTGTCATCTATGCCACTAAGAAATATAATATTGAGTCACCCAAAATTATTGACCAATGTGGGAGATGGTATCTCCTCAAAAAGTGTTTCCTCCTATGAAGGATATGGTAGGAGAAGTATTGCCTTTGTGTCCTCTCATATGTATCTCGAGAACACTCCTAGATAACTTTGAACCAAGCCAAACTATCAACACACACAGTCAAAGGATATCAACTCTAACTAATGCTTCCTCTTCCCATGTATCCATATGAATATATAAAGGGAAATATTATGTGCATGCAGACCCATGCATGATAAGAAACCAACATATAATCTCTAAATGAGCTCTCCATCCACAAAAATATCTAACCACTATCTGTACCATATTACATCCTGTATGACACCATCTACCCATGGTAACTCAATATCTAACCTAAACTATATAAAACCAAATCTAAATCAATTTTGATGTAATATATCCCAAGGAAATCCAACTAGACACAAATTAGTGATGTGATCATAAGCCCAATAGTGAATCAGGAAGTAAACACTCATCTTGTATCTCGTGTGCACCCAGTATCCCCAAATATCCCAATATACCTATGTCAAAAATGTTGGTGCCCATATATTGAATATCATCTCATCATACATCTTGATTAGTAAAAAAGTCAAATCCTATGGATACATGACACCACTAGAGTCTGGAAAAGCATAGCATGTGACAATTATCATTAACATAGTCATCAATCTCCTACCCTCTGTATACATTCAATATAGGTCCTCAAACTAGAAGCACCTAGATTGGTACCATGCCTCTATTACATCCTCACCATATAATAGATCCATTTATACATCTAACTCATAACCACCAATTAGATCAATTACTTGACCCTATATCAATAACCTTAAGATCCTATGCACATCCTCTAGGGTAATAGTTAACTCTTTGATAGGTAGTTAGAATGTGTTGGTGGTAGGATCCCATATCTTGATGAGGGCCACCAACATACCTACATATCAAATCACATTACGATAGTATCACATACCCCCTAAAGCCATAACTATCATGTGGTCCCAATCCTTGCCAATCATATCTCTCCACAACTCCTCGAGTGGCCACAAAACTTGATCTTGCATCATTAGTATCATCCTATCTTGGAAGGTTAGATTATAGACTTAGTTCACTACAAACCATCAATAGAAAACATCAAATATTAAAATACTCACCTATTCACTCTATACACAAATTTTCTCTTAAATATCCATACAACTAAAGCATCCCCACTAGACTCGATTCTAACCTACACTTAGGCTCATTTGACCTAAAAACACCTTTTTCTCTCCCTAACCTCATTTTGTAACTTCACCCTTCCAACAAAATTTAACACCATGTCACATTCCATTTTGTACTTTACACCCCAACCTCACCCATCCTAAAAAATAACATTAATAAATTTACACTTTTCACCTTTTAAATACCTACACACCATTCATAACTACACCTCACCTATTCCAAAATTCATCCAGCTAAAAAAATCCTTCCCCTATTATCCCCTTATCCATCAAATATTAATCAATGTCAGTCACTAGTCAAACAACATCAACTCTTTATCAATTGGTATTAGTCAATAATGACTGATATTAGTCCCTATTAAAATTAGGGCAATCATTGCAAACCCAAACTCTTTGCTAAAACCTACTCAAAACCCTAAATTTCCTACCCTCAAACCTATTCCTACCATTTTTTTACTACTTACTCCTAACCTAACCAATAAAAATAACCTAATACCATGCAAAAATTGACAAATGAAATATAATAAAAAATAAAAATGTAGAACATGCAACCCTACCTCATCTTGACTCTACCTCTTTGGTGGCACTCCACCTTCACCTAGCACCTACCCTCCTACACCTTGTATTATAACTTCTTCCACATGGCATAATCCAAATCAATAAACTTGAATCCCCAACTTATAGCACCCAAACACCTTATCACCATGATTTATCCTTGTGTTCCACCAATCATATGCCTACATGTCCTTTCCTCATCACTCCCTTTTCTATACAAATACTCTCAATCATTTTCAAATACACATGCCTACAATACATTCATAAAAGCAAAAAGAACACATGACCATTTTGGTTGGCAAAAAAAATTTATAAGGTTTGGTCCCTGAGTGATGTCAATCCTTTCTCAAATTAGGATGACTGATGTCATTCCTTTCTCTATTATATTAACCATCATCAATTTTACCACTTAGGTTTTTTACACCCCCTAACCCCCAACCATCACACTTACCCCCTGTGTCTTTTTTTCCATATTACACCAAATTAGATAACCAATTTTCGCTTCTACCAACCAAATTTTTTAATAACCACCACATTATAATGACCATTCACACGTCAAAGAACACTTCATTCTCTACCAACCAACCTAACCAAATCACCTTATGATCATTCATTTTTTGTCCTTCAGTTCACACATTTTGCAACCACCTTGCCTTGGTCATTTTGACTTCAAAAATTCCTCACCATACTTGATAAATGCATGCTAATTTTATGTGCAACACTTTAGGTAAATCATATCATGACCACTTGTGATCTTAACACCTAAAACCCTTTTACCTTCTCAGGATTGATTCTTACTTTTGGATCCCTTGGAACACATACATCTCCTTTGTGAGACTTGAGTTTATAGGTGTACCCCATATCATCTAAGCCTTAAATTATGGCCTAGTTACCATATCACTTGTCTTTCTATGTGAAACCCTATTTATGAACTCATTCAACTATGCCTAATTCAGTATATCACAATTACTTGCATTATTTGTTCTCATTCATGTTTTAATGCCCATCTAACCAACCACCATTGTCACCACCTTATCCACTTGTCAAACCCACACCTAAATCCATTTCACCTCATAGATTCCCACTTTTAGTGGGAACACCTCCTTCCATATTTAGGGCATCCAACCTTCCATTAACCATTTTTTGTTATTTTATAGCTTATCGATACAAACTACACAACAAAAAGGGGCAAAATATAGACACTAAAAAACTACACCAACATTTTAAGATGTTTCAACACACCCTTTTGACCCCTTGGCCCCCGTTTGGTTAGAACATTTCTTAACCCTCTTAAGAACCCATTTAACCCTACCCAAATTTAGCTAGATTATTTAATTAATTAATCTACTAAACTTCTAATTACACCTCACCCTAAGACTAAACCCATAGCTAATTTATTGACACCTTGACTTAAGACTATTTTTTACCCTATAATTTAAGTCCTAACCTCCTAAGACCGTTTTCCCATAATATCTACTTTTATCCACATGACCATACTCCCTTAATCCAACTTAGACCATTTATAATGGTCTTAACTACCAAAATTAAGTGCAAAACACTATTTTTGGCAAGATGGACCTATTCTACCTTAATCGATGCTAGTCATCCCTCAACCAAAACCAATTTACCAAGACTAACATTGATTATTTAAGACTACCCATGACCTTTGATCAAGAGGGTTTAACAAGATGATTCTAAATACATGTGATCATTTTCTTGTGCACTTGTGTGTAAAATAGAGAGCTAAACTAGAGAGATAGAGACTTTCCAAAAGTATGAAGGAGTTGCACCATTGATAAATTAAAGATTTTAGCATTGTTATGTTGCCCAAATTCTACCAAGAATCCATAAAGTTCCTCTTGACCTACCATCTACTTTTAAGACAACATTGATTCATCAAGGTAATTAATTTTAGTTATTTAATCAATTTCAAGGTTTCTTATCTTAGTACTTATTATTCTAGTATCTTCATACATTCCCCATAGCCTCAACTACCTATGTTGAAGTCCTATAATTTAACACACCTTTACCATCAAACACCCACCAACATTCCACTCTCTTTTGATCCAAAAACCCCTATCTAAACTTTCCTTAGCTCCATTCCCACTCTCACAAGCCTATCCAAAAAATTTACCAACCCAACAATTCTCTAGAACTCTCCCAAAATCCAACCTTTTTGATAAAGATAAATTTGTATTTTCCCATAGTGACCAACATCAGCTCTTCTTGATTGGCATCAATCCATAGAAGATCAACATCAATCTCTATGTAAAATGTTTTCCCCAAAATATCAAGCTAAAAATACCCCTTTTCTCCTATCAAAACTCTTTTTTCTTAATACCTACCACATCATAGTATTTATCCATAATAACCTGACCTAACCATTATCACTTTAGTATTTATTTTAAGAAAATTAGTTTAAATTTTTTTCAAAAGGAATTAGTCATTCAGAAGTATTTTATCATTTTTTTAAATTACTTTCTTCATTCTTTTCTTAAATCATTTATTATTATCATTCATTTGGACTTAACTTTTTTTGACAAGTGGGTTGATAATCATTGTAGGAAGTTTCATAATTCTAGGAGCTAGCATTTTCTAGGAAATCCACTTACCAACCATTCTAATCTAAATCTTGTTTAATTCTTATTGGTTTATAGGTCATTCCTCCCTGGCCAAAGAGGAGTACTCATTATGTCAGGGTTAACAAAGTGCATAACCATATCTAGGTTCATCTACACCTTCTACCTTTCTTTAATTTTACTTGTTTTAAAAAAAAATAAAAGAAAATGATCTAAAAATGTAAGGAAACATTTGTAAATAAAGACTTGATCTCTTTCTTGCTACTTGGGAATGCAATCTTGGAAATCCCTTGAAATCAACTTAGATCAATGGTGATCCCATCCTTGGTGATGACATGCCCCAACAATTTACCCTCACTAGCACCAAATATGTTTTTTTGGGTTTAGCAAGATGCCAAACCTTCTCTATCATTACAATATTGACTATAGATGGCCTATGTGATCAACTATATTGTTTAAGAAAATAGTGAGGTCATCCATATAAATGATTATACATTTACCTATTAACTCTTGAAGTGTGTTCCATGGCCCACTAAAAGGTAACTCTTGTGCTAATTAGGTTGAAAGGAATCCTCTTACATGCATAATTACCCCACTTTATGGTAAATTCAATCTTCATACTATCTTCAAATCCTACTAGCACCTAGTTATACCCTAAAAAAGTATCCAAGAAGGACATCATTCTAGAACCACTTACTATCTAGATTACCTCATCTAGGGAGGGTAAGGGGTAGTTATCATTCTTAGAAGCCTTATTCAAGATCTATTTATATTTTTTCATATCAAGCCAAATATCAATTTCTATCATTCAAAACTTAACCATTGCATCAGTTTTCTCCTCAAAAGATGTCTTGAGGTCGTTAGTTGTAGTCATGAGATGGGCATGAACATGTTCTAGAGTCCATATAAGGTCTAATTATCCATTACCAAGGTTAAAATGCAGTTTTACCAATGATAAATGAGGTTAAAATGGGTCTTATGAGGATGTAATGTCTTAATCATATTCAAAGTGTCTCTAAGTTCATATAAAAAGGATTTAAAAGGGGAATAATGTCACATTTTTTAACCCATTCAAGTCATTTATGAATAAAACCCCTATTTTATGAATTAAAAAGGCCACATAACATAGAAACATAACCCTCATGACCTATATATATATATATATATATATATATATATATATATATATATATATATATATATATATATATATATATATAATGGGGTCAATTACATTAAATGGCTCATTTTCTCCTTTTTGGGCTTGTCATAACCTTTTATTTGTCTATAAACATGTAAAGTGTCTTTAATAGCCCAAAACTATATCATTCTAAGTAAAAGCATACATTTTTTTTGGTTTTTAGAGGTTTTTGTAGGGTTTTATAGGGATATAAAGGAATATTTATGGTTGAAGATGATCAACCTTAGACAAAAATCAGAGAAACCTTCAAAAATGGACATTTTCATGAAAAATGAATACTTTGAGGGTTTTTTTATTGAGGTTTAAAAAATTATCAGGATAGGTATAGTTTAGGGTTAGGTTATAGGAAATAATTAACATCATGGTTCATATATTACAAGTCTCAAATCTAAGTTTCATGTGATGAAAAGTCTAAACAAGATAAAAAAATTGTTTCTTTTCACCTTTGGAGACCTAGATTGGTTGTTTTTCAGAGCATGGAATTTTTTTTTAGGAGATCCATGATATAATATGACTATTGGATAGGGATAATAGGTTCTTAAATAACATTTACATGTGGTATATATATAAACAACTAGACAAATCTATGAAAAATTGTCAAGAGAAAAAAACCTTCAAAATCCATTAAATGGAACACAATTTTTCTTTGAATATTCTTTCTATTTTTGCATGGTAAAGAGTAACTCATGGAGAGTGTGAATATGTATATTTGGAATATTTTTGGTCTATTTAATTTTGTGGATAAGTATAAAATCACATTCCATTAATAAAACTCTCTCAGCTAATCTCAAACTCTCCTATAACCCCAACAACTAAAATATACTTTTTTCATGTTCCAAGCCTGTTTCAATGGAATGGATGGTTGTATTAAATTTTTAAACATGAATTAAATTCATATTAAGAGACCTCCAATTAATATTCTGACATGAGAGTTATACAAGGTCTTCAAAAACCAAACAAGGGTTTTAGGTGCATTCAAGTAAGTGGGGATAAATTCACAAATTTGATGTAATAACACACCTTCATTGCATTTAAGTGAATCTTCTCATGATAAAATGTCTCCATCCATTAAAATAACCCATCCCACTTTATATAAACTCTAATAATTATTTTAAGATCATTAAGCCTCAATTTTATGGGGTTTTGAAATGATTATATGCTTGGAGAATAGGGTACAAGTGTACACATGTGGAGATAAGGTTTTCATACATACTAAGGTGAACTTCATCATGAAAATGATATTGGAAAAGTCCAATATTCTCTCCTCTAACCACCATACCCTTAAACAAATGAAAAGAGCATTGATCCACAAAACAAGGTGTTAGATTTAAAAAGAGTCTAATGTCATCAGCAAGTTTGCAAACATAAAAAAGTCTAATGTCATTAACAAGTTTGAAAACATCAAATGAGCTCCAAGGATTTATAAACATCCTCCTCAAGAGGGAACATACAGGGATGTAGTAATATTTTTGAAATCATGATTTTATTAATAGAGCTATAGGCAAGTTTGTAGAGAGATAGAATCAAGATAGTGAGGGGATCTTCAAATCTCCATAAGAATCAAAGCTTCAAGAAACATCAAAAATATGCCTACCATTTATACATGTTTCAATATGGGGAATTCTTGGTCAAATTAAATAAGAATGTAGAAGATATAGGCATATGAACAAGATTCCAATTCCTTAGTCATTATTTCTTAGCAATGATAAGGTGTTTTAACATCATTTAAGGTTTGAATAGAGTTAGATTGGTGGTGAATTTATCCACCAATCATCAAATCTCCAAGAGTATTATATCTTGGTCTTATCATATGATGTATTTTATAAAGGATGATAAAGGTGTGCAGGTTATAAGGTCATTTCTCATGTTTTAGATGATGTTAGCATTATTTGAAGTTATTTAACATTGTTTAAGGTGTTGGTAGCAACTTCATGATGTTTCTAACTCAAAATTTGATATTGAAGGAGTCTTAGTAGGCTTATGAATAGGGATATTATTATATAATATGTGTTTATAAAATTAAGGGAGGGATAATCCAACCATTAAACTCTCCATACACATAAATTATCTATCAAGAATGTTTCAAGTCAAGATAGGAGATGATTAATTCATGTGCATGTTTAAAGAGAGAGGGAGAGCAGAGTCCAAGGTAGTTGGACTAATCATAAAAGACCTATAGAGAAAATCTTATATTGGAAATATGGTTTTAAATATTCTAATATGTTTTATCTTGATATATTTCTCCATGATGATTAACCATCTAGCTCAATCCACTCTTTCCAAGGTTGTAGGTCTATGATCTATCCCAAGGGAAGAATCAATCTTTGTGCTTCTTGAGAAGTAGGTCAAGATCATAATGGTGATGAGATGTTATTAATGTATTACCTTACTTTACATGGAGTATATAGGATGGTAAAATGTATGATCATGCTTTGTTTCTCCATGGTAAGAATCCAACTATGTTCAAACCACTCTCAATATCCTAAGTTACATGTTCATAATCCTCAAGGAGCATACTTGGTACTAAGTTGTGATGAAAGGATTGCCAAAGATTTAATGCTTAAATAGTTGTAAAAGGTATAAATTAATTTTATATTTATGTTAGATTGGTTATGTTATAATTAACCAATAATTATAATTCTTAGGAAGAACATAAAATGGACAAGAACCTCTTAAGTTGTAGGTGGTCTTAAGCATAGACATGTGGGGACAATCAAATGCGGATTGAATTAATATTTGGGAGTAGTTACAACACCAAGTGAAGTTTTATGATGTTTAAAAACATTTATTAAACCTTTATACATCATAAATAAACACACATAACTCCCACAATGTAAATACATCCAAAAATCACTCTTTTCAGCCTATAATAGGATTATACCTTGCATGGGGTTTTCAGAGGCCTGAAAAAGTTGATACCTTTTGATTTATCTAGAAAACCTCATGAAATTTAGAGTGGTGTTAGTGTAAATTATTTTATAATTTTTATGATGATATAGTTTTTTGCAAAGGATTTATCTCATTTTCCATGATTGAAGGCCTTTACACATAGTCAAAACCCTGTCAAGAATCCCCAAAATTGATGATAACTTGAAAAATATTGGGTGTAAGAGGATTAAATTTTTATTGGATATGTTTAATTAAATTTTAAATGTTTATGGTTATTATAAATATGTTATAATATATAAAATATAATTTATTCAAGTTTCTAGACCTGGAGCACAAGAAAAACATAATTAAAACCCTATCAAGAGTTACAAAAAGGAGTACAACTTAAATAATAATGATATAAATTGGATAAAATTTTTAGGGTAGATGGTTAATTAAATTTTAAATGTGTGTGGAAATTTTAAATGTGCTAAGTTATATATAATTTGAGTTATCCAAGTTTCTCGACTTGCAACACAAGAACACAACAAAAACTACCAAATCTAAGTTTTGGCTCATTTGGAGGCTAAGAATGACTTAAAGGGATTATTAAGGAGTGTAATAGGACCATAAATTAAATTTTAACATATATTTTTATTAAAACATGCACATTTCATGATCATTTTAAAATTTGAGATATTGTTAGGCCTAGTTGACATGCAAAAAAGAGAAATAGAGCAAGTTAATGCTTCATGGAGGACTAAATAGGCCATTTTAACTACCAATATAAGAAGTGGTTGAGTAATTTTGGAATTATTATTAATTAATGAGGTAAAAAAAAGACTTAAATAAATCCTAGTACTTGATTTATATGCCACACTCCCATGAAGATCATGCAAACATGACTAAATGCATTGTATGAGTGATGTTGAAAGTGGTTTTACAGGTTTCTAATCTTGAATCATAATTGAAGTTAAGGTGTATTTGAAAATTGATGAGACTTAGTGCTATATTCTCTTCTCTCTCTTTCTTAATTTTTTTAGGTCTAAAAATGACCAATTTCAAAGATCTCTTTTGACGATGATATAGCCCCACCAAAATGTATTCATGTACTTGCCTTTAAAGAAATGAAGACCTATTTTAACCCTCTCATATATTGAATTTTTTGTATATTTATGAATTTTTTATGATATTATCATGGTTAAGTGTTTTCCCTTCAATGTGTCCAATTCTACTTCACCTTTATGCAACTGAACTCTCTTTTACAAGTCATAGTTTGTGTATCTATGGTTTATGTACTATTAGTTGTGGTGATGAATTTTTCTCCTTCTAATGTTCCCATAGATCTTTTTACCTCTCTATGAAACACTAATTCCAAATATTTAATTATTGAGATGTGTATGCTATAGTTCCCAATGTTTCCATTGTATTACCTCAAGTATGTGGAGGAGATAAACTATTCTGGTGTATCACCCCATTTTTTCTTTCATTTCCTTGTTTTATACTCTCTTTCTCCATTTTATTTGAAATTTTAAATATTTTTAGTGTTATTTTAGGTGATCCATTAGGGGAACCAACCCTCACTAGAGGTTCACTCCAACTATAGGTGACCCATAGCCTTGGAGTGATCCCATTGTATCAAGTTGGAAGGAGAAGTCATAAAACTCCTCCAATTGTACATTACAATAGTGATACAAATTTATATGACACCCAGTGGGACTCATAAATTCATATACTAGAGAATGGATGGTGTATTCTTTAGTATATCAGCCCTTGGAGGTAGTTTTTACAAACACAAATAATGACTCTAAGTCTAATTCATCTATTTTTAGAATCTTAGGCATCCTTTTAAGGTAAAAGTTAAGTGGTTCTATTTATCTTGCCATTTTTAAAACTTTTACATCATTGTAACTCCATGAGATACCTCTTGTATGAATAGGTTAGGGGATATTCCATCTAATTTCCACCTCCCTATCATGAGTGTTATCCTCCCCTTCATCATCAATACAATCACTGAGAGGGGGGGTGAATCATTGAGCCTAGATATTACAATTTAAATTACAGTACTTTAAACTATTAACCAATTATAATTTATCAAATTGATCTAGTAACATTAACAAGAGAGCTCATTCATTCAATTCATACAAAAGATCAAACACATAACACATAGTTCCTATGGGAAACCCTCACAAGGAATAAAACCCACTCTTAAGTCTGTAACACATAGAATACTATCCTATAATAAATTACAAACAAGAGATAATGAACTCCTTTAGACCAACAAACCTTGATCATGTCCTCTTAACTAAAGGCCTTTAGTGAGACACCTATTTCATAAGAAGTAACTAACCCTATGGAAGTTCAAGTCCTTTAGAACCTCATTTGAACACCTCCACCTTATAATTAATGTCTTTAACACCTAATGATGGATTTATGTTTATCTAACCCTTACACAAAATTCCTCTCTATCTCATACAAGCCTCTCACATAGGCATGTGATAATCTCTCTCCTTCACTCAAACTATCCTCATATGTACACTCAGACCTCTTCATATATCCTCAAACTACAAAACCACTATTTAAAAATCAAAAATATGACCTATAACTTATACACATAGTCTTCACTCTGCTCTACTTATCAAACCATCCACTGGGTGATCTACCTCTCCTTCACTCCATAACTCTCACATCCACCTTGCACAAGTCTCTCTTATAAGTCTTCCATAAGCCTAGAAACAATCATATTTAGATTCAATATATAGAGAAATTATGAACTATCAAGTTCATAATATTTCCTTTCATCCATAATACATGAATTTACCCTTAAGGCATCTCACATGGGTCACAATTAAGCACAATCCACTTTCAAATAGGCCTAAGTCACTTTTAAGTCATATGGAAACCCATTCAGCGCTTTGATAGTTTTCTAAGAAAATTAAAAACATAGATACACTTTTAAAATGTATTAACCCATTCAACATGATTTATAGGTCCTCTTTAAGTACCAATAACCATCATAATACCCTTCTATTTAAGCACAATTTGCTCAAACAACTCTTTGTACATATAGTCATTATGAGCACGCACATAATCACCTTTTAAGACTTTATTCATACTATATATGATTGTTCAATCCTTCATATTGCACAAAAATCATCCTTATGGAGTCTAAAACTCTCCCAAATATCTAATTAATCATTAAACATCTAAATAATACTAATATCCTCCTCGGGTTACTTGTAAGATATACATGAAAACATAGTCAACATTGAACCTCAATGTATTTGAATGAACTCAATTTTAGATCATCAAATTTATATTTATAGATGCACCTTCGAGTCCTCTATAAGTTTAATTTTTACACTATGAATAAACTCATCATAGATTGAAAGATATGGCCAAGATATAGAGCACTAGTTTTTTCCTTTATTAAATTCAAATATTCAAATGCAAACGAGTATGGTAAAACCTTAGACACTTGTCCTCATCTTTTTGTTTCCTGATAGTTTGGAACAAACTCACTCCATTGATCTCCTTTGAAATATATCAATCTTTAACCCATAGTACTTTACTATCCAAACATTAAACTTTAGTCACTTTAACCTCATCTCATACACCCTTAAAATATTTACTAAATATGCACCATAAATCTCTATAGATAAAGTAGGTCTTTAAGTAGCAATGCTCATTATTAGATCTAGTTTATAACTCCCAAGATCATGACACTTGGCACCCTCATGTGTCTTCTGAGCATTTTACTATCATTTCATGTGCCTGTGCCACTTAGAAGGCTCTTATGTAATGTTGACATGCTGAACTCATATGAACTATAGGATTAAGATCTATGATTTAATGTGAACCATTAGATCTTCTAGACCAAATGAAATCATCCTTCAATGTGAATAAACTTGATAGTCTTTGACTGATCACTATCTGTAAGTGCAAATTTGAAGATTTATATCTCAAGATGGATAGTACTTCAAGACCCCAAATTTTTAGGGTAGATTCTTGACATTATATAAAACATCTACATGATAACATTTAACTAATATTTACCTTATAAATGCCTAAAATAAAATCACAAACTTACTAGTTTATCTATTTCGGCATGATGGTTTGTGACGGTCTTAAAAACATTTCAAATTACTTAGGAAGCTAACTTTGCACTTGCATATATTTTATCATGCTTCAACACTTAACCTAAAAGTTAATGCAAATAAACTAGGCATAAAATTTAACAAACCCATATGATCATCTTGTTCTGAAATGTTCACATGTGTAAGATATACCATCAACAAATTGATTACTTAGATCTTTCTTACCTTATGCAAATTTTGATAAGTATGGAAAAATAATGTCAAAATTCCTAGGAACCCAACTTTACACTTACATATCTTTGACTATGTTTAGGTGCATGACCCTAGACTTAGCACATAAAAATTAGAGACTAATCTTATCACAACCATATGACCAACTCCCCCTGACTTATTCACATGTGGCAATGGTGACACCAACAAACTGCTTACTCAGATTTTCTACCATTGGACCCAAAATGTCTAGATGAGAATAATGATGAACTAGGTGAATTATACTCATGTATATAATCTCTCCAATAATCCTTGACCATTTATATGACCCGTTTCACATTTTCAATACGTTAGACCCATCCCTAAATAACTCTAACCATTCCAAAATTGAAGATCAACCAAGCCAACTTCAAGCACACTAGGACAAGAACATTGCACACTTTGTCATTGTGACTTAGGCTATCAAAGTAATTAATCCACTAACTAGGACACCTCCATGACATCACCATGACATCACTTATAAATCTCCAACAATATCTCCCTTTATCATTGATGTCAAAAAACATCATTCAACTCACCTTCTCTCTCTTCAAGCATTCTCACTCTAGGAATGTTCTCCACCTTTGAAACAATAACAAAGTGGGAACCATATTATTTTAAATACCTATAAATAATAATAATAAGATAGGATACTATTATAAAGATGATAAAAACTCCCCCTTACCTTGAGACTAACTCTTTTTGCCTTGACAATATCCTTCTTGCTCCATGCCAACAGTCACTTCAACAAAACACTATAACCAATGAAGGCAAACCATAGAAAATACTAACATATAATGTAACTTACCAAGAAACATATAAGAGGGAATTCTCATAATATTTTTGATCCATTTCATCACTTGAGCATATTTAGATCTCCATACACCATGAGGAATCATCTTATACGCTTACTAGACTTCTCTCTCAAACCACCTCAAATACCACCAACTAAACTTCATGCCACACATAAAATATGAAACATGATCTAAAACAACCTGAGAACATACCTTGAAATACTCATGCCTTACTCTTTTGGAGAAACTTAAAAAAACACATCTTTAAGAATAGGCCTTGTCTAGACTCCTTATATCCCTACCTAGAGCTTTTAGAGCCCAAAACTTTCTGTAGACATAACTTCAAGACATTAAAATTAATATCTATATCACTCTCATATTCCCACTAAATCACACCAATTTTTAATAACTATCTCATCCTTTTCAATATACTTCCTTCACAAACCAACTACCTAATTAGGCCTCTAAATTGATAAAAAATTGAACAACTTGAGAACCACAAGCCTTAAATTCTCTATGAATATTTATTTGACCACCCATTTTGACCATTAAAATTATTAATAATATTAAGATCTCAAATCATAAGGCAAACTAATTTTCAAGCAGAGCCTAAAACCCTAGAAACTCAAAATAAACAAGGTCAATAAGCCTCCTTCTAGTTAATGTCCACTTATAAAACTTATTTCACACTTGGAGTCACCCATCACACACTTATATACCAAAATTTGATCATTCATACCTTTGGGAACATATACTTCCTATAACCCAATTTAGGACCTACATACTCTTAAGCACAAACTAGAAAACTTGAAAGCAGACAAAAAACTCTAGTTTGACATTAACATACCTTTAAACCACAAAAACACCTAGATAACATCACAAATAAGTGAAAATACCTTTAAAAGCACTAAAATCTTATTTACATTCCATTAATCTCATTAATCCACCTGGAACCACCCATTATGACTCTGTACTAAAACTCCTTCACAAATCTCTAGAGAAAAGACATGAACTTGTTTCTCCCCCTTAACTAATGAGATTATAAGATTGATAAAATTATATGTATAGATTAAAATTTAATATATTTATCACACAAAATTTCTTCTCCATAATAAATATGTCTCCTAAGAAGCATAGGCAGAGACACACTATTTCACAATGTCTTAGAATAATGTGAAACTAGGAGTTGCCCACAACTCTTCAGAATCCTTCTCCTCCTTAGTCATCTGATGCTTATATTTATTCTTCTTCTTCTTAGGATTAATATAAGTAACATCATAATACACTACATTAATCTCCTTATTTTCTATGATTAGATTGATAATACATAGAGATAACATAAATTCATGACATACCTTTTAATTTGAAGAATCAACCTTACAACTTAGAACCTCATCACTAGATACTAAAAAATTATGTTATTTGAATGATAATTTATTATCAATATAAGGATGTTCACTTTTATCCATACACATCTCATAACTTACCTCAACCACAACCTTGGTATTCTCTTTGAACTTGGTCTCTTCATTCTCAACATTAGTAGACAATGAGAGCCCTTAACACTCTCCAACATTTGTAACATTATCCACCATAGCTAATAAATTACTTGGACCTACATACTCATCATAATTCCTAATTACCACATTTATTCTCCATGAATTCACTTTCATCCTATCTTTCACTCCAAGATCCTGATAAAACCTATTCTATCTTATAGGCTTTTGCTTGTAAAATTTAGCAATGTGATCTCTCTGTTCACAATTATAGAAAACCATACTCCTTGATGGAAACTCAGCTTGTATTACCTTAAATTGATAATGTTTTTAAAAGTGTCCTACATCATTATATTTTAATATCTCAACCTTTATCACACCTTTTGAATGATCAACCCCATCATAGTTCCATGCAAATTCATTTTTAATAGGTCTTCTACATTTTCTAGTTTTATGCCCAAACTGATTACAAGTATAACAATAACCATTGAAATTTTCATACCTAATGGAATTTGGTTATATTATCTATTTTTTATTTATTCTTCCAACACCATCATACCTTTTATGATGATTTTTTTTAAAGGTTTATTGTATTTGTTCACATTAGACTTCATCTTGTCTTGAGTTACAGTCTCTAGTTCTTCTTTGTAACCAAGACTAGTCTTATCACTTGCATGCCTTTAATCATTTATAATTTTGTATATTTAACTTTATCTCTTATAAAATCTCAATATTGACATTAAATTATTATATATCTTCTCTAACTTATATCTTAATGATTCATTTTCAATTACATACCTTGAGTATTCATCTTCTTTAGCTTTAAAGCTTGAAGATAGGACTTCTAATAATAACTGAGATGCTTGACTATATCTTCATGATCCTTGGCATCTTCATCCATTATTTCCTCAAAAACACTAAATTTCTCTTCAACTTACTTGAGTTTATATTTCATCTTCTTATTGATCTTCTTAATCTTCAGTTTTTTGTGATCATTTATCAATGTAGTATCATAGTCCACCTCATCTTCATCATTATCTAAATCACACCAAGTAGACTCAATAACTACATTCCTCAACCATTAATAGATATTTATCTTCAATAATACCATCATATTCATGATCATACTCTGAGTCACTAACTTCACTCTCATTTGATGAGCTGTAATCTTCTTTGGTGTAGAGACTCTTCTTGTCCTTGAAGTACTTTTTATTGTCAAACCTTCTGAATCCCTTCTTTCTTTTATCAAACTAAAATATCTCTTGCTATAATTATGACCTTTATCATTCTCTTCATCATCATCCTTCTTATACTTATGAGGTCACTTAGTAAAATGTCCTATCTCATCATAATTGAAGCATTTGAGGGGTAGTTTACCTTTATACTTGCCTAAACTAGTTCTCAATTTCATTTAAATCAAATCAATTAGTTCATCCTCATTTATATAAAAAAATTCATCCTATATTTATTTCTTACCTTGGACCTTTTTATTTGTCTTCATATTAGTCTTGAAATCTTCTTCCTTCTTTAGTGGTATAACATCATTCTTTCTCATCTCATAGGTAGTAAGTGTGCCATGCAATTGATTTATATTCAACTAAGATCATGAATTTATTCTATATAAAATAATTTTAGATCAATCTTAAGGGATATAGACCTTAATACCTTTTAAAAAATAGTAGCCTCTTCAAGGTTCTCTCCAAGACATCTGATAATGTTCAAAATCTCATCAACTCTATATAGAAAGGATGCCACAAAATATTTTTCTTTCATATTGAGACTAGCATATTACCTTCTATGAGTTTTCATCATAGCAATGTTGACATTGTAATCTCCTTCATAAATGATCTATATTTTGTCCCATATATCTTTATCATATTTGTAATGAATTACCTTGGTAAACTCAATTTCTATAAGACCATAGGGGATGGCATTCATTGCCTTAGAATTATTATCAAACAACTTATTGTTTGTAGTACTAGATGTAGGAGTAGTAGGATTAACATAACCATCCATAATAGATTACCATACATTAAACCCTAGGGAAGTAATTCATATCCTCATCCTTACACTCTAAAAAGCATAATTGGATTCATTAAACATTAGTGCTTACTTAGTAGAGAAACCTCCTTGATGACTACCCATATTGTACCTTGGATCACCTTCAAGTTGTTAAGACTTTACCAAAGGACCTACTCTAATACCAATTGTTAGAGGTAAAATTAATGAGAGTGAAAGTGAGGTGAATCAGTGAGGTTGGATATTATAATTTCAATTGTATTCATTTAAAATATTAACCAATCAATATATATCAACTTGATCAAGTAACATTAACAAGAGATCTCATTCATTTAATGCATACACAAGATCAAACACATAACACTTAATTCCTATAGGAAACCCTCATGGGGAATAAAACCAACTCTCAAGTCTAAAAAACATGGAATACTATCATATAATAAATTACAAACAAGATATTGATCAACTAATTTAGACTAACAAACCTTGATCATATCCTCCTTACCAAAGGCCTTTAGTGAAACACTTGTTTCACAAGGAGAAACTACCTCTAAGTAATATCAAGTCCTTTAGACCCTCATTTGAACACCTCTACCTTATAACTAATGTCTTTAACACCTGATGATGGATATATATTTATCTAACCCCTACACAAAATTCCTCCCTATCTCATATAAGCCTCTCACATAATCATGCCATAATCTCTCTCCTTCACTCAAACTATCCTCATATTCACACTCAAACCTCTTTACATATCCTCAAACTATAAGAGCACTATTTAGACATTATAAATATAACCTATAACTCATACACATAGTCTTCACTCTATTATACTTATCAAACCATCCACTAAACACTCTACCTCTCCTTTGCTCTACATCTCTCACATCCACCTTACACAAGTCTCTCTTACAAGTCTTCCACAAGCCTAAAAACTATCACATTTGGTTTTAATTTATATATATATATATATAATTCATGAATTATCAAGTTCATAATATTTTTTATTTTCCATAATACATGCGTTCGCCCTTAAGGCATCTCACATGGGTCAAAATTAAGCACAATCCACTTTCAAATAGGCCTAAGTCACTTTTAAGTCATATGCAGACCCATTCAGCTCTTTGACACTTTTTTGAGCAAAATAAAAACATATAAAAACTTTTAAAATGCATCGACACATTCAACATGATCTATAGGTCCTCTTTAAGTACCAAAAAACATCATAATACCCTTCTATTTATGCACAATTTGCTCAAACAACTCTCTGTACACATAATCATTATGAGTGAACACATAGTCACCTTCTAAGCCTTTTTTCATACTACATATGATTGGTAAATCATTAATAATTCACACAAATAATACTTATGGATTCTACAACACTCTCAAATATCTAATTGATCATTAAAAATTGAAACAATACCAATACAAGCTTTGGGAGAAGAAAACCAGATAATAAAGTGACACAAGATATTCCTTTATATATTCATGCATTGAATATATAATTGTCATCTTATGTATTTTGTCCTATCCTCTTAGATTGTGAAAAGATTAAAAATCAATAGTCTCCTCATTTTGGTGCCATTGTATGAAAAAGAATATGAATAGTTAGGAACTAGAATGACTATAAATATGTTTTCTTATATGAAGAAGATTGATGAACCTTTTTACTACGATCAATAAATGTTATTTGGTTAATGGTTACATTTTGAATTTCTTGTGTTTATCCTTTTTTTATGTTATCATGTTTAATGCTAAGGTTTAATCTATCTTAAAATTATTCTAAATGTTTTGTGCATCTAAAGAACTTTGTGTGTTGTCTAATTCATTGTGAATGCAAAACATTTATCTATGTTATGCTTCTATTAAATATTAATTCACTACTCTTCCCTACACAAAGTACACAAACTTAGCTATCCTCATCCTCAACATGTCTTGTTGAAATAGGAACCTCTCCTATCAATGGTGTAGTGAGTGTGGAAACACTCCTTCTAGGGAGAACTATGCTGGCATGGTTACCAAGATAACAAGATATTGAAACCTGGATAAACCAAATAATATGGCACTTCACAAAATAAGAATCAAAAATGATGAGCCTTGCTAAAACTGAAATCATTCAAGAACATATATATGGTGAAATATATGAGATTTTTTGGTTTGAGCTATTTGAATTACTAGTTAATTAGTTGACATAACTCAAGTACTACTACTTTTATTTCAGAATGGAAGAAAATATTACTTAGACTAAATAAAATATAGACTAGTTAGTGAAATTGGAAATTGATTGGACAAGAATGATACATTACTTGTTTGAAACCACTATAGATAGATACACTACTAAGTTCACTATATAATGTTATATATCATTTGAGTCTATGCAAGACCAATTCATCTAAGGAATCAGAGGGAAATTTTATAGTTACTACCTCTCCTATTGAAGATGTTGGTGATGGAAAAGGCCATGGTGTCTATCCCTACTAGTATGGAGTAGTCACTTTAGGTTTATGGGGATGTGTGTATGTGATGGTGAATGATGGATAGATGATGACTAGAGTTTGAGCTTGAATCTAGAATAGAGATGTGAGGGAATAAAATTTAGAAGAAAACTCTAGATTTATAAAGGGATATGTGATAATATAGTATATGGAATAAACAAATCAATATCTAAGTAGTTGAGAATAGAATTAAGAATAATAGTAGAGTAGTTGATGAATGAGTGCATAGAAGTGATGAGCAAGATGCTGAGTGAAGGTTAAAGGAAGAGAATGATGTTGGATGCCAATAGAAAGAGTGAAAAGATGAAGAGTGAGTAGAAGAAGAGATGCATGAGGAAGAAGATGAGAGTAGTTTAGGAGTAGAATGAATGGAAGATAGAGGTAGTGAAAAACTATAGAAAAGGGTATTGATAAAATAAGAATAGTTACAAAAATAAATAGAACTTGGTCACATATTAATTATAGGCTCAAACATATCAGAGAAAGAAGTCATTAGAAAGGATTATTCAACCAAAATATTTGGTTTCTACTATGAAAACATAATATGAGACAAAATTAGATGCCAAATCTACTAAACTGCATGTTAAAAAAATCAAAGACTTTGATGAAACTCTTGTAGCTAGCTCCAAGTTTGAAAATACATTATAGGATTTTATGAAAAAGATGGAGAAATATCATCAAATATAAAATCCTAAATTGAACCTATGGTACACAAATTATGGTAAAGGACACCAATGGAATGATTCTCCTAAAATAAAAACAGCTTTTTTATAGCTTTGCCAAGTACTAGGGCATGCTATGACATAATGCCATATACTACAAAAAAACATCAAAATTCCTCAACATCTATATTGTAATATCTGTAAATTAACTACACATTATGAAAATAGTTATAGAGTGCTAGAGGAAATTCAAGAGGGAATCTCCAAAAATGTGTTTTCCATCATAACACATTAGATATCCTTGACAAAGCAAATAATTATAGGCCTAGAGGTTGACAAGAATTATGTTACCTAAATGGGTCCACAATGGATTCCAAGTTAACCACAATACCAACCTCATGGTCTTATAGGTTAGACCCATCCTTCACAAATTTGAACACCTTCATCACCTCAATATCAATATCTACCATCTTGGAGTTCATATATAATGTAGCCATAATAATCAAACTAGACCACTCCAATTATCCAATGGCAATTCAGTGTGGGAGACAATAATCAATAGTATTAGAAGTGGAACTCTACATAGCCATAAGGAGGATATCAAGGGGGATATTAGTCAAATAGGGGAGGAGGACCCAGAGAAAATGCCTTTCTAAATTTTATGACATGACAAAAATATGCAAAAAAAGGACTATCTCTACTTGAGATGCCTCAAGATCAAGGCATCAAAAGTTTTAGACAAGACAAATACCCAGATCTAATTACAAAAAAGAGTTTGATGAATGAAATTGTATAGCTATTGAAAAACATTCAACAATAAGAAACTATTGATGGTGATGCTTTAGCCATTGATATGAAAATTTATGTTCAAATAATGTGCATCATATGACAAGATGGATTTATCACTACACTAATGGATTTACTAGAACTCCTAATTACTTCACGTAATGAATACATATTATAAAACATCACAAACCTATTGCATAATCTTTTGGAATGTGTGTATCATGGATAACAAAAGATAGAAATCATGATCTGGTATATTTATACAAAGAAACCATGAGATTTGGACATGCAAATTGATATTGAGGTTGTAGGATATGAAATCCCAAATGTTGTCTTTGACTTTGGTAGCATAGTAAATATTATCCCTAGATCCACATGGGAAGCGATTGGATGACCAAACCTTAGTTATAGCCTAGTAACTTTGAGCTTGGATAACTATGTGAAACTTAAACCTATTGGCCACTTGGAGGATGTTGAGATCAAAGTCTTGGACTTTTATCTACAAGGAGACTTTGAGGTCATAGACATGATGATCATGGTAATGCACTACCCTACCCTAATAGGAAACAAATAAATGTATGATGGTCAGATGAATACCAATATAATACTCAACTAGCTTGAGGCAGCTCAAGGAAATAAGGTTATTTTCATTCCCCTCAATAGAATGCAAAAAACATATATAATTATCATTAAACTATACTATCCACATGTTATAAAAAAAAACTAGCTAGATGAAGGTCAATATGGAGGAGTATCCCAATGCTTTATATGAAACACGATGTAAATTCTTATACCAAAAATCCATGCCTCAAGTATAGTCATTATTGATTAAGTAATTGAACATAATAGAATAATGGAGACTAACAATAGAAGTTGCACATATGATTGTAATCAGTTCATCAGTGAAGACTACACCTCTATGTTTATAAAATTTCCCACTCACTCAGAAGTAGATTTTTTTACCAAGCCGATGATCACATGTAGGATTACATATAGCTAGTAAGGGAAGGTATAGTGCCTTGGTAAGAAACTTACTTTATCAATGGTGATTTAGATATGCATCTCCTTAACTGGGCCCACAGTGACCATGAACTTAGGCCTATGAGGATGGTCTTTATGTATGAATGTCACATACTTGTATGTTATGTAATAGAGGACATCAATTATTTTATTTTGTGACTATAAGACCTTATTCTAACTATCAATCAGTGGGTTAGTGCACTAAACTATACTTTGAAAGGAGTTGCTTTAACTTGGTCGGAAAATCATCAAGATAATTAGTCAGAATGAGATGATGCTTGTGAATTCATTATCAATATATTTTATCTCCCAAAATTCATCCACACTAACTAGCCATTTTTTCAAGGAGAATGCCTTGAGATTCATGTACATAAATGTGTTGAAGTTTAGAATGCAAAACATGTGGCACCTAAGTATTGGGTTCATATTTTTCACTGCACATTGGCTCTATTACCCATATCATGGTACATGCACTAGGAGTGTATGAGAGAAAGAAAACATTGGGCATAGGTATAGAGTGACTTCATACAAACATTTACTTTTGAAGATGAAGATATATTAGTCCATAATGTACTTTAAAAACTCAAGTATTTTTTATACCATGGGTGCATAGAAGATATTAGCACCACAACAAAATCAAACACACAAAAAAAATGCATCTTCCAATCTTAATTTCATAATCCAAAGGTATAAATCTACTAAGATTAAAGAACAAGCTTTGATGTATCCTTGTCACCAAATCTAGGATGATGCAGATGATGATGAAGACTCTGATTCTAATACAAATTCATATTTGAATGATTTATTTGAAATTGAGTGGCCTATATAACCACTTAAGGACACCAATGTAGTTATAACTAAAGGAAATAAGTTACATAACATCTAGATCCTATAGAAATAAGGGCAAAGGAAGATCTAGGAATCAATAGATGATGAAAAACACAACATATATCAACAACCTCTTAAGAAGCATGTCGCTAACATTGGAACAAAAGAGGTTTTAAAATTGGCAAGTATAGGTGACTATTGGATGGAGATTGATATTTTAGAAGCCCTATAACTTATCAAGGACTACTAAGATGTATTCCTCACTAAGTTCATATAGGTACAAGGAGTTGACCCATCTCTTGGTGAGATGCACATTAAATTTAAAGAATACACACATCAAATTAAGAAACAACCATACAAAGTCAACCCTAATGTGAAACTAAAACTAAAATAAGAACTAGGTAGAATGTAGGACATAGGGATAATTTATCTAGTATAAAAAATTAATTGGGTAAGCCCAATGGTATTACAACCCAAGAAAATAGGAAAAATCTAGGTATGTAGAGACTACCACATTCTTAACAATGCCTATGTAAATGATCCATTACCCATACCATTTGTAGATGAAGTCTTGGAGTCTATCATAGGCCATGCAGTATATTATTTTATATATGGGTTTAGTAAATACCATTAGATTCCAATCATAGAGGAGGATAGATCTAAAACAAATTTTGAAATAGAGTGGGGTTCTTTTGTATACAAAGTCATGTTGTTTGGGCTGAAGAATGCACCTATGATATTCTCACTTGCAATAGTCATACCATTTAAATATTTCATCCATGATTTCTTAGAAGTTTATTTATATTATTAGGCATTCTTCTCCTTGTTTAAATAGAATTTATCCAAGTTGTGTTTGTTGTTAGAATGATTCCAATATTTGTACATCACTTGAAATTTAAATATATATTTATTCTTTACACCTTTTGGTGTTTTACTTAGTCATGTTGTTTACAGTGATGGAATTTTTGTGAATCAAGCTAAAATCATAGTAATCATGAGTATGCCACCACCTGTTACTTCTACTGAAGTGTGATCCTTTCTCAAACATACAAGATACTACCAAAAGTTTATCAAAGGCTATGTAGTGATATCATCTCCAATAAAAACTTTACTATGCAAGAATGCTAAGTTTGTATGGACATTTTAATGTAAATAAAATTTCATTGAGCTCAAATAGTGACTGGTAAATGTGCCTATACTTGTTTTCCTAGATTAGACTAAGCCATTTTATGTATATGTAGATGCTTTAGACATCGTAGTTGGTGTAGTACTTGTACAACCCAGAGATGGTGTGCTTGACCATCCCATTCACTTTGATACCCAAAAAATTTATGATGGAGAGAAAAATTATATAACCATAGAATGGGAAGCATTGGCCATTGTGTTCACACTATAAAAATTTAGTCACTATCTTCTGGAAACACCGTTCAAAGTTTTCATGGACCATGAAGCTTTGTGCTACTTGGTCAACAAACCAATGCTAGGAGGATGAATATCTCATTGGCTAATGTTGTTTTAAGAATTTCAATTCCAAATAAATTTAAAACTAGGTAGAGAAAATGTGGGACCTGACCAATCAAATTACAAATTTCAAAGAGCCAAAAGAACTACAAGAAGACTTACCTAATGTGCACCTCTTTGATGTCACTAAAATTCCCAAATTTTTTCAATCTATTGCTAACTTCCTCGAGCAAGGTATCTTCCCTACATAATTTTAGTAGTAAGACAAAAAGTATTTTTTAACCAGAGAATTGCCTTATACTATCATTAACATACTTCTATATCACTTGGGGAAGGATGTAGTCCTATGTAGGGTTGTCATTGAATGTGAATGCCCTCAACTCCTAAAGGAAGCTCATCAAGGAATCGTAAGAGAACATTTTGTAGGAGAGGCTAATGTGAGAATGATTCTATAGATCATACTGTGGTGGATGAATTTATTTTAGGATGTACATAATTTTTTTTAGCATTGTGATATCTACCAATGTATATGGAAAGCACTTTAGAAAGATAAAATACCATTGCAACCCCTCTTAGTAGAGTAACCATTTGAATAGTGGGGTATTAAATTTGTAGGACCAATCAACCCTCTAAACAAGTGCAACAAGGCAAGGTATATTATTACTATGATAGACTATTTCATTAAATGGGTTGAAGATATTGCCACACCTATCTATGGTGTAAAGGACACAACAAAGTTTTTGTATGAAAACATCATTACTAGGTTTAGATGTCTGATCAAACTAGTCAGTGATAGAGGAATGCACTTCCTCAATAATACTATCAAATATTTGGTGGAAGAGTTCATAATTGAGCATCATAAAATCACTGCTTATCATTTGTAGGCTAATGGCTAGGTTGAAGCTTCAAATAAGGTACTAGGCAAAATAATCACAAAAATATATGATGTTAAGTGTGATGATTGGGAAGATCAATTTCCTATGATCTTATGGGAATATTACACAAAATATAAGAGAGATACATGATTTACACCATTTTAATTGGTGTACAGTTAGGAAACAGTCATGCCAATACAACATCTAGTGCCCAGCCTATGCATTGCTATGGTCATGCATTTAGGAGACAAAGAATCCCTTACCAATCAACTTTTATACTTGAATAGATGAGTTTAGGAGAAGAGTATCATAGAAACATGAAGTACATAAACAAATTCATAAATCATGGCATGATTAAAACCTATACCATAAGGAGTAACTAATTTTGTTGTATGATAGTCAATTTAGAGCCTTCCTACATAAATTGCAAATAAGATGGAAAGGAACTTACATTATTCTTGACTTAATGTAGCAAGGAATGGTATTTTTAAGATATTTATAAGGAACCATATTACCAGGGAAAGTAAATGGATATATGCTTAAGACCTACTACCAATTGATATTGATCTCATTCTGCAAATTGAGTGGGTTCTGAGTAGTACCATGGAGATTAGGATTTCCCCTATTTCGTGAAATTTTCTATGTGTTTGTTTTCTATTTATTTGTTTGTGTATGATCTTATTAAATGACATTTTTGAATAACATAGACCAAGAATTACGTACATCAAGAGTGTGTGGGAAAATTCATGTGTATAGTCATAGAAGTTAACAAGGAGTGATAAAAAAATATTAAGTCCAGGAAATAAGTTGGAATGTCACATTAGTAAGATATCCTATAGATAATGGTTATCCATTGAAAATAAATGCAAAAGTCAAAGGCTGGTACATATGATCTTCCATAAATTAGTATCTAGTCAACATCAATAGTTTATATCCCATGTAGGGGCATCTAAGGTCATAATGGCATAACTCTACACATGTACTAATGACTAATGACTTTAAGATCTAGATCAAACATTGATTTGCCACATCCACCATTGTATTCAAGATAAATGGACAGCTAGGTATGGCCTTGATGTGGAAGCCAAGAAGTATGAAATCTATAAAACATAAGTTCAAACTTCATGTTCAAAATTTATACTCAACATATTTTAGAGAGATATATCTATCAAAAATCAAATCCATTATAATACATAAAGCATTCTATATCAATAAAAGTTCTTAAGCCACCATGGATACTATATCACTAATCTGACCTCTATCAGAAGCATAGAAAGAAGCCATGGGCATTGATATGGTGTTATGGTAGACAAAATATAATGATCAAGAGATATTCTAATACCTACATGAATTTGAGAAAAATATATTCTAGTCAGACCTTGTGGATGTTGTGCAACCACTTACCATTATAGCTCCACATAGGTTCTAAAACATAGACATTGAGCACCTAATTTGAATGCCAACATTTGGTGACTTGGGTGAAATACTTTAAGTCTTACTTGGATGATATAATGAAGGAGCTATTTATTTGGGGCTAAATGACATAGTTGTCATCAACACATAGGCCATGGCCTAAGCTTTGGGCATTCCTATGCACAAAGATTCCTTATTGGCCTACAAGAACAAAACACCTCCAATCTTGTTAGAAGTTAGAGACCTATATGTGCAAAAATATAAGGTATATTTATTGATGAGATTATAGATAAAATTATGTGTATACTTGTTTAATACATCATGAGATGCTTAGGTAGATAACCAAGTCGACTAAGCAGATACCCAAGGGAGTTGTAGACATACCCCATAAGATGATCCACTGAGGTGAGTAATTTAACTAGCCTAAATACTTTGTTTAAAAATTCATTACCAACATTGAGAAGTGTTTCACCACTCTAAAGGAAATCTTCTAGTATCAATTCTTGATCTTCCTCCTTTGTTTCACATAGTAAGAGTCACCTAAGGGGGAAGTTCACCTAGATATAGATTACTAGATAGCATAATAGTTATAGAACATCATATGATGTAGGATCAAGGAGCCCTCACACACAAGGGGAAGTTCAAATAATGGTGGGAGGAGTGCCTAGACCTCATCACCAAATAACCTAGAGTTCCGGTAGACATTTTGTAGTATTTGGGATAACATGGCACTATCACCCTAATGCCTAAGGGGGTATTCATCACCATACATGAGATATCATTCTAACCTTTTAAACCACTTCAATTTTTCATCATGATGGATATGGCATAAGCCAAGGTGGCCAAATAGAAAGAACATGTAGCTAAGTGAGTGACTCATCTGCAATTGATGCCATTAGGCATAAACATTCCGATGGTGCAACTTTTAGAAATGACATTTGGTTCACAACAACAAAATGGGAAGTATAATGCAAAACCTTAATTGGTGTCACCTCATCCAAATTACAAAACATGTAGCACATCATGGAAAGATGACCCAAAGGTGCTACAAATTATGGGGTCATGTGATCTCATAGAAATGAGAACTAACACATAGGAGGTCTACCAAGTCATGCTAGCAGATATGGTTAGGGATTACGATGAGAAGGAAGAATAAAAAGAGTTTTAATTTTGTAAGGTGGTGCACATATTTCAAAAATGGAAGAAAATCCCTCCTAATCTATGGGTGTAACTCCCTACCTATCCATGATCCATCATTATTGATACAGTTAAGGAAGAGGAGTAACTATGACATCAAATGGAATTTTGTCAACCAACCACTAATCCAAAATTTATGCTTGATGTTGTATTTTTACCCCTATTAGAGAGTAAACCAAAGAAATTTATATGAATACCATGAATGAGAAGGGATACCTAAGTCTCCCTTTCACTTCAAGAATGCGCATTTGATCGACTAGCTACTAAACCAAAAATATAGCCTATACCAAAAACTTTTACACCACCTCCACAACATAGATTAGTCACCATAGGAAGAAGGAAGTAGATGGTTGACATCTCATAGGTGCAACCTAAATACTCCTCACCATCATCATAGGCATAGTATGTTGAAGAAAGTGAAGTAGAGTAGATCTCAGTCAAAGAACACATGCTACAAGAAAAAAAGCTGCTCATGCATCTAAACATAGGTGTAGGAAGGAAGAGAGGAAGACAAAGAAAGAAGAGAAGTACCAGTTGATGACACATAGAGCTGAGGAATTAGAGGCCTCTAAAAAGGCCAAATATGCAAAGGTAAACTTGTAGAAGGCCTAGTAGATGTCTCACAAATGTTAATAAGTAGTTGTAAAACAATAAAAAGTACAAGAAGAGAAGGAGAAGAAATAAAAAGAGGAGGAAGAAAAATGACAAAAAGAGGAATCAGTCTGAGTGAAATAATAGGAAAAATAATCTACCAAAAATAAGTAGGAAAATGATGAAGTCCTATGGTAGCATCAAGGGTAGGCATAAACACAAGCCTAGGCATAGGCTCAAACTGTATAAGAATAGGAACACAGGAAGAAATAAGAATAAGAGAAGAAGTAGAAATAAAAAGAAAGGAAAATAAGGAAGAAAGAAAAAGAAGAAGCTAAATAAAAATAGAGGCAAGAAGTGGAAGAAAAACATAGGAAAGAGGAAGAACACAAGAAAAGAGAAGAGGAAGAAAATAAGAAGAAGCAAGAAGAAGAGAAGTAAAAAAAGATTGAGGAAGAAGAAACAAGAGGAAAAGGTGAAGTAGAATGTGGTTGAAGATGTTTCATAGCAAGCTAAGCTAGTAGTAGAGGCTAAAACATAAAAATAAGTACCAGTCATGACACAAACACAAACTTAGTTTCCATATCTTCCACTAAGAGGTGTATGGCTCTAAGATGTTCCATTAGTCATTACCTAGTGCACCACATTTTCCCTTCCATTAGCCACGATGACATGCTAGGATCATACAGTGATAGTGAGCACTATGGCCACTCTTCTAATTAGGAATGAGGCATCCTTATATGTCTCTTGTCTATCCTTGAAGAAATAATTAGAGGAGTTCACAACATTTCAAGAATCCATTACATAGAATGTGGCCTTCTTGGAATAATATTAGGATGAAGCAAAGGCCAAGAATGTAAAACTAAGGGCACAATTGCATGAAGCAGTGAAAGTAATTGAAGATGTTTGTCTAGCTTTGGCTTCCCATGTGGTTAGTGAACAAGTCATGTCAGATCACAATAGGATGATGACCCTCATAACATAGCTTTATAATGATTGGTATGCAACACAAAAATTGTATAAAATTGACAACCTAGGTTACAGTGTGAAAAATGATAACATGACTTTGAGTACTTTATTGGAGGAGTACCAAGGTATGCTAGAAATTGTATCCCTTCAAGCACACCAACTCACACATAGTATTTTGGATTGGAAGTAGTATCTTGATAATTCCCTATCCATCTCTATTACAAACTTCAACAAAGTTATTATATCCCACACAACCATGTGTATCCCAATTGCATCGATCGATGAATCTAAGCTTTTTCTCCATCAATCATTCAATGCTTAGGAAAATTTTCATGATTGACTTATAAGATATAAATAAGACCTACAATGTATTGAATTTATAGGAAAATAAATATAAAGACAGGTAAAAAAGTTAGAATAGCTGAGATCCAAGTGAAGGTCACTAATACAAGGGCTGACCTAAGTACTATATAGAATGAGGATTTAAAGGAACTCATCAAGAGTTATGTACCAATGTACATCTTGATTCACATGGTCCAAGAAGTCATGCTATATTGGGATGAATTTAATACTGACTTGGCTCCATTATACAATGAAGTGACTCTTATGCTTAATGTTCTTATGTACATGCCACCATCTAAACTCCAACAAGCATTGGCACAATAAGCGGCTACTAAAGTAGGGGTCAATGATCTTACTGGCTAGCTTTTTTCCTTAGATACACCTCTACCTACTAGTTGAGTATTATGCATTATGTAAGTTTTGAAAGAAAATTTTGTATAATTTTGAATAGTTTTTGTATTGGGAATGATTAGTGAGACAAGCAGGGCTAGGATGGTTAAAAACCTATAAAGGGTAGCTACCTAGGTATGCCAACCTATTAAAAACCTAAAAGGGTGGTAGGTTGGTACAATTCTTAGTTAAAAAATTGAAAGTGTGGGTAAGTAGTGTGTAAGAAGTGAAAAACAAAAATGATGCCTTGAGTGATTACTGAAACTCTTTCTAGTTTACCCTAAATTTCAAGCTTCTACCCTCAGTGCATAGTCAGATGAACCTATGATGTTGTATCAGGATGAGATAACATTTTAAGTCTAAGAAAGTTTTGGGAGAAAAAATTAGATAAGAAAGATATGCAGTGTATTCCTTTGGATATTCATGTATTGAATATACAATTGTCAGCTTGTGTATTTTTTCCTATCCTCTCAGCTTGTGAAAGGATAGAAAATGAATAGTCTCCTCATTTTGGCACCAATGTATGAAGAAGAATATGAATAATTAGGAATTGGAATGACTATAAATATGTATGCTTGTATGAAAAATATTGATGACCCCTTTTACTGAGATCAATATATGTTATCTAGTTAATGGTTACCTATCAAATTTCTTGTTTTTATCCTTATTTTGTGTTATCATGTTTATTGGTAGGGTTTAATCTACCTTAAAATTAGTTTAAATGTTTTGTGTATCTACAGAACTCTATGGTTAATTTTATTCCTTTTTAATGCACATCATTTATCTTTGTTATGATTATATTAGATATTAATTTACTGCTCTTCCCTACACAAACTAAAAAACTTAGATATCCTCATCCTTATCTTGTTTTGTTAAAATAAGAACCTTTACTAACAACAAGCTCAAACATCCTTCTTGGGTTACTTATAGGACATATATGAAAACATAGTTAACTTTAAACCTCAATATATTTTACTAAACTCAATTTTAGATCATAAAATATATTTTTATAGATGTGCATTGGATTCCTCTACAAGTTCAATTTTTACACCATGAGCAAATTCATGATAGATTAAAATATATGGCCAAAATATAAATCACTAGTTTTTTCCTTTATTAAATTGAAATATTCAAATGCAAATGGTCATAGTTAAACCTTGAACACTTGTCTCACTAATCATAAGGACAAGTGTTCAAGGTTTAACTATCCAAATGTTAAAATTTAGTCACTTTGACCTCATCTCATGCACCCTTATAATATTGACTAAATATGTATTGTTGATCTCTATAGATCAACTAGGTATTTAACTAGCAAAACTCACCATTAAATATAGCTTATAATTTCTAAGATGATGACACTTATCACCCTCGCATGCCTTTTGATCATTTTAC
>JARHVA010004439.1:962500-1250000 GCA_037957365.1 Torreya grandis
TCTCCTTTTTGGGCTTCTCATGACTTTTTATTCCTCTCTAAACATGAAAAGTATATTTAATAACCCAAAACCATGCTATTAAAAGTAAGAAAATATAGGTTTTTTGGATTTTGAATAATTTGGTAGGGTTTTATAGGTATATCGAG
Source organism: Torreya grandis (assembly GCA_037957365.1). Classification (NCBI taxonomy): domain Eukaryota; kingdom Viridiplantae; phylum Streptophyta; class Pinopsida; order Cupressales; family Taxaceae; genus Torreya; species Torreya grandis. Next base: position 962,647 of record JARHVA010004439.1, read on the forward strand.
CCATATATATGGTTGAATATCATCAACCTCATACAAGAATTAGGGAAACCTTCAAAAATAAATATTTTCATGGAAAGGTAAGATTTTGAGTCTTTCATTTGAGGTTTATGAAACTATACCAATAGGTATAGGTTAGAGTGAGGACGTGGGAAATCATTCACATCATTATTAAGCTATTTTAAGTATTAGATCAGAGTTTCATGCACTAAAAAGTCTAAACAAGGCAAAAACTTGGTTCACTTCTCCTTCAAATACCTATACTGGTTGTTGTATAAAACATGAGACAATTGATAAGGAGATGAATGGTAAATTACAACCATTATAAATGTATAATAAGGTCATAAATATAAGTTTTAAGGTGTTATAAAAGATAAATAACTATATAGATCTATGAACAATCATTTAGAGCAAAAAATAGTCGTTAAAACCCACTAAATAGACCATAATTTTGCTTAGAAACCTCTTTCTACTATTGCATGGTAAATAATGACACTTTGGGAGTATGAATAGGTCTATTTGAAATAATTTTGGTGCATTTATTGTGGTGGATAATTCTAAAATTATTTTACACCATCAAAACTATCTTCACTACTTTCAAACCCTCCTAAAACCCCAACAAGTGAAATGTGCTTTTTTGATGTTCTAGGCTTGTTTCAATGAAATGGATGATTTTAGGAAGTTTTAAACATGTGGTAACTTCTTATTAAGATACCTCAAATGCATATTTTGACATGAGAGATATCCAAGGTCTTCAAGAGTCAAATAAGGGTTTTAAGTGCATTTAAGCAAGAGGGGGTAAATTTACAAATTCAGTGTAAGAACATGTCTTCATTGCATTTCAATGAATATTCTAATTGAGAAAACATGTATCCATCCATTAAAATAACCAATCCCACTTTATATAATTCCCTAAGTATTCTCGTAATATCATTGATATTTAATTTTTATGGGTTTTGAAATGATTTGAGGTTTGGAGAATAGGGTACAAGCATGCACATGTAGAGGTAGGGTTTTCATGCATATTCACATGAGATTCATCATGAAAATTAACTTTGACAATTCTAATAGTCTCTCCTCTAACTCTCCATTCCCTTAAACAAATGAAAATTACATTGATCAACAAGAATGCCACTTGACATGGTGTTAGATGTAGAAATAATCTAATGTCATCAACAAGTCTGCAAACATCAAATGAGTTGTAAGGAGTTATAAACATCCTCATTACAAGGGAAGAAACAATTATCCTTAAGAGAACACATATATGTCTGTAGTAATCCTTTTGAAATCATAATGATCATAATATAGTTATAGGCAAGTTTGTAGAGAGATAAAGTCAAGATAGTGATAGGATATTCAGGTATCCATAAGCATCAAAGCTTTAAGAAACATTGTAAAATATGCCTACCAGCTTTACAAGTGTCAACATGAACTGAATACAATTTGGGAATGCACTAATAAAAATGGCCACAAAATTAATGCACCAAAATATAATAAATGATATAAAGGTAAGGAAATTGAAGAAGCTCCTCAAGGAATCTAAGGAGGAAGTGTTTTCCAAAAATACCAAGTTGTAATAGCTTTATGACTATTCTTGATAATGGAACCAAAATGTTATAAATTTATAGGGGTGGTTTACTATAACCAAGTGAAATCATGGGATACTTTCTTTGTGCTTAACATTTAAAAACTCAAATACATTGAAATTAATACACATAAAGCAAAGCCTTATTCACTCACCTAAAGCACAACTAAGAATGATTCAGGTCCCACATTGGTCTAGTTATGCCATGACATGATGATTCACTAAGGGGAATTAATTAATGTACTAGAAAATTAACTTAGGAATATACATAGGCATAAGACTTTCTCAAATCAATCCTAAGGTCATATAGGTGCTTAGTGGGTCATAAGACTAATTTGGTTTAATTTACTCCCCATGATAAATAGGTGTACATCAATAAGGTATTAGGTTTATTGGTGTAGACCTATACTCATCCTCCATGTAAATTGATGATGATGTCACAAAAATTATAGAGACTTCATTAAAGTATATAAACTAATTAAACATATGAACACTAATTAACATAACTAATCAAAAGTGTGACATCACAAACATTTGCATCCCATTAGGAATATTACAAGACATTAAAACTAGACACACTTAGTAAGTTTTAATATGGCACCATTTTTCATTGTTCAAGTCCATAGCTAGAGTTTATATTCAAATCATAATACAAATAATCTAGAGGCTCGTAGACAAGTTTGAGTGCATACAATTAGAGATAGAGTGGCCTCCATTCTATTTATAAGACTTAATGGCCATTAGATAAATATTTATAGAACATGGATTTGAAGTCATTTCACTAGAGCTTCAGGTCAATTCTTTGTCCTTTAATATTTTGGATCAAACTCCTCATATAAGCCTTTAGAAGCATCTTTACCAGGGTGGAAGTTACATGCTGAGTGTTGAGCTAGAATTTCATCATCATAACCGCTAGCTCCATGACCCTATGAACCCCACACTATGTGTGCTATATTTTTTATGATGCTTTGAATATATAAGAGATGGTTAGCCATTAAATAGTTATCATTAAATTTTCACTACATCCTTTAGATGGCTACCAACATCATTAGGAAAATCATTTCTCAAAATTATCAAAATGTATCGAGGTGGATGTCAAGTTAGTGAAAACACTCTACTAATAGGTTAGGGGATAACATTACCCCATATAAAAAATCCTTAGTCCTCCCTCATACTAATCTATCAAACTCTTAGGAGTGTAAAACATAGGTGTATTCTCTTGTAATTATGCACTGAAGTCATTAGAGCCCTTTATGGCTATCTTGATTTCTTTTTCAGCACTATCAATCTTGGATTATGAAATAGTGAGAGCAAGTATATTCATTTTATATAGTTATTTATGAAAGGATTTTATGTTGGATTTCACCTTTTCTACACTTATATCTAAGATTGCCCCCTTTTTCATAGGCCTTAGTATGTAGAGTGCGAAAGAGTTCATCCAAGGTTTTTTCTTGGTCCTTCATCTAGTTACCCAATGAGTTGACACTGCTCATGATCTACAACCTTTCCACTTTGCTTATGGAGTACACCTTAGCCATCAAATTCTCCTTCTCATACTTAAATTGATTTAATCATGCATCTATCAATTTGTCCTGGTTGAAGAAATTAAATAAAATGGTGTCTATTGTTTCTACACCCTCTTTCAACTTTGTAAAGAGATCTTCTACCTCTTGGAGATTGTTTAATATCTCTTTCTTCAATATGATGCTTGGGTCTTCTTATTCATATTTCATCATCTTGGGATGTAGTATTGAGAGCATCTACTCCACCAATACACAAATCCTATCAACCTATGAATGTTATGAAGTGTTGACATTGACCAGAAGAGATGGATCACCCACCTCCACCTTCTCACAAAGATATTATAACTTGAACCTATTGCCCTATGCTTCCTCGGATTATTTAAGGAGTTTCTTTAATTTTCTTACCTTTCAATCATTTATTATATTTCATTGTGTTACTTCTATTGCCATTTTTATTAGCACATTCCTAGATTAGACTAAATTCATTTCTCTCGGGTTAATAAAAAAGGATTCCTTCCCTTCCTCAAAATATTCTAGACTCAATGTAGCTTCCCTTAGTGCCTTGAATTAGGTATCATCCATATAATGGTCTAGCATAACTGAGAGTCACTTATACATCCTTGTTATGGTGGCTTAGGGGGCATAGTTTCATACAAGTATAAATCTTCATCCCCCTAATTCTTTCATGTCATCTCCTTAATGTCAAGCTCTCCTTATTCCTTCTTGATGACAACATTATATATGTGTACTTCTTCCTCTTCACTAGTTCCACTACTCTCTTTGGCATGCTCCTCTAAGGAGTCACTAGTTTGGTCCTTGAGGGATATTTCATTATACTTCTTCCTCTCAACCATTTATTCATCTTGGTGATTTTAAATATTTATCTCAATGGCTATTACTTTGGCACAAGGGTCACCTTATTACTACTATTACTCCTCAACTATTTCCATTTGTTGATTTGAGGTGCTAGTATTTCCTTCTTTTTATCAAGACACTCCTTTAATACTTGGGTGTGCCTTCAAAGTTTCCTATGTTTGTCTAGAGAGGTCATTTGGCACCTTTTTGACAACTTCTACTACTAGTCCTATGCTTAAGGGAAATTTTGGGGAATTTTTATCCAACTTGGCCTTCTTCTATTCCTAATCAAGTTTTCTCTTTTCGTTAAGCACCAAAGCCTAATTTATATCTTCATCACTAGGTCCCATCTTCCACCAAGCCACTCTTTTCTTCTCAAAAATTTGAGGGGCCAATAAGGAGGCCTTATCCCTGGATTTTAGCACTATTTTCAAAGGTGGTATCACTAATGAGGTGACACTAGATGTAAGGCTTGCCATTTCCTTTATTACTTTTAGCACACTAGTCACACCACTTTGTAAGGCCTCCTGAACATTTCCATCATTAAGCTCCTCTTCACCTTCGCCTATTTATAGGATATAAGTCCCTACCTAATATTATTTGGTATCTTTTTCTATAATGGGTATTAGGGTTGCCTCTTTTTTCATATCCACAAGGGTCTTGGTAGGGAACGCTATAGGTCCCTTAGTTTTTTTTCTTGGATGCTTGCTAAAAAAAGCACCCTCTTCTATTAATGTCATAATATTATTTGAGGTAGGTGGTACACTTTTTTCCTCAAAGGATATTTTTAATTATATATACTCTATGATCTCTTCTAATTTTTCATCTCAATTCCTTTAGAGTGACTTCACCTATAGATTTGATGCATCTTTTTCTTCATCATCGCCTAGGAGGGGGTGATCATCATCCTTGCCAAGATCTACACCTTTCTTACACAAATTCATCTCATAGTATAGGTTGAAAAGTCTTCCATTGATTATTAATCTTTAAAGTGTATGGATGCCAAGCCTATCATTATAATCCTCCTCATCCTTGGTTGCCTTGGCTCCAGGGCACACAAATTGGTGCCTCGTCATCCTTATGTCATGATTCATGGCATTAGATTAGATATAAATTTATTGTGTATTTGGGATTTTCTTTAGTTCTTTCATGAAGTATTTGGTTGATAAAATGTAAGGTTATTAGAGTCAACCTAATAGATTTTCATTTGTGAGCACTAGGTGAACCACACAAAAGTGTTGCATCATAGCAAAGGTCACTATTACCATGAGTTGTTTAGGGAGTATTTTTGGGATACACCACTCCTTTATAAAGGCCTCCACATACCTATTAAACCACCCTTTAAATCTAGTTTTTTATTTCTATGAGAAGCTAGGTGGATAAATGGCTTTGTGGAAATACCCATTGGTGGTTATCATCTCCATTTGACACACCTATCTCCTCTATCACCATTAGGATAAGCATGTATCTCCACCAAAAGGTCTCACATGTTTGATGACATTTTTGTGCATTCTTTATGATCTCCTCTATGATAAACTTGGAGATGTTAAACATTACTCTTTAGGTTATATGGTGGGAAATGCAAAGGAAGGTTTTACTTATATTTAACAACCAACCACTAAGGTAAATGTTGGTTCTTACTAAGTGTGGTACTTCCCTTATTATAGGGTCTTAGATGTATTTGATAGATAATTCAAATATTTACGTATAGTATCCTAGGATATTTATGACCCTTTCTACTTCTACATTTTCCTCCATCATATCTCATATATCTACTCTTACACCAGGTAGCCTTGTGATTTTGCTTATGTGTCTTGAGAAAATCCTCATGCACCATCTAAAAAAATAAAACTAGTCATAATGCACCCATAAGAGAAGGAAATGTACCAATTATTCTAGATTTCTAAAGCTTGGCAACTCAAAATGTTATGTGACACTCATGGCTTGTAATTTATCTATGATGGAGACATAAAAAAGTGTGATGTCTACCTTGGTCTTCTTACCTATGTCTACTATTTAGTCTTTGTTTAATTTCTACATATTACTACCTATCCTATGGTTATAGTCTTTTAGCTTATATATATGGGTGAAGGATACCCACCTCTCCCCCACTATGAATTCTAGTGGGTACTCCATATCTTTGTACATGAAATTTGTGTTCATATTTGGATCAACCTCCATGATGCTCACTCCCTCTACCATTTGTCCCTCTAATTTTATAATGGATAATTCCCTCACTGCCTTACTTTCTTTGAATCTCTATACTCTTATGGTGGATTTGTGATTAGTCATTTATTCCCCATCCTAAACCTATTACTATTGAAGCATAGTTGATTGATCCTACCAAATCCTTAAATTATGTTTAATTTTCTTTATAGATATAATAAATGTGACTATGCATTTGGTTGTTGATATTCCTACCCTATTAATGGTGGACTAGTTATCATGCTAAAATTTGGCTCCCATATTTTTGTATTAAATTCCCTCTACTTGCTTCCTTTTCTCCTCAAGGTGAAAAAAATATTCTACTTACTATTTCATCCTCACTTGGGGAGCCTATGGGGAATTGGTTTCCTCTATGTTAGTGTTTTATAATTTAGTGGCTTTAGCTCCTTGCTCTATAATTATCTTTTGAAAATGATAGTAAACCTCCTATCTCTACAATCTCTAGATTTATATGCTATTCTCATTTACCAAATTTATGTTTTGCATCATTTACATCCTCAAAATATATTAAAACCCATGAAATTTTTTACCATCTACTTGTTAATGTGGATCTTTGTCCTTCTACTATCATAGCATTAATTTTGCTAATGGTTTCTTTGGGGAATTGACAAGTAATTCAAATGGCCACTTGCCAATTATTGGGTGGGTGTTAGCTATCACAATTGTCACTATATTATGGTTTGTTCATAATGGCATGACTTTCACCATCATTATGGTTACTTGGGTGTAGTGCTTCACATGCATGTAATTCAGCCTCCTAGGTTCCATATCTTCTCAATATTGTACTTCCTTTCAAGTGTGCCTCTCTTTCTTGGTTGCTTTCTCATATATTTAATGTCTCTTTCATTGACCTCCCCTAACCCATATAAATCCTTACACTGGTACTCCAACACCTTATTGTCTCCTCTTGGTCTCTTACACATGAACACCTTGTGTAATTTTCCTCATGAATTCATACTTAAAGCTTACTTAGCTTGACTGACTTCACACATACCAAAACTTGGTGTCTAGCCTCAAGTGATTAAAAAATGATGAGTATCAACTTGCCTGATTAGATTTGTGCAGGTTAAGTGCTAAAAAAATTCTAATATGGACCTAAAAGTGCCACACTTATTCAAATAACATAAAATAACTAGAATATAAGGAAAAGATTTGGCTTGAACTAATTTTATTATGGTCACAATAAAAATTGACTAACTTATGATTAAAAATCTGATATTAGATGGGATGAGTGCCATCCTAGTGATGGTATAATTTCAATCTATTACTTTTGAAATTCTGAAGGAGCATTTCACTAGTTTACAGGTAAAGCTTGCATGAACCAATCTCTAAGATGTTGTAGATGACATAAGGTCCCATCCACCTGATCTATAAGTTTCTTAGGTATCTTAGGTACTTATCATTATATAACAAGACCAATTCAACTTTTGTAAACACCTTACATTTGATGTGATTATCATAACATATATCTATTGGTGGGTATTCTCTATCTATTAGTTCCATCATGCTTGGGCACATGTCTCATCTAACCTCTCCAAATATTCCAAGCATGTGCTTAAAGACTCTTGGTCATCCAATCAACTGATATGCATGATACATAATGAGGGTACTAGGAATTCCATAGGTAAGATGGACTCTACACCCAACACCAATTGAAATGGTGTGGCCTTTTTCAGACACTTGTATGTAGTGTGATAGGCCCATAACACTACTGACACATAGTCATCCCAATCCTTAAAACCAAGGTTGCATATTTTTGTGATACATGTCCCAAATATTTTATTGAATACTTATGTGGTGTCATTATATTTTGGGTGGTAGGGTGTTATTTTATGGTGTACCATCATATATTTGTATAATAGGATATGAACTATTTCATTGATGAAATGCATGCCATATTTTCTAGTCAAGCTAAGTGGGAATCCATACCTGCTGATAATGTTTTCCAAAATTAATCTTGTTGTTTTGGTGGTTACACAATATTTGGTTGGTACTACTTTAGCCCACTTGGTTAAGTAATCTATAGCAACCAAAATGTACCTTACACCTATTTGCCTCATGGTAAGAGTAATAGGATTGATAAAATTAATGGACCATTTTACAAATGGTGCCTAGGAAAGGATGGGGATGAGGGGCATCTCATCCTAGTGGTTTAGTTTCCCAATGTGGTGGAATATGTCACATGTTTTGGCATATTATTTTTCATCATGAAATAGATTTGGCCACTACAAGCCTAATTGTAGCACTTTTTACATCATGGTATCTCCAACATAATAACCTTGATCAATCCCCTCATACACCTCTTGCAATACTGAGTCTTGTTCATGATCTATGATATATCAATGCATGACCTTGTCATGGCTCAATTTGTATAGTTCCCTAACAATGAGTTTAAAATGGGCATCTTGAGCCATGAGATGCTTCTTTTCTTTAGTTATCATGTTCTTAGGCATATATCTTGAGGTCATAAAAGCAATGATCTATGCCAAGTATTCTAAGATGCATTAGATCCTATCTATAATAAATACTTGGTTACACTGACATCAATCGACATAAGGCACAGGCCTTATGCACTCACCTGAAGTGGAGCTGAGAATGAACTAGGGCCCACATCTAGATAGTTGTGCCATGACACAAGGCTTTAAGGGGACTTAAGAAATGTAATATAAACTTAACTCAAGTAGATCCATAAGGAAAGGGATTTCTCAGATTAAGATATAAGTGCTTAGTGGGTCATAAAAATACTTTGGTTCAATTTACTCCCCATACTAAATAGGTGCACATTAAGAAGGGATTAGGTTTACTGATGCAGAATTATACTCATCCTCCATGTAAAATGATGATGACATCATGAAAATTAAGAGACTTCATTAAAGTAGAAAAACTAGCAGAATATATGAACATTAATTCACATAACTAATCAAAAGTGTGACATCATAAACATTCATATCCCATTAGCAATATTACAAGACATACAAACTAAACACACTTATTACATTTTAATATAATGCCATTTACCATTTTTAAAATTCTATATCTATATTTTATATTCAAATCATAACATTAATGACCTAGAGGCTCATAGATTAGCTTGGGCACATATAATTGGATCCAGAGTGGATTCCATTCTATTTATAAGCTTTAATAGTTGATATATAAATATTTATAGAGCATGGATTTGAAGTCATTCCACTAGAGATTTTTTATAGTTCTTCATCCTCCTTTCATCTTCTAGATTAAACTCCTTATATAAGCCTTTAAGAGCATCTTTACTAGGGTAGAACTTACATGTTGTGTGTTGAGATAGAATTATATCATCATAAACACCAGATCCATTCCCCTACAAACCCCATATTTCACTTGCCACATTTATTTAAATATTTTGATGATGTCCTAAATATCTAGGATATGGTTATTCATCGACAAGCTAGTGTAAGATTTGAGCTTCATCTTCTAGATGGATTCCAAAATCATTAGGCTAATCATTTGTCAAAATTATCAATACATGCTAAGGTGGATGTCAATTTTACATGAACACTCTACTAATGGGTTAGGGGCCCAACATTACCACATATAAAATATCCTTAGTCCATGCTAAGACTAAGACATCAAACTCTTGGGAGTGAAAAACTCAGGTTTATTCTCATAGAGTTCTATGATAAAGTCCTTAAATCCCTTTATGGCTAGCTTGATTTATTTTATGATGCTATCAATCTCAGATGATGCAGTAGTGAGGGAAAGTATATTTGTTTTATATAGTTATTTACAAAAGGATTCTATGTTGGCTTTTTCCTTTGACACACTTCCATATAATATCTCACCTTACTCATAAGCCTTATTATATAGAGTGTTAAAGAGTTCTTCCAAGGTTCTTTCCTAGTCATTGATCCAGTTACTCAATGTGTTGACATTTTTCATGATCTATGACCTTTCTACCTTGCATATGGAGTACACCTTATCCATAAACTTCACCTTCTCATCCTTTACATGCTTTAAGCATGCATCTATCACTATATTTTAGTTAGAGAAATTAAAGAAAATGGCATCTTCTATTTCCACACCCTCCTTAAACTTTACAAAGAGATCATCTACCTCTTGGATCTTGTCTAATATCTCCTTATTTAGTGTTATTTTGGTGTATTCCTCTTCTTGTTCTTCTTGTACTAGCTCAAGTTGTAGTCTTTGGATTATCTTATCCACCAATACACAAATATTATCAACCTCTGAAAGGTCTAATGTTGACTAGAAGATATGGATCGACCACCTTTGCATGCTCAAAAAACTATTACAACTTTAAATTATTTGCTTGTGCTTCCTCCTTGGCTTCTTTAAGGAGATTTTTTAATTTCCTCACCTTGCCATCATTTAGTATATTTTGACACATTACTTTGATGGCCATTTTTATTATCTCATTCCCATATTGGATTGGGTTCATGACATGTAGGTAAAAAAAAGGGATTATTTCCTTTCCTCAAAATATTGTAGGCTCAAATTAGCCACCCTTGGTGCCTCAAATGGGGGATCATACATATAATGGTCTAACACAAATGAGAGATATTTGCACATCTTTATCATGGTGGCTTGGGGGGTCATAGTTTCACACAAGTATAAATCTTCATCCCCTAATTTTTTTGTGTCATCTAGATAATGTTAAGCTCTTTATTATCCTTATTGATGATAGCCTTCTCTATGTGTACTTTTTCATCTTCGTTTATGCCAAAACTCTCTTTGGCAAGCTTTTTCAAGGAGTCACTAGTTTGGTCCTTGGGGGATGCTTCATCAGACATCTCCCCCTCATCCATTTCTTCATCTAAGAGATTTTTTACATTTACCTCAAGGGTTATTTTTTCAACACCAGGCTCACCTTATTATTTCTAGTTCTCTTTAAATATCTTCATTTGTTGATCTAAGGCATAAACATCACTTTCTTTCTATCCAAACACCCCTTCACTACTTGAGCATGACTTCATAGCTTTCCTCTAATTATATAGCAGGGTTACTTGGTGCCTATTTGACCACTTCTACTAATGGTCCTCTTATCAAGGGAAAATTTGGGGACCTTTTATCCAAATTAGCCTTCTATTCTTGGTCATGTTTTGACTTTTCTTCAAGCGCAAAATCCCATTTTATATCTTCATCACTGAGACCCATTTTCATCCAAGCCACTCTTTTCTCCTTGATAATTTGAGGGGATATTAGGAGGCATTATCCTTAGATGTCAACATTAGTTTCAAAGGTGAGATCATTAATGAGGTAGTACTATATGTAAGGCTTGCCATTTCCTAGATTAATTTTAGCATGGTAGTCATGTTGATTTATAAGGCCTCCTAACATTTCTAGTTTTGAGATCCTCTTCACCTTTCCCTATTTTTAGGATATAAGTACCTACCCTATATTCATTTGTTTATTTGAGATAAGTGGAATAATTTATTCCATTAAAGCTATTTTATACTATATGTGTTCCATGATCTATTCTAATTTTTCACCCCTCTTCCCTTGGATTGACTTTGCCTATAGCTTTGATGTATCCTTTCCTTCATCACCATCTAGGAGGGGGATATCATAATCCATGCCATGAAATCTGCCCTTCTTTCATGGAATCATGTCATAGTATAGGTTGAAAAAAATTCCATTGATTATTACCCTTTGGAAGGAATGGATGTTAGTCATATCACTATCATCATCCTCATCCCTAGTTGCCTTGGATCCAGGGAACATAAATTGATGCCTCATCATCCTTCTATCATGATCCATAGTTTTGTCTAAGATATCAATTTGTTGCACATTTTGGATTCTCTTTAATGTTGTCATAAAGTATTTGGCTAATAACACTTAAGGTAATCAGAGCCAACTTGATAGATTTACATCTATGAGTGCTAAGGACACCATAAAGAAGTATTAAATCATGGTGAAGTTCACCATTCCCATGATTTATTGAGGGAGTTATTTTGAGATATTCCACTCCTTTCCAAAGGCCTTCACATACCTATCAAACCACCCTTGTACTCTAGTTTTGTTTCTATGAGAAGTTAGGGGATAAATTAAGTCCTAGTACTTCATCATTAGGGAATCATGGCTTGGTGAAAACACCCATAGGTGGTAATTATCACCATATAATATACCTATCTCCTTCATCACCATTAGGATAAGCATGTATCCCCATTGAAATGTGGCATGTGCTTGATGGCATTCTTGTTCATTCTTTATGATCTCCTCTGCAATGAACTTGGAGATGTTGAACATTACTCACTGTGCTATATGGTGGGAAATGCAAAGGAAGGTTTTACTTATATTTGACCATTGATTGCTAGGTCAAACTTTAGTACTTAATAGGTTCACTTATTCCCTTGTTCTAGGGTCTTATATTTCTTTGATAGGGAATGCAAATCTTGAATGTAGTAGCCTAAGAGCTTTATGACCCTCTCTATCTCTACATCATCCTTCATCATATCTAATATATCTAATCCTATGCCAAGCATCCATATGATTCTTCTTATGTGGATTAAATAAATCCTCATGTGTTGTCTAATAAAATAGAACTAGTCACCATGCACTCACAAGAGAAGGAAATGTACCAGGTCTTCTAGCTTGTTGAAACTTGGTAGCTCAAAAATTTATGTGGCACTCATGATTTTATAATTTATCTCTGATGAAGACATAAAATATCATGGTGTCTACCTTAGAATTCTTGCCTATGTCTACCATCTAGTCTTTATTCAATTACTACACATTATTACATGTCCTATGGTTATAGTCTTTTATCTTGCATACATGGGTGAAGGATACCCATTTTTCCCCTACCATGACTTTTGGTAGGTACTCCATCACTTTGTAGGTGAGTTTGGCACTCATAGTTGGATCAATCTCTATGATTCACACTCCCTCCACCATTTTCACCTCTAGTTTTGTGGTAGCTAGTTTCCTCACTACCTTCACTTTATTTACATCTTTATTCACTTATGGTGGACTTATGCTCAGTTTCTTATTACCCATCTTAAACCTGCTACTATTGAAGCATAACTGATTGATCCTACTAAATCCCAAAATTGTGTCTGGTTTGATTTACATCCATGGGAAATGAAACTATGCATTTAGCTACTGAGCTTCCTACCATGTTAATCATGGATTATTTATCTTTCCAAAATTTGGCTCCCTTATTTTCTTGTCAAATTCACTCTTCTTACTTCCTTTTCTCCTCAGGGTGAAAATGCAATCTTCTACTTGCTCTTTTGTTCTCACTTGGGGGGTTATGGGGAACTAATTTCCTTTGTATTAGCATTTTCTTTTTTAGTGGATTTTGCTCATTTCTCTATTTTTATCTCTTAAAAATGAAAATAACCTCCTACCTCTATCATCTCTTGATTTATATGTTATTATCAAATACCAAATTGATGGTTGACATCATTTATATCCTCAAAATCTACTAAAAATAACAAAATTTTCTAAAATCCACTACCATTTACTCTTTAATGTGTATTTTTTTATTATGTTACCATAGCATTAATTCTAATCAGAATTTCTTTAAGGAAGTGATAGGTAGTTCAATCAATCACTTCTTTTCAACTCTTGGGTAAGTTCCAACTATCACAATGGTCACTGTATTGCATTTTATTCATCTTGACATGACCTTCATTATCCTTATGATTACATAGGTATAACACTTTATATCCATGTGATTTAGCCTTTTATGTTCCAGCTTTTCTTGGTGTTGTGATTCTTTTCAAGTGTACCTCTATTTCTTGGTTGATTTCTCAACACTTTATTATCTCTTTCTTCAACCTCCCCTAACCCATATAAATCTTTGCATTGGTCCTCTAGTGCCTGATTGTCTCCTATTGGTATATTATGCATAAACACCTTATATACTTTTCCTCATCAATTCATACTTATAATTTAATTATCCTAGTATACATCACATTCACTAAAAAAAATAGGTGTATGGCCTTAGTTTCTTAATAAATGACTAGGCTCAACTCACTTGACTAGATTTATGTGGGTGTAAGTGATATAAAATTTATACTACATGATTGAAAGTTTCATTCTTATTCAAACGAAATAAAAGAAACAAAACATAAGGAAACAATTTGGCTTGCACTAATTTTATTATGGTCACAAGACAAAGTGATTAAATTTTGATCAAAAAACCGATGTTAGATGGTGCAAGTGCCATCCTAGTGATGGTATAATTTCAATATGTTGTTGTTGAAATTCTCAAGGAGAATTTTACTAGAAAACATGCATAGATTACATGCACCAGTCTCCAAGATGTTTTGGATGACATAAGGTCCCATCCACTTGATCTTTATCTTACCTAGGTGCCTTGGGTACTTAGAATAATATAAAAAGACTAGTGTAACTTCTGTAAACACCTTTCCCTTGATGTGATTATCATTCCATATATTTTGGTGGGTCTTCTTTATCTAATAGCTCCATTGTGTTTGGGTGCATGTCTCATCCAACCCCTCTCAATCTTCTAGTCATGCACTTAAAGACTCTTGGTCATCTAATTGACAAATATACATGATGCATAATGGGGGTATTAAGAACTCCATAGGTAAAATAGCCTCTATGATAAATAATAATTATAATTGTGTGGCCTTGTTCAGGTGATTTTATGTTGTGTGATAAGCCCATAACACCACTAACACACATTCATCCCAATCCTTGTGACCAATGTCACATATTTTTGTGAGACATATCCCTAATATTTTATTGAATGCTTCCATGATACCATTAGCTTGGGGTGGTAGGGTGTCATTTTATGGTATACCACCATATATTTGGACAATAGGATATAAACTATTTCATTGATGAACTACATGACATGGTCATTATTCAAGATAAGCGATCATCCATACCTACTAATAATGTTTTCCCAAATGAATCTTACTACTATGGTGGTTGTATAGTCTTTAGTTGTCATTGATTTGACCCACTTGGTGAAGTATTCTATAGTATCCATAATGTACCTTGCATCTATTCACCTTATGGTAGGATTAATAGGTCTACCAAAATCAATTGCCCATATTTCAAATAGTGATTAAGCAAGGATGGTGATGAGGGGTATCTCATCTCAATGGTTTGGTTTTCTAGTGCACTGGAAGATGTCACATATTTTGGTGTATTCTTTTGTGTCATGAAATAGAGTTGAAAACTAAAAGATTGACTGTAACACTTTTCCCACCATGAAGTCTCTAGTATAATGGCCCTTATTAATCCCCTCATGTGCATCTTGTAATACTAATTCCCATTCATGTTTTAGGTTACATCAGCATATGATCTCATTATGGATCATTTTGTATAGTTCCCCACCAATGAGTTAAAAAGAGGTGGTGTGAACCATGAGCTACTTCTTTGCTTTAGTTATCATGGTCTGAGGCATAGATATAAAGGTCAAAAATGTGGTGATATTTACCAAGTCTTCTAGGATGTGTTGGATCCTATAAAGTTACATGTCAGGCATATTATCTTCAATTGGAATTCCCAAATCACTAGAGTTGATGTGGGATAGATGGTCTTGACTCAATTTTTATTTTCCTAGCTTTAATACAATAGAAAATTAGAATTCTTAAAACAAAAAAAATCCATCAAGAAATGCATCCATGCAAAATGGGTTGGCTTACTAGGTACTTAAGTGCCTTGTGATTAATAAAGAAGATAAAAGTGGTTGCTAACAAATACTATCAAAACTTTAGTAGGGAATAGACCATGGCAAATGCTTTGCACTTGATCATGGTGTAGTTTTGTTCTACCTTATTTAGTTTCTTTCTTATGAAAGAAATAGGATGATCCATTTTCCCTTCACCTAGATATGTGAGAATGGTGCTGATTGTATTACTAGAGGTATCAATGTGGACATGTAAGGGAGTTGACTAGTCAATAAATTATAGTATCAGTACACTTTGTAGTTTTTGATTTAAGGTCTCAAAAACTTCTTCCTACACTGTGCCCTAATAAAATGGGCCATCTTTTCATAAGACCTATTCTAATATTTTCACAAACATGGCATAATTCCTTATGAACTTCCTATAATACTTAAAATGCCCCAAAATATCACTAATGTCTTTCTCCATTGATGGTGTTTGAAAATGAAATATGATTACAATCTTGGCTAGATCAATGAGAAAACTATCCTTACAAATGATGTGCCTAAGCTATGTGCCAAATGGCATTATGAAAATACACTTCTTGAGATTCAAATATATTTGTAACTACCATCACCTTTCAAAAATTAAGGTAAATAATAATAACATTTTTTTACCAACCAATAAGTTGTTCAATTGTCTAAATATACTTGAAAAAACCTATGAATGAAGTATTTGAATGCGATGATCACCACCCGAGAAAAAATGGCTAGCACATTCTTTATCCCAAAGGGCATCACACGATATGAAAAACACCCTAATTTAGTTACATAGGTGGCTTTAGGCTTGTCCTCCTCCTCAATTGGACTTGATGGTATCCTAAAAATCATTTAATAAATGTGTATATCTCACAACCTGTAATTCCATCTAATACGTCATCAATGAATAGAGTTGGGAATGGGTCAGTCATACAAGCATCGTTCAATAGTTTATAGTCAACATAAATTAAAATGTGCCCATCCTTTTTTATGATGATGACCATAGGGCTAACCCATTCATATTCCAACATTAGGTAGATAACTCCTAAAACTATCATGCCATCAATACTAGTCTTGACCTTAGCATGAAGATTTAGGTTCATTATATAAGGCCACTTCTTGATGGGTCTCATGTCATCGACTAGTTTGATGCTCATCTTTTTGAGGGATGGGTGGGTGCCTTTTGTATGTTTATAGTTTTTAGGAATAGGTCTTGGAATTATTTAAGTAGATAAATAATACATGCCATTTCTATGTTAGACTAATAGGTCTCTTAAGTGGTAATTTTGGGTTCCCCCTCTGAACTAATATCTAGTTTGGTAGTTTTTTAATTATGCTTGGTAGGGTTCATGCTTCTTCTAGTGTGAATCCTCAACTTGTCTGCTATCCTCAATTATTTTTACTAAAATATGAGTAGGTCTTCTTCTTCTAGGGTGTTATCCTTAACTTGGTGCACTAACTTATTTTTCCCTATCAAATTCTTTCAATTGTGTGATTTCCATGTGTCATAATCTTCATCACTAGAGTCAATATTTAAAATTTGTTCTTCAAATAAGATTCAGAGTGATAGCTCTTTTTCAATGAAAATTTCCTTTAGGAACTCTTTTAATATAGGAGTGTCCTCAACATTGACCTTTGAACTATCTGTAATGGCTTAATTAGTTCAAGATTTTGTGAACAAAAGGATAAGGTATAAACAAACCACTCATTATGGGAATCATAGTCTACTATTTCATGATGCATCTCATTGAATACATACCACACCCACACCCAAGTATTTAAGGCTATATAGAAGGGATGCACCCATATATTTCTTAGATCATTCATTGAAAATAGTCGATGTCTATTCACAAAGATATATATGTGCTATGGGGTTAAAGTCACCAAAGTGAGTTGAAATGTCTAGGTCCTCATTGCTTTTTCTAAATCTAGTACAAATAGATGCCTTTACATCCTACCAAGTTGGTAAGGTAGTCTTCTACACTGCCCACCAATGTATGGTAGTGTTTTTTAATATGTACACTAATGCGCCCATTATATCCACCTCTTTTGGGATGCATCACCCAATGTCATGAACATAGTCCTAAAATGATTACTTATTTCATATCTTAGGAGTACATCAAGTTTTCTCTTATTGAGTCAAAACACTCTTTTTCCTCTTTTCTTGGCATAAGGGATCCATCTTTTAAGAGCATGATCAATCTATATCTAGCCTATATTTACTATTTTTGGTGCATTTGCTTGTACCAAATGACACCATTGACCAGTGGTCTCATATGCTTCCTCAACCCATCAATTACAAAAAACATCTACGTTTTTGAAACTCTAACTATCTATCTTCCCAAGAGAAGATTCATTGATCATTTGGGTCTAGATCCTTGGTGCCTTATGATATGATGTTGTAGATATGGTTGATTTCATCCTCAATGTCCACACTCTCAATATAGGGGGGTCCATGTTTGTTTAAAAGAGGTATAACTACCCTCTCTTTTTATTATAATAGGTCATGTAGCACATTTTAATGTGCATATCTACATTATTTGCATAACACCATGATCTTCCTACAAGTGCCAGGTAGTTTTCCTACTCTACTAACTCTATTACTTCAAAGTCAACCCAAAATTTAACACTCATGATATCTACAACTACACTCTTAAGAATTATAATAGGTTGTGCCTAGGTTTTATTGACCATGAAGAGAACATGAAGATAAGGTCTCACAGATGGGCTATCTATATTATCCCAAGAAATAGTTTTCAAGATATTGATCTTGGTGCCTTGTCTATAAGAACCACATAGATAAACCTTCTATCAATAGTGGCATTCACCAGGAGTTCTTAGTCATATTCAACATTCTAAGTTTGTTGGACCTCTCATGCCTTTTCCATTCATGGTACAATGACCTCAAATTGATTTTGACCAGCATGTTCAAAGAGTTTGTTCTTAATATAACCTCATTTTGTAGGAGGCATAGGATCTCATTTAATTATTATACTTCAGCCTCTTGACTAACCTACCACTTTTGAGAAGTGCTAGCCCATGCTTCTAGGTCCTATGTTAATTGGATCTCCCCTTACAAGTTTTGGGTTATTCTCATAGCCTATTTTAGTACATAATTCTAGCACATTAGGTCTAGGTATGACATAGTTTTTAGTTTAGTCCATATTATATGTTTATTTCAACCCTTATCTCCATACTCAAGACATAACCCAAGTATTGGTACAACTAGTGGTTGAGTGATGAATCCATTGTGAGTAGTTACCTTCACCTTGAATACCTCTATGTGTGTATATTATTCCTTTAGGGTCCATTTTTCCATCTTTTTCTCATGTTTGATCATTCATATGCCCTTGTCTATGCTAGGATTGACTTAGATCAACTTTTTGTAAAGTTCATGGCATTCTTAGACCTTATGGGGCCCTTCACAATACCCACATGTGAGATGTATAGGGAAATCATGATAATAATTCTTTATTGAGACACACTTATAACATGAGCATGGTGGGAACCTTCTACCACCACATCCTCCACCTCACCCTCTAGTGCCTCACTACATCTTGGAGCCTATATTCTATTGGCCATAGCCATCATTACCTTGGTTTGCTTGTCCTCTAATTTCTATTATAGAATATTACATTCCCCTTTTCATGTTTTCATTCATTTCATCAATCACTCAATAATAAATAGTGGTATGGGTGTAGGCATCACACAAATGACAAGAAATGGTTGTGTTGACTTGGCTAGAGTGTTGTAACAAAGGATAGTTTCAGATGTCATGCACTTCTTAATAGAATTTATAGCTTAGAAGTAGAGTATGCACATTCCTCTATGAGTAGTTAGTTTTATTATGTATTTATACTTTAAATTTGGTGCACCATAGTCTACTTCAAGAATCATGCATAAAGATAGTGATAAGCTTTTGGATCTAGTAAGCCATAGATACAATCTACACCTACATAAATGGCCTGATCCCAGTGTCTATATTTTTTACTACCTTGGCTTTGAGCATGGATTTAAGTGCTTCTTAAGGGTTTATAAAAGTCTTTATAGAAATAAATCTTTAGAATGGCATGAGAAACCCCCAATGAACTACTACTCATGTTGGAAAGGGTAAATATCATATGAGAACTTTGATAAAAGAGTTTTGAACCATGCATCATACAAGCACACACTCTTTGAGAGTCCTTGGGTAATTTCCTTTACCATAATGATGCTCTATTTTTTTAACTATGGGATGTAAAATTCCTTCAAGAATGTATCCTTTAAAATATCATAGTCAACCATGTCCTAGTTGGGATAAAATTTTCTTTACCAGATGTGGGTGCAATTGAGTAAAGTGGTTTCAAAATAAATAGCCTTACATTTTGATTGGGTTATGCCTAACACACACCACTAGAGTTCACATTTTAGCACATATTATATAATATTTTATATGTTATGATACTTTAGGAGGTACATATCCATTTTTTAATAGATCTATTATGGGGGGTAGCTAGTACTTGAGGCACTTATCCCCCTGGTACCTATCTTGGTGGTGATATTCTAATACCTCTAACCCCAGGGGTAGGCACTGGTCCCATCATTCTTACTAGCAGAGTTGATGTATTTTGTGTTGTGCTACTTATTTTTGGCATTAGACTACTTCTTATGTGTTGTTTTCCACCTTGTTTTGTTGACATTGGTTGAATTGTTATGCTCACATTCAAGTTCTATTATGGTGAGCTAGTGCTCAATGGTCTAGATGTAGTTACACTCACTTCTTTGTATAGAATAATCTATTCAATAAAAAGTTACAATATAAGTTTACAAAATGTCTAAGATTTGAGTCATTATCAAGGTCAACAATCAATTATATAATATATTCAAGTGGAGGTTCCAACACATGAGCATGCACTATAGGTTTAAAGGGAGTAGGTGCATCAAGCATATCTACAATCACTAAATTCTATAGGAACTCAATGAATTCTACACCTATTAAGTGTTGAGCTCAGTCCATTACTTCATATATATCTCATCTCTTCACTATTTTATTTGAATGGATCCTTCCTCATGCCCTTCCCATTTGTTATGGGTCCTCTCAACATTTTTAGGGTTCATATCCTCCATCATTTGATGACATCTCTTATTATAGGCTAGTCTTCTAAGCTCTTAGGTATGAATTTTCTCATCCCCTTCCATTACACATTACCTACACACACCCCTCTTCCCTTTGCATATATCATATGTGAAAGGATTTTATCCTTCCATCACCAAAGTTTCAAAACCATAATCAAACATTAGCTTCTTAAGCTTTGTGCCTAACTCCTTCATGAACATGCCTCTAAGGTCATGAAAAAATTGGTACTTTTCTTCCTCAGGGCAAAAATAAGTTGATACTATGAACTCAAGTACATATCTATTTAGGGATCCTTGTCACCATTTATCCACCATTCTAGTCCAAGTAACATCTAAGGTCCCAAGCTTATCTAGGATCACCTTTATCCACTCATAGATCCATCCATAGCTTCTTATTCTGGTGACTCTGACCCCATAATACATGTACATATTTTCAAAGAGACATGGACTATTTGTGGTGAAAATTCCCCAAGAAATCTATGGGTGTATGCCCTATATATAACCTTAAATACTTGGGCATGGGTGTCATATGTAGTCAATGAGATGTAACATGAAATAGTATACTGGGATACCTTTAAGGAGCATTTTATTCATACCTTCTCCATTTATTTACAAAATATTGAATTGATTGAGCCATTATAGGTACTTTAAAGGTCAGTGTTTGAGGACACTACTATATTAGAAGATCACCTAAAGGACATGTTTGAAAAAAAAAAATTAGGACTCCCAACTTCTTCAAAGTAAAAATTATGAATAGTGACTCTATTGATGAAGATGATGACATATGGAAAGGCACAACTAGGATAGTTTTATAGGGAAAAAGAAGTTAGTGCACCAAGTTGAGGATAACACCCTAGAAGAAGAAGACCCTACTCGTATTTGGGTAGAAAGAATCAAGGGTAGAAGATAGGTTAAGGATTCACACTAGGAGAATCAAGAAACCTACTAACCATCATTAAAAACTACTAGGGTATATATCAATTTAGAGTGGGAACCCAAAATTACCATTCTAGGCACCTATTGTATGACACAAACTAGCACATATTATTGATATCCTTAAAGAATTACAAGGCCTATTCTTAAAAAATTATTAATATATGAAAGTAGCCACCATCCCTAAGGAAGATGAGCATCAAAATAGTCGATGACATGAGACCGATCAAGAAGTGACCTTATAGGATGAACCCAAATCTTTGCATCAAGGTCAAGACTAAGATCAATGGCATGTTAGCTATAATAATTAAATATCGGGTATAATAATATGAATGGGCCAACCCCAAAGTTATCAACCTCAAAAAAGATGGGTGCATTCAAATTTGTGTTGACTATAGACTATTAAATGTCACCTACATGACCAACCCCTTCCCATCTTTGTTCATTGATATAGTATTATATGGAATTATAGGTTGTGAGATATATAGATTTATTGATGGATTTTTAAGATATCATCTAGTCCAAATTTAAGAGGAGGACAAGCCTAAAACCACCTTTCTAATTGAATGAGGGTGTTTTATATATAACATGATGCACTTTGGGTTGAATAATGTGTCAGGGATTTTATCTTTGGTGGTAATCACTATATTCAAAGAATTCATTCATAAGTTCCTCCAAGTATATTTAGATGATTGGATAGTTTATGGATTAGTAAAATATGACTATGACAATTTGCACCTAATATTTGAAAGGTGTCAGTATTTATAAATCTATTTGAATCTTAATAACTGTGTTTTTAAAACACTATTTGGCACATTGCTTGGACACATCATTTGCAAGGATGGTCTACTCATTGATCTAGCCAAGATTACAATCATCCTTTAGCTTCAAACACCATCAATTTAGAAAGACATCCATTCCTTTCTTAGGAATTAGGGGTATTATAGGAAGTTCATAAGGAATTATGATAGGATTGCAGTGTTGCTAGAAGAAATCTTATACAAGGATGGACCATTTTATTGGGGCATAGCATAAGAAGATGCTTTTAAGACCCTAAAGTTAAAATTGGCAAGTACATTGATATTATAATTTATTAACTAGGTAAATCCCTTGAATGTCCATGTCAATGCCTTTGGTACTATAATTATTATCATTCTCAAATAACCAGGTGAAGGGAAAATGGATCATCCTATTGTTTTGAAAGTAATAAATTAACCAAGGTAGAACAAAATTACACCATGATCAAGTGCAAGGCACTTTTCATGTTCTACACCTTGTAGAAGTTTTGCTATTATTTTTTGGCAACACCCTTTATCATATTTATTGATCATGAAGAGCTTAAGTACCTAGTGAACAAACCCTTTTTTCATGGGTGCATTTGCTGATAGATCATTTTATTTTAATAATTTTAATTTTATATTATAGTGAAGTGTGGAAAATAAAACTTGGGCCTTGACCATCTATATCACATCAACTTTGGTGATGGGGCAGTGTCAATTGAAGATAATATTCTTGATATGTAGTTCTATAGGATTCATCACATCTTGAAAGACTTGGAAGATATCACTATATTTTTGACCTCCATATCTATTCCTCAGACCATGACAACTAAAGTAAAGAAGCAGCTTATGATTCATGTTACCCCTTTTCAATTCATTAGTGGGGAAATGTATAAATTGATCTATGATGAGATTATGCATTGATGCGTCCTAAAGCACACGTGGGAATTAATAATATAAGAGGCATATGAGGGGATTATTATAGGCCATTATGATGGAGATGCCATAGTGTTAAAAGAGTGATAATTAAGCTTTTGGTATCGAACTCTATTTCATGACATAAAAGAATATGCCAAAATATGTGATGTCTAACATCACACTAGAAAACCAAACCATTGGGCTGAGATGCCCCTTGTCCCCATCCTTCCCCAAGCACCATTTGAAAAATGGGCTATTATTTTTTTTAGGCCTATTACTCTGACCATGAGTCAAATAGGTGTAAGGTACATTCTAACTACTATAGATGAATTCAATAAATGGGTCAAAGTAGTGCCAACCAAAGACTGTATAGCCACCATAATAGCAAGATTCATTTGGAAAAATATTATTAGTAGGTATGGATGATTGCTTAGATTGACTAAAAACTATGGCATGCATTTCATCAATGAAATATTTCAGATCTTACTATTTGAATATATGGTGGTATACCATAAAATGACACCCTACCGCCTCTAAGTTAATATCACCACATAAGTATTCAATAAAATATTGGGGATAAGTCTCATAAAAATATGTGATGTTGGTCACAATGATTAAGATGACCATGTGTCAGTGGTTTTATGGCCTATTTCATAACATACAAACACCTAAATAAGGCCACACAATTCCAATTAGTGTTTGGAATAGAAGCCATTTTACCTATGGAGTTTTTATTACCCTCATTACACATCATATGAATTAGTTGATTATATAATCAAGAGTCTTTAAGTGAATGCCTAGAAGAGTTGGAGAGGTTGGATGAGACATGCACCAAAGCACGATAGAGCTAGTAGATAAATAAGGTCCATAAAAATATATAACATGATAATCACATCAAGCACAAGGTGTTTACATAAGGTGAACTAGTTTTATTATATGATTTTAAGTACCTAAGGAACCTAAGTATGTTATAGATTAGGTATATGGGACCTTATTTCATCCATAGTATTTTATATACTAACACATGTAAGTTACACACATTGACTAGTAAAATAGTCCTTGGGCATTTCAATGGCAATAAATTGAAATTATACCATCACTAAGATGGCACTTGCACCATATAATATTGGTTTTATGGTCAAAATTTAGTTTCTTTGTCTTGTGACCATAATAAAATTAGTGGAAACCAAATATTTTCCTTATGTTCTATTTATTTTATGTTTTTTAAATAAGTGTGGCACTTTCAAGCCCACCATAGAAATTTTCTATCACTTACACCTTCATAAATCTAGTCAGGTGAGCTGATTTTGGTCACTTTTTAAGCACCTAAGGCCAAACACATATGTTTCTAGGTACATGTGAAGTTTTTAAAGTGAAGTAAACTATAAGTATGAATTGATGAGGAAAATCACATAAGGTGTTCATACATAAGACATCAAGAAGAGATAATGAGGTGTTGAAGGACTAGTGTAAATATTTGTATGGGGTAGGGGAGGCTGAAGTAAGAGACAATAAAGTGTCAAGAAATTTACCAAGAGTGAGAGGTGACCTTTAAAGGAGGTGAAACTCCAAGAAGAGATGGAACCTAGGAGGTTGAATTGCATGTATGTGAAGAATTTCACCCAAGTAACCATAAAGATGGTGAAAGTAATGCCAAGATGAATAAAGTGTAAGATAGTGACCATTGTGATAGCTAGAACCCACCCAATAGTTAGTTGCAAGTGACCATTTGAATTACTTATCACTTCCATAGATAAACTATTAGTATAATTAATGCTATGGTGATGGAAGAAAAAATACCTACATTAATGAATAAATGGTGGCATATCTTAATAAATTTCATAGGTTTTTATAAATTTTGAGGATGTAAATGATGTTATCCAGTAATTTGGTAGATGATAACAATGTATAAACCTATAGATGGTATAATTAGGAGGTTTATTATCATTTTAAAGAGATAAAAATAGAGTAAAGAGTCAAATACACTAAATGAGAAAATGCTAACATAGAGGGAAATAGTTCCCCATTACCCCTCCCCCCACAAAATGAGAAAAAAAGAACAATTAGAAGATTATGTTTCACCCTAAAGAGAAAATGAAGCAATAATAGGTAATATGATGGAAAAATAGGTGAGCCATATTTCATCAAGATAACCAATCCATAATTAACATGACATGAAGGTCAATAGACAAACATGCAATCACATTTCTATTGGATGTAAATTAAAATAGACATAATTTTGGGATTTGAAAATATTAATTAGAAGACTTAAGTAAATAAATTTATGGGTTCATGCCTTATATATAACCTTAAATACTTGGTCATGGGTGTGATACGTAGCTAATTAAATGCACTATAAAACAATAGCTTGGGATGCCCTTAAGGAGTTATTCATACCTTATCCTTTTCTTTAAAAAATATTGAAGTAATTAAAACATTATAGGTAGTTCAAAGGTCAATGTTTGAGGACACTAATATATTATAAGAGTGACTAAAAGACATGTTTGCTAAAAAATGGTTATCACTCTCAACCTTCTTTGAAGAACAAATTATGAACAGTGAATCTAGTGATGAAGATGATGACACATGGAAAGTGAATAATTGGAAGAATTTGATAATAAAAAATAATTTATTATACTAAGTTGAGGATATCATCCTAGAATATGAATACCCTACCCATATTTAGGTAAAACCAATTGAGGGTAGTATAAAAGTCAAGTATTCACACTAAGAGAAGCATGAACCCTACCAAGCACCATTAAAAATTACCAAGGTAGATATTAGTTTAGAAGGGGAACCCAAAATTATCACTATAGGAGCTTATTAGTCTAACATGGAACTGGTACATATTGTTGATCTCCTTAAAGAATTCTAAGAACTATTCTCATGAAACTATAAAGATATGAAAGGCACCGACCCATCCCTTAAGAAGATGAGTATCAAACTAGTCATCTGCATGAGACCTATCAATAAATGGCCTTATAAGAGGAACCCATATATTTGTGCCAAGGTCAAGACTGAGATTGATGGCATGATAGCCATATGTTTTATTTACCTAATGAAGGAATATGAATGGGTTAGCCCCATGGTCATCAACATCAAAAAGGATGGGCACATTCAAATTTGTTTTGACTATAGACTGTTGAACACCACTTGCATGACTGACCCCTTCCTAACTCTATTCACTAATGAAGTATTAGATGGTATTGTAGGTTACAAGATATACACATTTATTTAATGATTTTTAGGATGCCATCAAGTCCAAATCAAGGAGGACAAGCCTAAAACCACCTTTATGACTGAATGGGGGTCTTTCACATATAACATGATGCCCTTTGGGATGAATAATGTGCCAAATATTTTCTCCCATGTGGTGATCACCACATTCAAAGACTTCATTCACAAGTTCCTCCCAATATATTTAGATGATTAAACAATGTATGGGTTGGTAAAAGATCACTATGATAATTTGTGCCTAATGTCTGAAAGCTGTTGGTAGTTAAAAATCTCTTTGAATATCATTAAGTGTGTTTTTTAACACTATTTGGCATAATGCTCGAGCATATTATTTTCAAGGATGGTATACTTATTAATCCAGCCAAGATTACAATCATCCTTCAACTTCAAACACCATCAATGTATAAATATTTATGTGCCTTTTTTGGGTATTGTGGGTATTATAATAAGTTCATTAGGAATTATGCCAGGATTGTGGCACCAATATAATAAATTTTATAGAAGGATGACCGATTCTATTGGTGCACATCACAAGAAGATGCTTTTGAGACCCTAAAGATAAAATTGGAAAGTGAGTTGATATTGCAATTTAATGTCTAGGAAACTCCCTTTCATGTCTAGATAGATGCCTTTTATACTAAAATTAGTGTCATTCTTGCAAAACTAAGGAAAATAGATCATCTTATTTATTTTAAAATTAGGAAAATAACTAAGTTAAAAAAATTTCACCATGACTGAGCATATAATGCTTGCTATGGTCTATGCCCTATAGAAGTTTCAAAAGTATTTGATGGTAATCCCCTTTCTATTCTTTACTAATTATAAGGCACTTAATTACCTAGTGAACAAGCCCATTTTGCATGGGAGAATTTGTTGATGGATCATTTTATTTCAATAATTCCAATTTTCTATTGTAGTGAAGCTTGAAAAAAAAAGGGGGCCCAGACCATTTGTCCCGCATCAACTCTGGTGATGTGGTAGCACTAATTGAAGATAATATGCTTGATATGCAACTTTATAGGATCCAATTCATCTTGGAAGACTAGGTAGTGATCACCACAATTTTGACCTATAGATATATGCCTCTGACCATGACAACTAAAGTAAAAAACCAACTCATATTTTAGGCTACCCATTTTCAATTCATTGGTGGGAAACTATACAAATTGAGCCATGATGAGATCATGCACCAATGTGTCCTAGAGAAAAAATGAGAATTAGTACTGCAAGAGGAACATGAGGGGATTTTTCGAGGCCATAATGATAGAGATGATATGGTGTGAAAAGTTCTACAATCAATCTTGTGCTTCCCAACTCTATTTCATGACACAAAATAATATGCCAAAATATGTGACATTTGTCAGCACACTAGAAAACAAAACCACTGAGATGAGATACCCCTTGTCCCCATCTTTTCCCAACATAGACACTTAAAATTCATTTAGTGTTGAAATTCACCTAAATCTAATTTCTCTTCTTAAATTAATAAATCACATTTCTTCCCAAATTCAAAAAATTGAATAGTTCAACATATTGGATAAGTCAATTATACACCCTTAAATATTATTTAAATAATAAATCTAGATTTTTCAGTTATTCAAAACATCTCCCACCATTTTATCTCTCATCCCAACCAAATCTAAAAAATTCTCCACCTCTTATGACTCATCCCTTGAGTTATCAAACAAATTGATTAAGTCTTGTTGAGTCAGCTAACCAACCCCACTCTTTTCTCAACCATTTTAAAAAAGTCTCCATCCTCATGGGTGAGGACTCATTAGCCACCATTGATCATTTGGATATTTAAATTTTCCAAATGATCCTCCATCATTGGATACTTCTCCAAGAATTTATAAATACCCTTGTGAATCTCTATTTTCAAGCATCACAAAATCTACAGATCATAATCACAATCAATAAACCATAGCTATACATACAAGTGAATCAAATAATTCCTTTTGCACCAAAATTCTACCCATTTTCTCTTTGCATTGGAGGATTGAGTACCACATACTTAAAAGAGAAATCAAATGTATATTGCAATGGAGAAATCGTGTGCATTCAAAGTGTAAAGTTTGTGATTGTTGTTTTTTGTTTGTTGCTCTAAAATAGTTGAATTTTATCTTAGATTAGGATTAGTTTACTTTATTTTCACATCTAAATTTAGTTCATACATTTCTTGCATGCCTAGTGCGACCTCTCCCACATCTTTTTATCTTTTGATCATCACCATTTAGATAGGATTTCTCTTTTGGTAGTTATTTATGTTTGCATTTTTAATTTAATATTGATTATTTTACTATTGATATGAGCTATAGGTTACTGTCAGTTATTTTATATTTGGTTTTGTGTGTTTATATGCATAAAAATGAATTCAAGAGCTTTAATAATGAAATTATAGACCTTAATAGTGAAATTGTCCTTTTCCCTAAATTTTTATATGTTTTTTTGTTTTTTAAAGATAATAGTGTTTTTGTATAGAAACAATGATTTCATCATTGTCTACATAATTCCTGTGAAAAATAGTGAAATTATTCTTTCCTATGGTGGAATCATGTTTGTCTACAATAAAATCATGTTTGTGTGCTAAAAAATCATGTTTTTATACAGTGAAATTTTCTCTTTACATAGTGAATTTGTTCCTTTTTGTAGCATATTCATCATTTTTGGTAGAAAAATCATTACTCTTAAAAATGAAATTTTTTTTAAGCATGGGTCATTTTTTTTCTATTTTCTACTTTTTGTGTTTTTCCTACGTTATTTTTTATTTCAATTTTTCTTTTCTAACCTGACTATGTAACAACATTTTCATAATAGAGAGTGATTTTTTACTTATTTTTCATGTTTTTTCACTTGTTCTATTGTAGGTTATCTTATTTCTAACCAAATCAAACATTCCAGTAACTTGTTTGAATAATGCTTGTTAAAATAGGATTAAAAAATGAATCAAGAAAAAATTATTTTTATGTTGCTAACATTTTTGTTTTTATTTTCAAAATTCCTAGTAATTACATCAATTTTATTTTAGTATATGTGTTTATAGTTATGGAATTCATGTATGCTCTTTCCTTAGTGTTACATTGGTAATGATACTTGTAAATTAGAAATGTTTTCACATTTATCTATGTTACCTAAGTAATATACATGTATGTTCTTTATCAGAATTTCATTTTTATAAAACTTAGAAATTAAAAATGGGTATCTACTTTTATTTTTCTTTTCTTAAGGTCTCTATCGACCATGGATTTCATCACCATGTGGTAGGCCAAACCCTATTTATCAATAGGGTATATAAATCAAGATCTAGTTATTTCAATTATCTATGTGATTATGTGTTTTAAATACATCATGATGTGAGGGTATTTCATGCTCTAATACCTAGGGTTTTGACAACTAACTCAAAATATGATATCACCAATTGTTAACACACTAAGACACCTATAACTATGTTGGACACTTTGGGATAGGACCCAATAGTGTGCATCTACTTTATCAATTTATTTAATAGTTTTTTCCCCTAGATAAACTTGTATAAACCTTAAGCCTAGTATAATATTTTTATCATTTGACTTTGGTATATTGGTTAGTAGTTAGCATCGAGAAGTAACTTTCCACACACCCTCAAAAATGAACTCAATGGGCTATGGGAATGGTAGGATCCTCCATGGTTAGTGTGAAATATTAGGCCACAACTAAGAGCATGGATGAGTAAGTGAAAATGGAATGCCCAATAACTATTCATGACCCTTCATCCTAGTTTTTACCCTTTAATTGAAATTTTTTATTTGTTTAGAATATATATATATATTTTAAATTTTTTCCTTATGTTTTCCACATGATGAAAATCCTTATTTTAAAACTAATTATTTTAAAATCACATCCTTAAAATAATTAGTTCAAGAATTTAAGTTTTTTAGTCCCATCTTTGGTTTATATTGTTAATTTTGATAATATTTTTTCTTCAAGTCATTTTATTTTTCTTTCCAATCATGCATATTACATGGAAAATGGCCATATTAAATACTCCTACTATAAGGGAAGAGCCTTTTGGAAATGACCCTTTTCGATTTCCTGTTAAGAGCATCGTGTAGAAATACATGAAATAGCTGAGCATGAAGAAGATGAGGGAGGGGCATACCAAGATGAAGGTAGCCCCAAGGCTACCCAAACTCCATCTTCCCTATATGAATATATCATGTCCAATAAAAATGAAGTATTGATTTAAGTCTTGGGATTTGGTGCAAAGTTCCCATCTAATTTTGATGTACATAACTTGAAATATCTCATTACAAGCAAAGAGACTTCTTCTTCCAATCCTAATAAAAAAAATACATAAGGTTATTGGGAGGGTAATAATGCTCTCATTCCTTCTTCACAATCTCATCCCCAAGTCTCTTAAGACAAAGGGAAATTTATTTCATGTGAAGAGTCATCCCAAGCTAGTCATGGTTTTCCCATGGAAATACATGAAATTCAAGGAAGCTAAGAGATTTAAAACTTTAAATCTCACCAATAAAATAATCCCTTTGTAAATATTAACATGAATGTAAATATTAATTGACAACACCATCTAAACAATCTGAGTTTGAATATGGCTTAAAATGCATCAATCATACAACCCACTAATCAAAAATTGAGTCCTATTTCAAGTGTTCCCATCATGAAAAAAAATCATGCAAACTTGAATATGGGTCTCCTATCTAATTCAAGTCAAAACAATCAAAATTTGATTGCACCAAATTTGGGTATGCACCCAAGCTCATAGTGTTAGGATTAAATAAATCTGAGTGTGAATATTTATTCAAACTCATCAATCAATCCAAATTAGAGTTTTAAAATCTCACCCATAATATCCAATCCTAACCAAATCTTTAATATATATATTATATTTTCCCCAATCAATCATCAAATCATAGTTTTAATATTTCTTCATGCACATTTAACAATCTAAATATAAACCCAAATGTACCCAATCAATTGTTGTTAGGACCAACTCCACCAAATCCAAATCTAATTCAAAACCAATATAGTTCTAACCTAATTCTTTCATTTAAATCTACCCTAAATCCCAATACTAACTCAAACCAAAACTAAATTCAATCCAATGTTAATCTTAACCTTAACAATCGCAACACAAATAATCTAAACTTAGGTTTCAACCAATTTAGTTCAAATTCTAACATACCTCAATAATAAAATAATCCAAATGTGTTTAACTAATAATCTTTGGTCAAAATACCAATTCTAATCCCATGAATTTCAATTCTAACACATCAAACAATACAAAATTTAACCCGAATATAAACCAAAAAAGTTCAAATTTTACACAAAATCCTAATCTTGGTTCTAACCCAAATCAAACAAATTTTGGTTTTAACCTAAATTCAAATCAAATAAATTTTGGTACTAATCAAAACCTTGGTTATACCACCGATTATTTATCCCAACCTCCAAAAATTAACTATAACAATCAAATTTCCCATCCACTAATTATAATTCTAACATCCCTCATCTCACCAGTAAGAGATGGCAGTCACTAAAATACATAAGAAATAACCCACATCTATTCATATTTGAAAATATAACTTAAAAAATATGTCAAGATGTCTCTCTAGATATAAATCATACCATTTCATGTCAAAATCAAAATAATAAGATTTCTTCCATTATCCACCAAATAACTATTTTGACCAAATACCCATTTTCAATCAACATCCAATATTGACTCAAACACCATCTAATCCACCTATCAAAATATCATATGATTTAAAACCAACTCCAAAAAATTCACATTTTAAAAAAACTCTTAATCCCAGATCCAACATTTCTAAATGATAAACAAAAAATAAATATGATACTAAGGTGCTTCAATAGGCTTTTTTAATGGCTGCATCTAAACCAAGGTCAAATATATTGTCCAAATCCAATGTCCACTTTATTTTGGGATTAATATAAATTTCAACATCCACTTTGGTCCCAAATATAGTTTTAGTACTAAAAAAAAATTTAAATTATAGTGATAATATTATAAATAAGGACGAATCCTCATCCATTATCAATACAAATCCTATTAGCAACATCAAAACAATCTGCTCCACTTCCATCAACACTATTATTCCTTTTCCTATTAATATTATGTTACTTACACATTCCAATTTAAATCCATAGAAAAGGAATTTAATATACTTATCTCAATGAAAATTATCAATTATAACATCTATAAACATCCATGAGATCATCCTATTTGGAGAGACACTACTCCACCAACTATTACTTGAAGCTACAAAAAATAATCAAAAAACACCCATAGATGAATGAACCAATTATTTATTTCTTGAGGATAATAATACCAAAAAAAATAAAAACACCAAATACATTAGGAGAGAAACCAAATGGAATGATCTCCTAGTCATACTATAAGAATGAATTTTAACTCCCATGTTACATACTTATTAGCCGAAGTAGTGGAATGGAATTATAATGAGTTAGATCATGACTTTGAGATTAATTTCATAACATATCACACTTGGTTTAAATATTATATATTTGATAGAGAATTGAGAATATTCAACTTTAATTTATCCTATTTTGACCTTTTTAGTATTTGATGGTTAGTTAATAGTGGTTGGGTGATGGATATTGGCTTTTATACATACAGAGAACTTATTAGTCCCTAGTGCTCAATACTCATTAACATATATTGTAGTCCTTATCGAGAAAGGCATCCAAATTACATTATGGTTGGATGAAATATTATAAGGTTCCTAGAGTTTAGCTTTACTATCAAACACATCAATGTAGGTCTCTTTGACATTTGTGTTTTTTTAAGGAAAACCAAAGTCAATACTGAACTTTGTTAAAAAAGCTTATATCTAGACATCTTCATTTAACAAGGATTCCCCAATCGAGTGAGAATTTTTTAGTGGTTTTATAGTATCACTTGGTGATTTCAATAACCTCATCCTAGTAATATTTATAGTTAATAGTAGAACTGGAATAGAAATAGACAAAGAAATCCAGTCAGAATAGTAACAACTATCTAGAGTAGGCATGGGTTAAAAGTTAGAAAATTGAGAAACTTATGTGTATTGTAACCTTTTGATAGGTATAGATACCAACAAAGCATAAAAATAATAAAATAATAAAAAATACCAAAAAAATAGTATGTTATTGTTTATCAGTCTCATTATTACATTCTATAATATGCCACTAGTATTGTCTTCATAGTATTACATTCCACCATCATGTCAGTTTGGTCTTGTGTATCAAAATTTGTGTTTAGTGAATTTTTAGTTATCAATTCACATAAAAAAATGTTTCAAATTGTATCTTATCATATGATTTCAATATTATTATGTCTCTATGTTATCTCATAATAGACATTTTCAAAGTCAGTGTAACATTAGGTCTTGCCTTAATTCTTATGAGCAAAATAAATACTTTTCATACATATCTTTGCTAAACTTACAACATACCAACCCATAATTTTGTTTATAAGATTTCATATGATAGATTCTCATTTTACAAAGTTCCTTTTTAAGTGAAAAACATTAAAGCATGCTACAAGAAGAAATAGGATAATTTACTTGCCTATCTTACTCTTCGATGATAAACCCTTACATCTTACTAGTTTCATAGGGACATAATTAGGGGGTTTAATTCTCCCACATAAAAAAACATCCTTATTTAAAACTTTATAAAAATAAAAATCCATATCTCTCACCCTTCATTGATCTTTGATTTTGAGCCTTCAAATCTTACTAGTTGTGTAAGATTAACATTGGGGAAATATATCTTTCCTCGCCTATCTGTAATATTTGGTGATAAGCCCATGTGTCTACCTAGTCACATAAGACCACATATTGGGGGTTATAAATCAAATAAAATCAAATGGATGATCAAATAAATATTTATTCAAGTGTCTTGTTTACATGTCTATGCTTCGAGTGGAATACTTTATCTTGTTAACCAATTCTATCAATGCTAGTTCTCTCTAGATATATCTAATAAAGCTATTATTTTTTTGAGTTAAATAAGATGTAAATTTTCACTTTTGCTCATAATATTTCAATCACCACCCTTTTTTATACACATTTTTTTATTACTTGACTTCACCAGTCATTCCTTTCACTCTTTTACTATAGATTGAAAAATATATGTTATAAATATAAACAACTATCATCCCTTTCAAAACAAATTATCAATGTATCAACAAAGTCTTGTATATACATATCTTATCACTTCATTTTTCTATAAAAAATTACACCATATGTAAAACATTGTCTATAACTACCCAAATTAATTGGGGGAATCATCCTTCAGTCATCCATTATATATTTCCAAGTGTGTCATTTTTTAAATTCTTAGTCATTTGTCCTATAGAATTCTAAAGTTCAAGGTTGACATTGATTTTATGTAAACTTGAATTCTTTCTCATAATAAAAAAAATGTGTTACACCTTATTTAACATTTTCCCCCAAAATCAAAATTAAGGAAAAATCATAAAACATCACAAAATACACCCCCCCCCCCCACTAAAAAATCATAAAACATCACAAAAAAAAAACATAAAACATCATTAAAAACTAAAAAAAATCCAAGTATTCCAAAAACATCAAACACACATCTATCTTCCATGGCATTTACTTATTATTGGTTAGGTCACTCATGCATCATTTTCATCAAAAAACTTCACATGTTTCATCAATCATCCACTTTCCTATCACTTCGCATATTGGGAGAACTACATTTGGCCTGATATCCACATATAAAATTTGACTAAAGTGATTATGTAGATAGTGATTAGATACATGGGATCTCTAGGGTTAGATTTTTCACTACCTTCACCATTATCCATTTCCCAAACATTATATTATCTTATTCTTCAACTTATTTCTCACTTGTTTGATGCTTAGCCTCTCTCTTGACTACAATTATTTAGTCATTGTTTAGTCTTGTCATTGTTTACCACCTTTTCAACATTTTCAATTTTTAAATATGTTTATTTTTCTTTTTTGTCTTGTTTGTTTTATATCCCTAGACATTTATTTGGTTATTTTTATCTTTTTATTTATCCTTAGCCATTAAGTTGGTTCTTTTTGCTTCATTTTTATCTCTAGCCATTCCAATTGTTATTTTTTCATCTTTTGTCAAGTGTGTTCCAAATTTTAGATTACTATTTATTTCATTATATGTGTCATTCTTGTTTCTAATTATTACATATATAACTTTATCATTTTGTTTCAATTATTTATAATACATTTGTTTGCATTAACATTTTGTGTGTGTTTTAATCACATAGCTTAATATTTTATTCTTGACATCTTCTTTTTACTTATTATTTTTTGTTATTATCAAGATTATTTTGTGAAATGCATATATAGTATGCTATGACTATATCATGATGTACTATGATAACACCACAATTTATTCTTTTATTTAAAATGATTAAAAGATTAACCTTCATCATGATTATTCAATATCATTGGTGGTACTATTTTTTATATTATATTAAAAATTAGGTTGCTCATACTAATCCAAATTTTATTGGAAATCTAATGCAAATAATGGAAATAAAAACTATGCATCAATATCACATTCTACATCCATGAACATTATCCAATCATATGTCAGTCATGCATCCATAATAACTATGCTAAAATAATAATAAGATTAATACATGCTAATGCAAATCAAAATGTAGAAAGTATAATCAGTGATATCATATACCCATACATATATCCATAAAATCCATGTAAGGAAATAATTAATTTATATAATCCATGGTAAAAATCATCATCATCATCATCATATATATATATATATATATATATATATGAAATATGTCTATCCAAAAGGTACATCTCAATATATGTATACATTGATAAAATCCATCTATCATGATATCCCATATATATATATATATATATATATATATATATATATATATATATGTATGTATATATATATATATATATATATATATATATGTCTCATCCTATCCCTTCGATGGATTATCTAGCCTCAAGAATAGATATCCATGTCATGATGTACCCCATAAAGGACCCATCACATGTGGAACCTACTCTAATGATCTCTTTGACTCCACTGGTTGCATAGATCTAACATATGTTGATCATCTCATAGAATACTCTTCGAATGATGTTTCCCTCTGGTCCCATGGTATAACCCCCTCATATAAAATCTTATAAAGCTATCCATGTTCACTATAGTTGCATATCTCTGCTCTTGCATCAACATCATCGATAGTACCTCCTATAAATAAAAAATGTTAGTATTTTATTAGTTTTAAATCAACATTGTTTTTTTTTTCATTTTCTTTACTAATTAATTAGCCATAACATGCACACCTATATCACATAAAATTATATAAATTTATTGTAAATTTCACTAAAAAACATCTTCATTCATTACAAAATTTCTTCTAAATTTTGTAAAATTACTCTTGACTTTTACAATTTTGCTACTAGCATTATCTTAACAAAATCAATGTTAAGCTTAATGAAATCACTTTGCACAATGACAATTTTGCTACCCTATTTATAAAATTCATTGCAAACCATAATATGGAAATTGAAAATACCTCATAATCAAAATCACTACCTATTTTGATGATTTTTCCTCGAGGTTTAGTGAAATCGTTATTTACCCTAATGAAATTGTTAAAATTGATGCCTAAATCACCATTTTCAAAAAAATGATTTTTTTTTATTCAATTTTAAGCCCTCATAAATGATAATAAATGACAAAAATTTCATAATCCAAATGACTTACCAGAGGCCCACTCCTCTCAAGTCTCTAGAAGCATATCACTCTCTTCAATTAGTGATTGTGGTGTGGAACACGATCCATTTTTC
This sequence comes from Torreya grandis, assembly GCA_037957365.1. Lineage (NCBI taxonomy): Eukaryota > Viridiplantae > Streptophyta > Pinopsida > Cupressales > Taxaceae > Torreya > Torreya grandis. Next base: position 1,000,314 of record JARHVA010004439.1, read on the forward strand.
CTCACAAGGCTCAGAGCATATATGTCACAAAATAATTATTAGCTACTAACCATGAAGATTAATTTGCATGCACCATTTATCATACTTATATTTTCCTATCTTACCAACTATTTCCCCCCCCCCCATCCAACCCATTATTTCATTCATCTAAATCATTCAAGCGACATTAAATAAATTTATTCTAGTTTTGTATTCAAAATCTTTCAATCATCTATCCACATAAACTAAAACAAAAGTATTTTAAAAATCAATATATTTTATCTATTTATAGATATTTAGTTTACTATTGTTGGGATATATCATTCTCACACTTTCTCAATTGACCCATGCATCATTATAAATAATAGTTAGCATGTAATCTTTGAATGTCTAAACTATTGTTTTTCAAATCTATACTCTAGTTTCTGTCAACTAGGGGCAACCTTTTTTATACCATAAACATCTTTAAAATTTGACATCAATTCTGATGTAAATTGATTTATCATTCATCCACATCATTTTAACCGTTTCCTCTTTTCATCAATTTTGAGTGTTTATCTGTGTTCTCACACAAACCCTCAAGGGGGCATCATCACACTCATTTTCATTCATTTGAGTCAAAATTTTCCTTTTCTATCATCAACACTCTACTTATTATAATATTATTCAAATTAGAACTGATTTATAACACTATTTCAAAGATGGGAAAATGTAGACACCTAAATTTCATTTAGTGTCAAAATGCACCTACATCTATTAATAATTATTCTTAAATTAATAAATCACATTTCCTCCTAAGTTTAAATAATTGAATAATTTAATTATGCACCCTTAAATCCTTATTTTAAATAATAAATATATATTTTACACCTATTGAAAACATCTCCCACCTTTTTCTCCCTCATCCCAACCAAGTCCACAACATTCTCCACCTCTTATGACTTATCCCCTGAGTTGTCAATCAAATTGATTAAGTCTTGTTGAGTCAGCTAACCAACCCATTCTTTTCTCAACCATTTTTAAAAGGTTTCCATCCTCATCGGTGAGGACTCATTAGTCATCATTGATCATTTGTATCATTGAAAAATTCCAAATTATCCTCCACCATTGAATCCTTCTCCAAGCATCTATAAATACACTTCTAAATCTCCATTTTCAAGCATCACAAAATTTAGACATCACAATCATGATCAAAAAATTAGAAATCTACACACAAGTAATTCAAAGTGAATAAAAAGAGAATCAAAGAATTCATTTTAAACCAAAATTCTGCCCATTCTATATTTGCATTAGAGGAGTGATAACCACATAATTAAAAGATCAAATCAAATGTATATTGCAATGGAGAAATCTTGTGCATTTAAAGCGTAAAGTTTATGATTATTGTTTTATTTATTTGTTGCTCAAACATAGTTGAATTTTATCTTAGATTAAGATTAGTTTACTTACTTTGCACATCTAAATTTAGTTTATACACCCAAGCACTATTTGAAAAATGGGCCATTGATTTTCTTAGGACTATTACTCCTACCGTGAAGCAAACAAGCATAAGTTACTTTTTTACTACTATAGATTACTTCACCAAGTGGGCTAAATAAATTCTAACCAAATAATATATAACTACCATACTATAAAGATTAATTTGGGAAATGTTATTAGTATGTATGGATGCCCACTAAGCTTAACTAGTGATCATGGCACACATTACATCAATGAAATAGTTCAAATCTTATTATTTAAATATATGGTGATGCACCAGAAAATGACACCATACTAGCCCCAAGATAAATGCACCAATGAAGCATTAAATAAATTATTAGGGACATGTCTCACAAAAATATTCAACATTGGTCACAAGGATTAGGATGACCATGTGTCAACAGTGTTATGGGTCTATCACATAACATAAAAGTGCCTGAATATGGCCACACCATTCCAACTAGTGTTTGTCATAGAGGTTATTTTACCTATGAAGTTATTAGTACCCTAATTGTGTATCATGCATATTGGTTGATTAGATGACCAAGAGTCTTTAATCACATGCCTAGAAGACTTAGAGAGGATGGGTGAGACACAAGCCCAAGTAAGAAGGAACTAGTAGATAGAGAAGGCCTAGCAAAGGATATGGCATGATAAGCACATCAAGCACAAGGTGTTTACATAAGGTGTTCTAATCTTGTTATATGATTCTAAGTACCTAAGGCACCCAGCTAAGTTAGAGATTAGGTGGATGAGACCTTATATCATGCACAACATCTTGGATATTAATGCATGTAAGTTACACATGTTGACAACTGAAATGATCCTTGGGAATTTCAATGGCAACAAATTAAAATTATATGATCACTAAGATGGTGCTTGCACCATATAACTCTAGTTTTATTGTAAAAAATTAGTCATTTTATTTTGTGGCCATAATAACATTGGTGCAAGACAAATATTTCCTTAAAATCTATTTATTTTATGTTTTTTTAATAAGTGTGGTGCTTTCAAGATCATAGTATAACTTTTCTATTACTTACACCCACATAAATCTAGTTGTGTGAGTCAAGTCTGGTCACTTTTTAATCACCTAAGGCTAGACACCTAATTTTTTGGGTGCATGTGAAGTCTGATAAGATAAGTAAACTATAAGTATGAACTGATGAGGAAAGGCACAAAAGGTGTTTATGTGTAAGAGACTAAGAGGAGACAATGAGGCACTAGAAGACCAATGCAAGGATTTATATGGGGTAAGGGAGGTAGAATAAAGAGATAATAAGGCACCAACAAATAAACCAAGAAAGAGAGTTATACTTGAAAATAAGTGTAGCATTGAGAAGAGATGGAACCTAGGAGGTTGAATTGTGTGCATGTGAAGCATTATGTCCAGTTAACTATAAGGATGGCAAAAGACATACCAAGATGAAAAAAGCACAAGATAGTGACCATTGTGATAGCTAGAACTGACCCAATAGTTGGTGAGAAGTGACCATTTGAATTAAATATAACTTTATTGAAGAAATTATTAGTAGAATTAATGTTATGGTGGTAAAAGAACAAAGATCCACATTAATGAGTAGATGGTGGTAGATTTTAGTAGATTTTATGGGTTTTAGTAGATTTTGAGGTATAAATGATGTCAATCATCAATTTGGTAGATGAAAACAATGTATAAAGTTAGATATGGTAGAGGTAGGAGGTTTAATATCATTATCAAGAGACCAAAATAGAGTAAGGAGCTGAATCCACTAAATGAGAATATGCTAACATAGAGGAAACTAGTTCTCCATAGCCCCCTAAGTGAGAATGAAAGAGAATGTAGAAGATTATATTTTGACTTGAGGAGAAAAATAATCAATTAGATGTAATTTGATGGAAAAATAGGGGAGCTAGATTTTGGTAGGATAACTAGTATGCTATTAATAAGGTAGGAAGATCAATATCTGAATGCACAATAGCATTTCTCATGGCTATAAAATAGATGAGATATAATTTCATACTTCAATGGGATCAATCAGATTTACTTTAATAGTATCAATTTTAGGAAGGGGAAGAAATGATTGAGGATAGGTCTACCACAAGCTCACAAAGATGCAAAAAAAGTAAAGATAGTAAGGGAAGCAGCCATCACAAAACTAGAGGTGAAAATGGTGGAGGGAGTGAGCATCATGGAGATTGATCTAGTCATGAGTACCAAGCTCACCTATAGAGAGATGGAGTACTTTATATAAGTCATGGTGGGGGAAAAATGGGTATCCTTCACCCATGTATGCAATCTAAAAGACTATAACCATAGGACATGAAATAACATGTAGAAATTGAATAAAGATTAGATGGTAGACACAGGCGAAAATACCAAGGTAGGAACCATGCACTTTGATGTCTCTATTAGAGATAAATTATAAACCATATGAGCCACACAATTTTTAAGTTAGCATGCTTTGAATATCCAAAATATTTAGTATATTTCTTTCTTTTGTGGGTACATGGTGACTAGTTCTATTTTATTGAATGAAACATGAGGATTTTTCAATCCACATAAGTAAAATCATAGGGTTACCTGGTATAGGAGTAGATATACAAGAGATGATGGATGATTATGTAGAGGTAGAGAGGGTCACAAAGCTCTTGGGAGATGACAAGTTAAGATTTACATTCCCTATCAAAGACATCTAAGACATAAAAATAAGGGAAACAATATACCTTGTAAGTGTCAAACTTTACCCTCATGATCAATACTTAGATATAGGTAAAACATTCATTTAAATTGTCCACCACATATCATATGGAGTAATCTTCAACATCTCCAAGTTCATCATAAAGTAAATCATAAAGAATGTAAAAGAATGGCATCAAGTGTGTGAGACCTTCTAGTGTGGATATATGTTTACCTAATGGTGATGGAGGAAGTAGGTGTGTCAGATGGTGATGAAAACCACATATGTGTGTTTCCACCAATTCATGAGTTTCTAATGATGAAGTACTAGGACTTTTTCTATTCCCATAAATTCTCATATAAATACAAAACTAAAGTATAAGGGTGGTTTGATAGGTATGTGTATGACTCTAGAAAAGAGTGGCACATCCCACAATAACTCCCTCAACAACTCATGGGAATGATGACCTTCACCATGATGCAACACTTACGCATGGTGTACCTAGTGCTCAAAAATGGAAAAATATCAGGTTAGATTTCATTACCTTACATGTTCTCAGCCAAATACTTCATGACAATGCTAAAGAGAATCCCACATTTATAATAAATTGATATCTAGGCCAAGGCTAGGGATAATTACAAAAGGATGATGAGGCACCACTTTGTACACCCTAGATCCAATGTAACTAGTTATGAGGAGGATGATATTGATAGTCTTGACATCTAACCCCTTTAAAGAGTAATAATCAATAGAAGAATTTTCAACCTATACTATGAGATGAAGCCATTCTATGAGGGTGGAGATTTTGGTAAGGATGATGATCACCCCATCCTAACTAATGATAAAGGAAAGTATGTGCTAAAGCTATAGGTGAAATCACTCCAAAATATATAGAATGAAAAATTAGAAGAGATTTGGGAGCACATACAGTTAAAAATAGCCTATGAGGAAGAAGTTATGCCACTTACCCAAAATAAGTGTATGACCTTCATACAAAAGGCTGATTCTTTCAATAAGCATCAAAATAAAAGACTAAGGGACCTATATCATTCCCTACCCACACCTTTTTGGATATGGAAAGATAAGAATCCATAACACCCATTATAGAATAAGAAACTAAAAAAGATAGGGAAGGGACTTATATCCTATAAATAGGGGAAGGTGAATATGAAATCAACACTAGAAATGCTTAGGAGGCCCTATAAAGTGGCATGACTACTATGTTAAAAATAACATAGGAAATGGAAAGACTTAAATCAAATGTCACCTCATTAGCAAGCCCACCTTTGAAACTGATGTTGACATTTAGGGATAAGGCCTCCCAAATAACCCCTCAAAATAATAAGGAGAAAATAATGGCTTGGAGGAAGATTGGACTCAGTGATGAAGATATGAACTAGGCTTTGGCACTTGAAGAAAAGTGAAAATTTGATAAAAAAAATAGAAGGACAAGTCAAAAAAAGGGCCCTAAAGGTTACCTCAAGTGCAATACTAACAAAAGAAGTGGTCAAATAGGTGCTAAGTGACCCCACTAGACAAGTAGAGGAAACTACGAAGGCACACCCATGTAGTGAAGGAGTGTGTGGATAGAAATAAGGCAATAATAGTGCCTTGGAGAAATAAATAGAGATAGTAGAGGATTAAGCCAAAGAGAGTGGTGACACTAGTGAAGAGGAATAAGTACACATAGAGAAGGATATCATCAAGAAGAATGATAGAGAGATTAACATGAGGGAGATGGTGTATAAGAAATAGGGGATGAAGATTTATACTTATATGAAACTATGCCCCCAAAGATACCACAACAAGGACATGCAAGTAGATCTTATTTACACTAGACCATTATATGGATGAGCCCCAATTTAAGGCCCCAAAGGTGGCTACTTTCATCCTAGAAAATTATGAGGAAGGGAAATAATCCCTTCTTATTAACCCATGTGTCAAGAACCCAATCTAATTTGGGAATGTGCTAATTAAAATAGCCATAGAAGTAATGCACTAGAATGTCATAAATGATGGCAAGGTGAGGAAATTTAAGAATCTCTTCAAGGAAGATGAGGAAGAATAGGCCAATAGGTTTAGATTATAACATCTTTGTGAGTACATGGAGGTGGTTGAGCCATATCTTCTGGTTGGCATCAACACTTCAAACCTTTTAGAGGTTGATAATATTTGTGTATTGGTGGAATAGATGCTCCCAAGATAATAGTCCAAGCCAATGTAAGAATAATAAGAGGAACAACCCAATATCACACTAAAGAAGGAAATATCATATAAGCTCTAAGAGGTATAGGATCTCTTTGTAAAGTTGAAGGATGTCATGGAAATAGAAAATGCCATTTTATTTAATTTATAAAACCAAGATGCAGTGATAGATGCATGATTAAAGTAAGTGAAGGATGAGAATTAGTTGATGGCTAAGGTATACTCCATAAGAAAGGAAAAATGTTCATAGATCATGATTAACTAGATTAAGGACCTATAAATAACCTTGGAAGAACTCTTTTGTGCTCTATAGACTAATGCCTATGAGTAAGGGGATATATTAGATAGAAGTGTGGCAAAGGTGCAACCTAATGTAGATGCCTTTTGTAAAGAACTAGAAAATATAGATATAGTTACCCTCACTACTACATTATCTAATATTGATAACACTATAAAATAAATCAAGCTAGCCATAAATAGATTTGTAGACTTTAACATGGAACTCCAGGAGAATGTGCTTGAGTTTTATTCACCCAAGAGTTTGATGGCTTAGTCTAAAGGTAGACTAAGGATTATTTTTTATGGGGTATTATTGTTCCCCTAACCTGTTAGTAGAGTGTTTGTATTAACTTGACATCCCCCTCAGTGCATCTTGATAATTTTGACAAAATTTTAGCCTAAAAATTTTGGTAGCCAATTGGAGGATACAACACAAATATTTTATCAGTTGGTCAATGGCTAACCATCTCTTGGATATTTAGAGCATAATCAGAATATTTTAATAAATGTGGCAAGTATAACATGGGGTTTTCATAGTCATAGAACCATTGATTATGATGATGGAATTATAGCTTAGCACTCACCATATAACTTCCACCCTAGCAAAGATGATCTTGAAGGCTTATATAAAGAGATTGAGATAGAATATGAAAGGAGGATGGAGAAATACAATGAAGCTCTGGTAGAATGACTTTGAATCCATGCTCTGTAAATATTTTTCTAGTGGCCATTAAGGCTTATAAACAAAATAGAGGCCACTCGTGCTCCAACTATGTGTGCCCAAGCTTGTTTGTGAGCCTTTGGGTTATTAGTATTATGATTTTAATATCAAATATAGATATGGACTTTAAATAATGGCAAATTATGTCAAATTAAAATATACTAAGTGTGTCTAGTTTACATGTCTTGTAATACTTCTACTTGGATGTGAATGTTTGTAATGTCACACTTTTGATTAGTTATGTGAATTAGTGTTAATATGTTTTTTTGGTTTTTTTAATTTAATGGAGTCTCTATAATTTTTATATGTCATCATCATTTCACATGGAGGATGAGTATAGGTCTGCACAAGTAAACCTAATCCCTACTTAATGTGTGCCTATCTAGTATGAGGATTAAATTGAAAAAAAGCAGTCTTATGACCCATTAAGCACTTATGTGACCCTAGGGTTAATATGGTAAAGGAATGTGCCTATGGATCTACCCAAGTTAAATTTATAATATATTGATTAATTCCCCTTAGTGAAGCCTCATGCCATGGCATAACTATCCCAATGTGGGCCCTAGTTCATTCTCAACTACACTCCAGGTGAGTGTATAAGGCTTGTGCCTTATGTGGATTGATGTTAGTGTAGTAAAGTGTTTAAATGTTGATTTAAAATAAAGTATCCCATACTTTCTATTGGTTATAGTAAACCATCCCTAGACTTTCAAAACAATCAAAATGGAAGATTATTGGTCAAATTAGATAAAGATGTAGAAGCTACAGGTGTATGGACAAGATTATAATTCCTTAGTTATTGGTTCTTATCAATTATTAAGTTATTTTAGCATCATTTAAGGTTTGAACAGAGTTATCTTGGTGTTGGATTTTGACACCAATCATCAAGGCTACAAGAGTGTTGTATCTAGGTCTTATCATACGATGACCTATACAAAGGATGATAAAGTTGTGTAGGGTCTAAGGTCATTGATCATGTTTAAGATAATTTTATCATTATTTGAGTTTATTTATCATTTTTTTAAGGTTTTTCTATATCTTCATGAAGTTTCAAACTCAAAATTTGAGATTGGAGTCTTAGTAGGCTTCTGGATAGATATATTTTTATTTAATAGGTGCTTATAAACTTGATGTTAGGGATAATCCAACCATGAAACTCTTTATATGCATAAATCATCTCTCAATAATTTTTAAAGTCAATAAAAGATAGTATGAGGTCATGTGCATGTTTAGAGAGAGAACAGAATCCAAGGTAGTTACACTTATCATCAAATACCTCTAGAGAACCTATTAGCTTAGAAACATGGGTTTGAATATGGAAATAGGTTTAATAATGTTATGTTTATCCATTATAAGTATCCATATAGATCAATCCAATCTTTCTAATTTTTCAGGTCTATAATCCATTCCAAGGGAAAAATCAAGATCTTTGCTTCTTGAGAAGCATGTCAAACTCAAAATGATAATGAGAGATTGCTGAAGTTTTACCTTGATTGGAATGGGGTGTATAAGATGGTATAAATTTTGATCATACTTTGGTTCTCCATGGTAATATTACAACTATTTTCAAACCACTATCAATCTCCTAAGTTATAGGTTCACAATCCTCAAGGAGCGTGCTTGACACAAAATTATGAAGGGATTACCAAAGCTTTAATGCTTCAAGAGTTATAAAAGGTAATATGAGTTACAAACTTATGATGAAGATGAGATAAAGGTAATATTTGTGATGTTATAAGCAACAAAGCATGATATTTATGATGAAAAACATAAAATGAACAATAACCTCTTAAATTATAGGTGGTCTTAAGCATAGGCATGTGGGGACAATCAGATTTGGTTTGAGATCATATCTGGGAGTAGTTACAACACCAAGGGAATTTGTAAGAGGTTTAAAAACATGTCTCAAAAAATTATACATCATAAAAAAACCCAAAGAATTCCTAAAAATTAAATACACCCAACAAACACTCTTCTTGGCCTATAATAGGATTGCACCCTACCTGGTGTTTTTAGAGGCCTAAAAAAGTTGATAAATTTTGATTTGTCAAGCTAAAATTCATTAAATTTGGATGGAAGATATGGGGAACTATTTTATAAGTTTTTGAAATTTTTTAAGATGATATAGTGTCTTAATAATGATTTATCTTAGTTTTCATGATTACATGCCTGTACACAATCAAAACCCTATCAAGAGTCCCCAAAAATGACCATATTGAAAAATAATGGGTTTAAGATAATAAAATTTGGAGGGAGATATTTAATTCCATTTTAAATGTGTATGATGAGGTTCAATAGGCTATAATGTTTGCAATGAAAGCTATTCAAGTTTTTAGACCTATAACACAAGAACATAATCAAAACACTATCAAGAGTCACAAAAAGGATCAAAAATTGAATAATAATGATCCAAATTGGATTAAATTTGGATGGGAGATGTTTAATTAAATTTTATAGGTGTTTTAGAATTATTAAGGTGTCAAGGTATATATAATGGGATCTATCCAAGTTTTTAGACCTGTAACACAAGAAGAGCATAGTCAAAACTACCAATTCTATGTTTTGGCTTATTTAGAGGTTAAAAATGACGTGGAAGGATAGTATAAGGAGTGGAGGAGGACCATAAATTCAATTTTAATAGATATTTTTAGGTAAACATGCACATTTCATTATCATTAAGGTGAGACACAATTAGTCTTAGTTAACATGCAAAAAGGATAAGTAGAGTGAGTTAATGCTTCATGGAGGACTAAATAGGCCATTGTAACTTCCAAGAGAAGTGGTTGAATAATTTTGGCATGCTTATGACTTAATGAGGTTAAAAAAATATTGAAATAGTTTCCACTACTCCATTTCTATGGCATGCTCCCATGAAGATTATGCAAACATGATTAAATATATTGTATGAGTGATGTTAAAAGTGGTTTGATAGGTTTATAGCCTTGAATAATAACTAAATTTAAGGTTTATTTAAGAATTTATGAGGCTTATTTATCTATCCTCTTCTCTCTCTTTCTCATTCTTTTACTTGTAGGTCTCAAAATGACCAATTTTAGGGATTTCCTCTTTTGATGATGGTATAGCCCTGCCAAAATGCATTCATGCATTTACCTTTAAAGTAATGAATAATTTTTTTTACCCTCTAATACCTTTCATTTTGTGTATATTTATGAATTTTTGATGATATTCTTGTGGTTAAGTTTTTGTCTCTTGAATGTGTCCAATTCTACTTCACCTCTATGCAAGTGGACCCTCTTTTGCAGGTCATAGTCTATGTGTCTATGGTTTATGTAGTGTTAGTTATGGTGATTAATTTTTCTCCTTTTAATTTTTCCATATATCTTTTTATCTCTCTATGAAACAATGATGATAAAGAGTTAATGGTTAAAGTGTGTATGTTATAGTTCCCAAGGTTTCCATTGTGCAACCTTAAGTATGTGGAGGATACATAATATTCTAGTGTATCACTCCCTTTTTACTTTAATTTAATTTTTTTATGATCTATTTATCCCTTTTATATGAAATTTGTATTTGTGTTAGTTTTATTCTAGGTGATCCATTATGGGAACCAACCTACTATGAAGGTTTAATCCATGTCTAGGTGACCCAAAACCTTGGAGTGATTCTATTATATCAGATTGTAAGGAAAAGAATGTAAACTCATTATCCAAGGGCCTATTCTAATAGTGATAACATGTTTCTAAATTTTACACATACTTTTAACTCCCCATTATTTTTATTGACTGCAACCAAGTTGGCAACCTAGGTTGAGTGTTTGATAGGGAAGACTATATTAGCATTCAACAGATTCTCTACTTCTTTTTATATGAGTGGTTCTAGGATATGATTAACTGGTCTCTATATTTTCTTGAATGGCTTATGTTCTAGATTCAACAAGATTGTGTGGGTGATGACTCTAAGATTGTAAACATTCAAGTCTTCATATGTCCATGTAATCACATCTTAATACTAGATGAATAAATATTTCACCCTTATCCTTTTTATTGGGGTAAAACTGAGTCTAATGTTGACATAGCATGGATCACTCTCATCCCCCAAGTTCTTGTTAATATTAGATTCATTAACTTTGGGTTGCCTCAATTGTTGGGATTGGGATCCACATTAAATTCTCTCTCCAAATAAACCATCTCTAAAAGAAGACTATTTTATTTTAGTTAAAGGACTCCTTTTTCCAATTCCTCTTGGCATAAATAATTGATTTCCTTATCATCAATGATTTGATATTCAAATTTCCATAACTTGGTCAAGAATTGGAAAATATAATAATCATCATCAAACAGATAGAATATTTTTATATTTTTAGGAATTGATGGGAAATGTATGATTTCAATAGATAACATTTGTACTTTGGACTCCTTTAATGGTGAAAAATTGGTATCTAAAGAAGCCAATGAGTCCACAACCTAGTTATGTTCCCAAGGAATAAATTTTATATTGAATGCCTCAAATGACTCAATAAAATCTTAGGCCCAATGTTTATATCTCTTAATATATGACAATATTCACTGGTATTTATTTATGACTTGATTAATCACTAGATTTAAATATCCACATATTATTAGTTGTTTGACATTATTTTTGAGATTGAAATATATCCCTAAAATTAGTGCCTCATATTTTTCTGTATTATTAGTGCATGAAAATTGTAACCTATAAGTTGTTAGGTAATTATTCCCTAATAAGTCAACTAGTTCAATACTAACACTTGATCCTTTCTTATATCTTTCACCATAACAATGGAGAGTCCATAATTGGGAAGGTCCCTAGATGTATGTCCTTTGTACTTCATAATTCATGGTAAAGTTATAGAACCCAAGATTAGGATATTTATAACTTAATTCTTATTTCTTAGAATTATATTTTATGGTGGGATACTTCATTCCTAATGCTCAATAAATTTGAATCTGATTTGGAATACCTCTCTAGGGAAACCAAATGTGAGAGAATTTTATTTCTACATAACCATTTAGCTTCTTTGACCAATCTCTACTCATTAGGACTCCATATCCCTATGGCATATCTATCACGAGGATGTTTAGAGACATTTACACACACATCTTATATGTAACTTGAATGCACATGAAATTAGAATCTCCAACCATAGGCACTAATATTTCATCTAATTGTTAAACCATACTATTGGATGGGCTTAAAGTTGTAATCAAGGAATCCAATAAGGGTGGTTAGATCATGTGTGAGAACAAGTAAGAAAACTTGAATAAAAACACACTAACATGCATAACACTTACTTTCCTAGATCATAGGGGGGATATTAGTGAACAAAAAATAATTAAAAGAAAAACTAAAATGCAAAATAAACAAGATCTCTTACCTTCCTTTAATTCTCTAAATGATGTGTTTTTTCGGCTTGCTTGGCTTGTGCTCAAAGAGTCTTTGGAAAATAGAGTTGTGTCACTCTTTCTCTCCTTCAAACCATTGTTATATTTGTGGGTTTTTGGTATGGCTTATGATTGTGGCTTGGATTGTGATTTTGGAACTATAAAACTATATCTTTGAATCATGTACCAAATCCTAGATTATAACTTTACTATGCTCAATCTCTCTAAATGAATAGGCAAATGCTTGTATTTATAGGTTTAGAAACTAACCTAAACCCAAGGTGAGTTAGAGTGTATTTAGAGGTTGGAATGGATTCAAACCTAACCTAAGTGAGTTAATTAACCCATTATATTTAGAAGGTGTCAAATACTCATGATTAGTAATGAATAGGCATGCTGAGATATTTTGGGATATTTGACAACTCACAAAAAGGTCATTATGAGATGCTAGGATATTCTTAATTTTTGAATTTCCTTTTTTATAATTTTATTAATTGCTCATGGATAATTAAAGTAGGCATGTAATTTGGTTTTACATTTTAATTAAATTTTTTTTAGGATTTTTAGCATTTCAAGATTTGGTTTATGTGTGCATTTGCCCCATTTAATTAGTCTATAGGCCAAACTGCATGTGGTAATGTTGTGGAATGATTAGAGATGAACCCATGAGAGGATTTTATTATTTATGGTTGAATACCCTAATTAGGGATGTCTCAATGAGATTATGAGCTTTGACAAGTGTTACACAAGATGATTTGGAACCTTTAGTGATTTTTAGGCTTAATTTGCAATGGTTGGTAGAAATCAATCTAAAGTTTGGTATGAAGTTATTAGTGATCAGTTTTAGGTGTCTATAGTTGCCCCTATTTGGAAATATGTTGCAAGCTATAGGTACAATAATTTAATCTCAAATAAAGAGAAAAAGGCATGTATGTTTTAAAGAAGATGATTTAAAAAAAAGGCATGTATGCTTATAATGATGCCCCCTTGAGGGAGTGGCCATCATATATTTGATGGATGTTCTGTCAAAAATAATCAATAAGAAAGGAGGAATTAACCCATGGGTGAGATTAATCCAAACAAGAAAATGATTGCATGTATTTATTTAAAAAGTATTGATTTGACCAAAGGTGGTTATAACCAATAAAAAAGGGTGCAACACTAATTTGCCCATAGGTATTTATAATCATTAAGATGACCTAGATGTAATAAATATGTTTGATTGTTCCCCGATAGGGTAGATTGGCTAGCATAACTCAAGGATATAACCTATTGCATAGATTAAAGATGAGTGGTGAAAATGTAGATGTGATGGTCTAATGACTAAAGAAGCCACAAATAACCATGCATATGAGGATGTACAAAGTGATGAAAGAGATAAATATAATAATAAGAATTGATTAATGGAAATGATTTGGTTGTACTTACCAATACATATATATTCATCCTTATTAGCATTGATACAACTAGAATGGTCAATTGGTTAATTTGATCAAGATGGGTGGGAGAATTTTCTAAGGGTACCAAGGAGAAAATTTTATGGATCCATTTTTTAAAGACTTCCTAAGCTAGTTTTTTTTATAGCACATGACAACATGACTCATGATAGAACACCATGAGAACTTTCTCAAAATATGCATAAGGAACTAGTTCCTGATCTAATAAACATTTGAAAATAATAGACCAAAGATGAAAACTATGATTATAATGTTGATGTATGAATATGGATGGACTCCAGACTAATTCACAAAGAATCACCCAATGAACACATATATACTAAGTCAATTCATAGTACTAAAATCAAATAAATAGGCAATCAAACAAAGACACAAGAAGCTTAAAAGTAAAAGCCAAAGAAAGCATCATAATAATGGATTTACCCCAATAACATAGATCAAGGATAACTAACTAGGCTAAAATAGGATAAATGTTTTTATATTTTGAAAATTTTGAATGTTTTTATAGTTTTCTAAGGATCTAAACCTGATTTGGAATTATGAGATTCTAAATGGTCCAACTTACAAAATGGTGAGAGCTTTGGCTTAGGTTGCTTTCAAAATGGCAAGAGCATTGGATTAGGTTGCTCATAAAATGGTGAGAGAATATGGAAAAGGGGGACTGATCTGACCTCAATGTGAATTTAAAATGACCTACATAGTCCTAAAATGACCTCAATTCATAGTAATTCTATCCACATAAAAGGCAAGGAGAAACCTGACCAGGTAACAATAAATTCTTAAATCTAAAAAATGGCTAGGAAAATGAGAGTAGTAATGGCAAGGTGATGCATTAATACATGTTATAAGTGTTTTTATAATTAATAAATAATTTCATAGATTTTTGGTACTAATTTTCCCATAGGTGGTTATAATTAGTAACACAAGGTGGACTACTAATTTTCCCATAGGCAGTTATAATCAATAGCACCATGTATAACATGGATGAAATATAAATTTAAAAGTCAAATATCACACTAATTTCAATACTATCATTTAGAAACAAAACTCTAATACTAATTAAACTTTATCAAAATCTCCTCACAAAAAAGTGCAAGAAGAATCAAAGGAACCAAGATCAAAATAGGCTAGGTAGGATGCCTAAATATAGGCTTTAGTTTAATAGAAATAACATGGTAGGATGATATAGGGTAGAATGGTACACAAATTTTTAGAATGATGGTATGAATATTGGATAAAATTGTAATAGGCTTGCCCCAAGTGATAATGCAAGAGAAGTGGTAGGGTATGAAACAACGACAAGAGGAATGGAAAAGAAAAAGGTATGGTATATGATAAATGACAATGGCATGGTACATGTTTTTAGCTTGGGTATGGTACATGATTATGTTATTCTTGATGATGTAGAGATGCACATCCTAATTATCATATGACACAACCATAATAGTCATTCATGTAAATTGATAGCCCACACATCTTTTGAATTGTTACTCTATAATGGGCTATAGATTTAAATACTAAGACAAGGTATCTTTTTAGCCTCTAAAAAGGAAATTATTGCCAAGGATGGTAAATATGGACAAATAATTGATGATAGGTTTATTTTGGTGATGTAAAGGTGGATGATAATGGAATGTATAATGGTTTGGAAATAAATGAAGATCAAGATTTTTAGGCATACATTATGTTTTTGATTCCAAATTTAACATAATTTTGGATGTGGCAGGGATAAATAATTTTACATATGATCTTGATAAGACCACAAAATTATTATATTATTTATCCTAAGACTAGCTACCATCTTATTAGGTTGTATATGAGAAGTTATATTTATTGTATCTTTGATTATGTCTTCATCAAGTAGTGAAGAATTATTATGCTTAGATATTGATGCCTTGAAGATTTTTTCATCTATGAATTTGTCATGATTTTCCCATGTCACCTTCAATAAATTTTCTCTAAGGAATGTTGACTTTTGACTTTGATTGTCTTCTAGCACCTTCAAAAATGTTTTGCTAGAAGATGTTGAGTTTGAACTTTGATTGTCCCTTAGCACCTCCAAAAAGGTTTCACTATGAGATTTTTATTATTATGAATTAATGTGGTTTTAGAATCCTTGATGTTATTTAACTAATATATCACCATAGATTCAATTCAATAAGGTATGATTCTATTAGTCTAAATCGACACTTGTGGGAGGTGGAATGCTAATAAAATGGATATTTTTCTTGGTAGTAATGGCATGTGGAATGGTAATGGAATAGGAAGAGGCAACATAATCCTAATATAATATACTATAATAACTTATGTTGAAGTTGAATTACTCATCCTCAAAAAATTTAGAGGGATCAAAAATGCATTCAAACTGATCTACAAGGCATGCATAACCAATGTTATAATAACCATGAACATATTCTGATTCTTACTCAAGGGAATTTGAATCTAATATTTAGACTAACATCTATTCTACTTTTGATGTTTAATTTGATGTTAGTTCAAGAATAAAACTTGACTCTAATTATAATTCTTCATATGATGTAGATGTAACCATAATGATGTCTTATTGAATGTTTTGTATTAGAAAAGTAATAGCCTATAATGGCATAATGGGACCCACAAAGACTAGTTTGTCAAAGTGAGACTCCTAAATGATGGTAAAAATGTCAAAAGACAATTCCTTAGATACTAGTTTGTCAAAGGGAGGCTCTTTAAAAACATGCATATGATCGAGGTAATAATTTTCCCAAAGGTGGTTGTAATCATTAAAAAGTGACTCAATAAAGACTGGCTCATCAGAGTGAGACTCTTTGACAATAGGTATAGTATCAATAGGTGATTCATCATAAGTTATCTTTTAAAAAATGGTTGGTTCAAAAAAAACATCATGGATTGGTTGGTTTTTTGGCCTTGGTTTATGATCAGTTGTTAAATACTAGTTTTAAATATAGCTAGTTCCTTAAATGATTGACTTAGTTAGAGAGGTAACGATTAGATCAGTTGGGTTTGGATAATTAGCAAGGTTTTCTAAAGTGGATAATGGTTTTAAATGGATTAAGAATAACCAATTGTTAGATAATGAGAGGGTGTTGTGGATCTTGATTTCTCACATAAGCTAAAGGATGAGGTCCTCATATGGTAATGGTAGGGCATCATGGAGCTTAGTTTCTTGCATAAGCCAAAGGACTAGGTCCTTGGAAAATGAAAGGGCATTGTGGAATTTTATTTCTCACACAATCTAAATAATTAGATATTGAAAGGATAAGTGTAGGACATCATGGATCTTGGTTGCTCACATAAGCTAAAGGATGAGGTCTCGAAATAAGAATGGTATTACTTAGATGTTGTGGAGCTTGGTGGCTCATATAATCCTAAAGAGGGTTAAGGATGGCCAAGGATTGGATAATGAAAGGGTGTGATGGAGCTTGATTATTCACACAATCCAAAGGATGAAGTCCTAGAATAGAGATGGCATTCCTTGGACATTGTGGAGCTTGGTAGCTCTCACAATCTGAAGGAGGTTTAAGGATGATTGATGATTGGATAATAAAAGGGTGTCATAGATATTGGTTACTCATACAATCCAAAGGATGAGGTCTTGAAATAGTGATGGTATTCTTGAGATGTTGTGGAGCTTTTTATATCACATAATCCAAAGGAGAGTTAAAGATGACAAATGATTGGATAATGAAAGGGTATTGTGGAGCTTGGTTTCTTGCATAAGACAAAAGATGAGGTGATAAAATAATGATAGTATTCCTTAGATGTTATGGAACTTGGTATCTCACACTATTTGAAGGAGGGTTAAGGATGGCCAATGATTGGATAATTAAAGGGTATTGTGGAGCTTGGTTTCTTGTACAATCCAAAGGATAAGGTCCTAGAATAGTGATGGTAGGGCATTTTGAAAATTGGTTACTTGCAAAATTTGAACGATGAGGTCTTGGTAAAACAAAAGGGAATTATGGATCTTGATTAATCACACAACCTGAAGGATAGTTAATAATATAGGAGGGATAATATGTGGTCATAAAAGGGTGAGTATAATATGTCAACTAGTTGAAAGAATGGATCACTAAATTTGAAGTTTGAGGATCTTGGCTTTGTTCCCTAAATTGAGTATTACAAAGAGGGTATGGATCCTCCTAAAAAAAACATTATCCCAGTAAGGGTCTCTAAAAAATTCATTTTTCCCAAATTAAGTATTTTAAAGAGGGTATAGATCCTTCTTACAAATAATATTATTCCAATAGGGGTCTCTAACAAATCATTTTATTCCCCATATTTAGTATTACAAGGGGGGTATAGATCCTCCTCAAAAACAACATTATCCCAATAGGGGTCTCAAACAAATTAATTTTGTTCCCTTAGTGGATTATTTCAAGGAGGGTATATATCCTCCTCACAAACAATATTATCCCAATAGGGATCTCAAACAAATTCATGCTATTCCCCAAATTGAGTATTACAAGGAGGGTATGGATCCTCCTCATAAATAATATTATCCCAATAGGGGTCTTGAGCAAAGTCATTTTTTTCCCCAATATTTAGTATTGAAAAGAGGGTATGGATCATCCTCATAAATAATATCATCCCAATAGGTGTCTCGAATAAAGTCATTTGTTCCCTAGATTGGGTATTGTAGGAAGGGTATGGATCTTCCTCACAAATAATATCATCCTAGTATGGGCCTTAAACAAATTCATTTTGTACCTTAGATTGGGTATTATAGGAAGGGTATGGATCCTCCTCATAAATAATATCATCCTATTAGGGGTTTTGAATAAAGTAATTTTGTGCATCCATTCTATCATAACTTGGATTGTACATAACTCCATCATAAGTGTGGATAGACATATCCATGTCAATGATAATGCTCTATAAAATGGCTTAGAGTTCTACAAACTCTAAAAATGATTTCCAAATGACAAATGGTTCAAACTTGGTCTAACTTAGTCTATGGGATTTGTATCTCCAAAATTTTCTATGCTAAAACTTTGTATAAAACAATCTAACATCAAATATCTAACACCAAATTTCTCACACATAAAAAGGTCAAATGGATGAATAGAAATTGGCATGACAAACTCTATGTTAAAAATGTTCCAAATAGTTAAAATCTAGGAAGAGATAAGTTGCTAGATCTTTTGGCCAAATGTAGCATCAAAAGCTAGGCTCAAATAAGTCATGTGCTAGGACATTTGGTCAAACATGATGTCAAAATCTAGAATTGAAACAAAGGCATGTGCTAAGACTTTTATCCAAATATGGCTTCAAAATATAGACTTAAAACAAAGGTGATTTTTTAATCTAAAAAACTCAAAAAAAGTTTGGCATAGACTAGGCATACACATTTCAAACATATACTTGGTCAATTGGCATAAGGCATATGGATAGATTGGTTATTTTATCCAAAATAAAGGCATAAACAATAATCAAAACTTGGTTCCTTTAAATAAACAAGATTATACAAAATTGAATGACATAACAACACTAGGCAAAGATCCAAGGAATAATTTTCAAAGATGGATAACAAATTAACCTAAGTTTCACAACCCAAAAGAGAAATATTGGTGTATAAGCCCCAATTAAGCAAGGCATAAATATAAATCAATCAATGTTTGAATTTAAACTTGGAAACGTTAATTAAAAACTCAACTTTGGAAACTATGCATCTTCAAACAAATAACAAGCTAGGCACAAAATATAACAACACAATGACACAAAGCATAAATAAAAAATTCATATGTGGCATTGGTTTGAAAAATGGTATTGGGCACAAGGCAAAAAAGTCTTGAAACAAATTGAGTAGCATAACAATGTTAACTCTCTCTAAAGATGTAACAATTTTTTATTTCAAAAATAAAAAAGGCATAAAACATGAATTGATTTAGGAAGCATAATGTTACCCATTTCAATCAAAACACACAAAAACAAGTTTGGAAATTTTTTTTAAGGAAAAGGTGTAAAAATGGTATTGGGCACAAGGCAAAAAAGTCTTGAAACAAACTGAGTAGCATAACGATGTTAATTCTCTCTAAAGATGTAAAAAAAATTTATTTCAAAAATAATAAAGGCATAAAACTTGAATTGATTTAGGAAGCGTAATGTTACCCATTTCAATCAAAACACACACAAACAAGTTTGGAAAAAGTTTTTAAGGAAAAGGTGTGTAAAAAAATGGCTAGCATAATGCCTCCTCAAATAATAGAGTGGTGTATATACAAAACTTTCTTTTGACGTGGTATAAACAAAAAAAAATTTAGACTCAAAATACAAAGCAAGAAAGGAAAAATACCAAATACAACTAAGTATATCATCCTAAACCCTAACTGACAAGGTATGGTAAGTGGGGTTGATTAAAACTATAGTTTTGAAACATTTATATTGATCCCAGGTGTGGATAACACAAGAGAAGTATCACATCAATTGAGTTCATACTGATCAATTTACTATGTAAATGTCTATTCATTTGCATATAAATTCCATCTATGGACTTCTTAGTGGAATCCCCTAGTTGACCAAACCTAACTCAGGCCTTCATTATGAAAGGAGAGGTTAGCCACTTAACCCCTAGATCTTGTAGTATGCATACCCTAATATGTATACCCTATCATGGAGTAGGGTTGAAACACTAATAGGAGATGAAGCCCTCGGTCATTTCTTACTTTAAAAATTCATGAAAAGGTAATGACCTCCCCTCCATAAGCTAAAATTCATGAAAATAAATGACTAAGTGAAAGACTTTAGAGGTTTTTTTTAAATCACCCAAACCATGTAGGTTTTGGGGAGAGCCTAGGAAGCATTCTTTATATGCCTTGGACTAGGCATAAATGCATTGAAAATGTGCTTATGGTCACCCAATTTCTCTATAGGGAATGGGGGGAGAGCATACATGCATTATTAATTTTACAAAAATAAATAATCAAGTTTAAACAAACATGGCATACAATGATCATTTTCAAAATCATGTAGCTAGGTTACTTAAAGTTTGCTTTAAAGAACCAAAAAATGAAATATGTTGTGAAGTTTTATGACCCCCTTGGCATTAGTTGAAACTTGAAAAAAGCTTTGAAAAACATCTAAGGCATAGAAAATGAACTCGGTTATTTTTAAACACCAAAAGATGAAGTGATCAAGATTTAAAACACATTCAAATGAAATTCCTTGGCCCCTCAGCTTATTTGCAAAATCTTGAAATAATGTTCATAAAACAACTTCAACACAAATCATCTAGGTTCATTTTAGGCCCTAAAATCTAAATGTTCAAGATTTAACCTAGTTCATTTTTAAACACCAAAATGAAGTGTTTAAGATTTAATCATTCATTTTAATCACCAAAAATGAAGTGTGAATGACTTAGCTAATTATTTTTAGGTACCCAAAATGTAGTGTGCATTAGTCTGAACTTGTAAATTCATGATTTATTCCCACCTTAGATATGTAAGGGTTAGATAGCTTCCCCTTATTTTGAATAAATTTCAACGGTGAGTAAATAAACTTTCAAAACATGGCTCTTGGGTTTTTATTTTAAAAACACAGAGACTAATGTCAATCAGAACTAACCAATGTCAATTATAGGGTGACTGATGTTGGTTGATCTCATAGAGAACTAAAAACAGCTATAAAAATCAATATCAATCAATTAAGACCATTGGTCATGTGTAAACCTAAAGTAAAAACCAACACAAGATAAAAATGTTAATTTATCTTAAAAGATGATAAAAACTCTTCAAAACCTACAACATAGTGGTTAGGTAGAGAGTTTAAATTCTAATGAAATAAAAAAATAACAATTAAAAATGTTATAAAGATTCAAAATGTAAGCTTTGTAAATTATATATTCCCCTATAACCTGACCGATTATGGTCACCTAGAACCAAGCTTGGTTAGGTAGAACTGATACTGGTTATGTCTGATCAATATCAGTCTCTTGTAAACCTGAGTTAACTAAAAAATTAAAAATATTTCAAAAATAAAGATAAAATTACAATTTTAATGATATTCAAGCATCCATTTAAAAATTTATGAAATGCATCTTGGTCTCCTTGGTATGTGGGGTGTTCATGATCCCACCAGGTGTGCCATTTGTGATCAAAGAATCCAAGAAGGGTAGTTAGATCATGTGTTAGAACAAGTAAGAAAACTTGAATAAAAACACACTAACATGTATATAACTTACTTACCTTGATCATAAGGGGAGCTTAGTGAACAAATAACAATTACAAGCAAAAATTAAATGCAAAAGAAATAAGATCTCTTACCTTACTTGAATGTTCTAAATGTTGTGTTCATTAGGCTTGCTTGGCTTGTGCTTAAAGAGTCTTTGAAAAATATAGTTGTGTGGATCCTTCTCTCCTTGGCACCATTTCAATATTTATGGCTTGCTTAGTATGGCTTATGCTTGTGGTTTGGCTTTTGATTTTGTTAGTATACCACTATAGCTTTGAATCATATACCAAATCCTACATTATAACTTTACTATGCTCAAGCTCTCTAAATAAAGAGGCAAATGCTTGTATTTATATGTTTAGAAACTAAACCCAACCTAATGTGAGTTAGAGTGTGGTTATAGCTTATAATGGGTTTAAACCTAACCTAAGTGATTTAGTTAACCCCAATAGATTTAAAAGGTGTCAAATGGTCATGATTAGTAATGAATAGGCATGTTGAGATATTTTAGGATATTTGACAACTCACAAAAAGGTAATTATGAAATGCTAGGATATTCTTGATTTTTGAATTTTCTTTTTTATAATTTAATTAATTTATCATAGATAATTTAATTAGGCATGTAATTTGTTTTTTCATGTTAATTAATTCTATTTAGGCTTTTTAGTATTTCAAGATTTGGTTTGTGTGTGCATTTACCCCCATTTAATTGGTCTATAGGCCAAATTGCATGTTGTAATGTCATGCACTAATTGGAGATGAATACATGAGAGGTTTTTATTATTTATGGTTTAATACCCTAATTAGGTATGTCTTAATGAGATTCTAAGATTTGATGAGTTTACATAAGTAAATTTGGTATGTTTAGTGAATTCTAGGCTTAATTTGTAATGGTTGGTAGAAACAGGTCAAGTCTAGTATGAATCTATTGGTGGCCAGTTTTAGGTATCTATAGAAGTTAATCCTAGATTTGGATAAATAGAAGTTGGAATTACCATGGTCAAAGCTCTAGAATCAACTAAATAATTATGTATATTCCTACCAAATGCTTGATAGTTAACAAGAAAGGAAGAACTTACAGTGTACTCTTGTATATAAAATTCATATGGGTGGCTTTTAACTTCTCTATAGTATACTTTCTTATAATGAACCTCCACAAGAGCTCCTTATATTCAATAGTCTGACCCAATTTATGAAGAGTGATGTTTTCTTCTTTTTTTCCTATCCTCCATTATGTTGTATCCTCCTTCGCTTTACTCTTCCTTGCTCAGGACTAGTCATTCCATTTTAGGGGAAGTGAATTAATATCTTATTTTCGATTTAGGGGAATATTCATACTATTTGAAGGAGTATATGTAGTGAAGGGATACTTGTTCCTCAAATTGTGATTGATTCTCTGAAACTAATAAAAAGTGTGTACCTCATCTGAGTTATACTCTCACACATTATCATATTCACTTGGGAAGTAAAATTCATGAGTTTCAAATACCATAGTTGTGATTGAGAAAAAAGTATCATGGGGGAAGTTTGGTGGATTATTCATTAAGCCTTGCCTCACCATCTCCATTTATAAGATTTCAAATGCTACATAGAATTCAACATAGTTAAGCTCATTATGATATGATGTGTTATGAACCCTACACTAATTGGTTAGTGATGTTTTCACTATTTTGATCTCTAGAAACTTATTTTCTTTTTTTTTGTTCTACATTATTTATTGGATTATCTAAAGGAATGTTATATCATTGAAATCCAAAATTATTATTATTATTATTCAGACTAGTAGCATTACCTATCTTTCTTGGCTTGTCTAAGAAGTCATTTATTAAATTTTAAACCATCCTCTATATAGAATCCAATTATGTTTTGATATAATATACACCCTGGACAAATATAGTATTAAATGGAAGTGAATGTTAACTATTATTATAACCATTCATTTGTGTAAGATTATTCAAGAAGCCATAGTTCTAGTTTAGTGTATGTTACATCATAGGAGGAAATGTATACAAATAATTATAGTTAAATTATAAAACATTTTGATTCACATGAGTCACTCAATTCAAAGTTGAGAAACTAACATTGAAGTTGCGAGTTCTTGGTATTTAGGGATTTAGTAGTCTATCAATGTTGATCACTTCTTCATAATATAGTGATATAGTGTTAATTATAATAAATCTTCATAGAGATACTACAACAATGGGATTTAGGGTGTTATTATACATTTTAAGTGTTAGTGTTATTGGTGGTTTGTATGCAACACTTATCCAAGTGTACATATTATGAAACCTCATAGGATTAACTCACTAGGATCCCTCTTCATACCAGTGAAATGTTTGTACACCACACTTAAACTGGTAACCTATATGAATTAGGAAATAAAAGTGATTTGACATGACTTATTTGAAGTAATCAAGTTCTCTTGAAAATTTAGGAACCAATCATAAGCAACATCTTTCAATGTGAATAGGAAAAACATGCATGTAACATCTTTGTCAATTGTTGACCCTTTTTACCTCAAGCCAAAATGGGTCAACCCCCTATAGTCAAAATCTTGTAAAGGGGATTTTTATAATGTCATCAAGTATGTTATTATTCATTTACTAAAATTTAATATGACATCCTAATTTTGGTCATGGTCTAGTTTAATCCTTATGCCATTTGATATCTCAGGGGTCATTTTAGGGTCATATATACAAGTGGCAAGTCTTCATGGTGATCAATGCAATTAGAGAATGGAACAACTTGTGAAATTTATAAATATGCTCAAAAATCATCATATGACCATCACACCATGCATGATTAATCTCATTAGTGCCAAATAATGATCTATGAGTTTCATATTTTGATGAGTCTTCTATCTCAAGATCTAACTCTTCCAAGTTTAGCTCACCAAGTTTAAAGAACCATGGCATCCAAGATGTCATCCAAAAATGAATGAACTACATAATTTATGAATATTTATCTTCAATTAAGAAGCCATACAATTCAAAGGATTGTAACACCATGTAGTTATTCATGCCAATAATGTGTTCTACAATTTGCATGCCCACATGAGATTTCTGGCTCAAGTTATGAATCTTCAAAGTTGAACCAACAAAGTAAGACATCTGCACAAATGTCAAAATAAATCTTGATTAAAACAAACCCTTTTGAGCTTAAATTTGATGATTACATGAATTTCAATGATGGACATGTGAACATAATTTGAAGAGAGTATGGACATAAAATTTAAACTCATAAAATAGCTATTGGTTTTCAAATAATGTGTCGTAATAGATATAATAGTTTGTATTGCATCATACATCTTGATCCAATAGACTACAATGAGTAAAAAGGTCATATATCTTGAGAGACCACCATGTGGTGTAAGTGCATGATCTGATAGACTGATAATAGGATCCTCAAAATAATTCTTGATTAACATGTAGCACAAGTTATAAAACTGATAGGCTAATGACAGATCCTGAAATCAAATGTGAGAATACCATGTGGCACCAACTTGGATACAATTGATAATTCAAGGGTAAGATCCATGACTCTTGATCATTCATACCAAGCAATATAAATGGTGTGAGATGGGTCAATGAGTTAATGATCTAGACCAGATGTCAACAACCAATGAAATTAAAGGTCAAAAAGATAAGGGACTTCATGGAGATTGAACACATGACCAAGGTTAAACCAGGGCAAGCTTTTCAAAGGGAACATGTCACCATAATATCTTGATCAAAATCCATTAATTATACACAATAATGTAGTTAGGTGATAAATAGAATATAGGTACACCATGGAATATCAATATGGACCTCTAGTTCATAGATTTATTACATACAAGGTCCATCTTTTAAAGGTTACAACATTGTCTAGTGATTGTATTTACCATTTTTAAAATAAGGGTCTATGCATCTATAAATTCTTGATTCTAAAAATGATAGAATGGGTCTATTTAGACACATATGAATCTATAAAATGGACCATGTAGTATATCGATCTATATCAATATAAAGACTATAGGAAAACCAATAGTCTAAGATTGGTTTTCCATCTATAGTGAACCTATGAACATGGGGATATGTACAAGCATGATTGAGTTATAATAATAGATAGATTATGTAAGGATGTCATAAATACATACATGTCGACCCCAATAGTTTCATCCCTAGGACCAAACTACATGAAAGGGACCCTTCTCTCCACTTTTGCATGCCATGGCAAAACAATTAGGATTAGTTAGCACTAGGAAAAATTTATAATAGATGGATATAATTATGGTAAATATATTGGTGTTGAAACTTAGCTTGAAACCACTTGATCCTATCATTGAAATCATATGGAGTAGGATTGAAGTAATAATGAATCATTGCAACTGCTTGAGATGACCCAGATCAATCATGAAGTTCCAAAGAAGCATACTGGTAGAGGCAATTGTAACTATGGTTCAAATGAGGTTAAACTCATTTGATTCCCCTTGGGACTTCTATTTTCCTATGTATATCTCTCAAATGAAATAAATATCTACCATTTTGGCCTTTTTAAGAGACCACACCATGTATGGTGAATGTCTGCTAGACTAATGTCATATTTTGCCTTTGAACATTAATGTAAGTCTATTTTTGAGTTTTGAACAATTTTTTGAGTCTATAAGTGATGTATAGTGATGAGAAGTGATATTTATCTATCATTACTTCCCTTATCCTTTCATATTTAAGGAATATTTCTTAAACTAATAGGTCATATAGAGTGTATTCTAGTGTGAAAAGCTTTTTTTTAAGTTTACAATTATCTTTGGAGTGTGTAATTTTCCCTCCTGTTCGTTTTCCTTATGTTGTTTCTCAAATCTCACCTCTCTATTGAAATATTCATGTTAAAACCCATTAAGAATTAGAAACTAGTTTGTAAGCCTTGTTTCATCATTGTAGAAATATCATGGTCATGTGGAAGGCATTTTTAGTGTGTCACCTCCTTTAGATTAGGCTCAATTTATGCATTCTCTAACTCTTTTCCCCATAAGTAATTAGTAGTTTAAGTGATAAAAAATATATGATACAGTTAGGGAGATATCCCTTAAATTTAAAGGCTCATTTCCAATATAGGTACACCCAAAAACTTAAAAATATTCCCATGTTTCCAAAATATAGAAGAAGTCTCAACAACTCCTTCTAGGATGTAAGATTTGGTGACAATATTTCTAGCATGTCTGGAGGGATACCTTGTCTTCAAGACAAATTATCAAGATGAATGTTGGTCTTGAGAACATAAGTTGTAAATTGGTATACTAAAAATTTAGTGACACTTTCATGGTAAATATAGTTCAAGGAAATTTATTTTGTTATAAATTTTCCCTCATAATTCATTGTTCTCACTAGGTCATCCTCTGCTAGAACATCCAATCTTATTAACCAACCCATTCAGCTTGAAATTCCTCTTGAAATTTAGTATCCATAGCCTAATATTCCCTTTGAAGAGTGATTAGATTTTTATAGGGAGGAAGAGGTTAAAGAGGATGAAGAAGTTGAATATCTTGAAGATAAAGACATGTCTAGACCTCATGCTTTCCTTGTCTTCAATACCAATAATCCAATTCAACTTCATGAATAGGATGACATTCCTCCTAACACCATGAAAGGTGTGCCCAAATTAAATGGTGAGAGTCATGTCATAACTAGTGAGCGCATTAGAGATGTTTCTAACCTTTTTAGTTTTCATAATATTTTTTGAGAGAACACTTCCATTAGACTCCTTGCCATGTCCCTTAAAGGGAAGGCTCTTGATTGGTATACGACTCTAAAGGGTGGATGCATCACAACTTGGGATGAGTTTGGAGTATTGTTGACTTTAAAATTTGTAAATGAAATTGAATATGCCTCCCTCATACATCAGCTCAATTTGATACAAAGGAAACCAAAATAAATAATGCATGACTTCAACAAAAGGTTTTAGAAGACTTGACATAGATTGCCTCCTCCTACGAGACTACCTGTTAGTTTTGTGTTCTTTACCTACTTGAAAGACCTTGGGATTGAAATTATTATAATTGCTTAAATATATGGTAGATTAAACTCTTCTTGAATTATATTATCTTGTTATCAAAGTTGAAAATAATCTCATCTGTAATCACCTAAATCTGGACACCAATAATCTCCATCCAGGATTTTGACCAATTTTCACCCAAAATTCACAATTTGGCCTAAAAACACTAAAAAATGCTAAATGATGTGAAAATGACATATTCAAGTGCTGATTTTATCCAAGGTATCACTAAATGTGGTAATGCAACTTATGGGCTAGCTAACTTTGATCAGATCATTCTAAGTTAAAATGCCTATTTTACACCTAGGTGCTCTAGATTGATCTTTTCTATTAAATCTCTTGCACAAGACATGTTCCTTTGCTATTTTATATTAGTAACATCCTAAATTGTAATATAGTTCCAACACATCTAACATCACCTTCCAATTCTAATCTAGTTGAATTTTGGACCAATAACAAGGCATTTTGATCAATTTGAGTGATTTGTGCATAAAGTGCTTAAACATGCTTAAGAGCTAATTAACCCAAATCAAAGCCTAATTAATAATTCCATGGAAAATTCTTGAATATTTTTTTTATAAATTAATGTTAAATATCTACATCATTAAGTGACCTCTTTTCTTAGGAAGACATCCCTAGGCCATAAATGCCACAAATATCATGATTCATGCCCTCCATGCCTCATAAATGTCTTCCATGATGCCCTCCAAGCCTCTTAATTCCCACTTATTATAATGTCATGATGAGGACAATTAAAAACTTAATTCAAAAAATTTAATTAATCCTCAACCACACATTTCAATCTTGAAATGGATGATTCAGGTTGATTCTAGACATTTTCAAAAATCTATAAATAGGAGGCCTTACCACTTCATTTCTAAGACATAATAATGCAAAGTTATAATGTAAAAATATCTTCAATAAGGCATTTAAATTAGTGTTACCATTCCAAATTTATTCTAATCCAATCCAAGCAATAATCTAAAGGTGCCAAGGAGAGATGGAGGCAGCCAAGATTCAACTGCCAAGGACTTCATGAGCACAACGCTGAGCAAGCCACTACTACAAAGGCATTTGGAGCATCCAAAGAAGGTGAAGGAATTTTTGAGTTTTATTACTTAATTTTTAGTTATGTTTGTCATTTTTTTTGTTGCCAAGCTCTCCCAAGTGTCTAGACCTAGAAATGTTATGCTAGTTAGTGTGTTTCTTTCATTTTGTTTTTATTTTGGAACTAGCATGATACTAACCAGCCTCTCTTGAGTCAAATTCCTAGATCACATAATGCAAGCCTGGTGGGACTAGATGCATCTCACACTTGAAGAAATCATTTTGTAGCTTTAAAATATTCATTTGGACCATTAAAACTCTTCCAAATTAATTTTCTAACTTTATTTTGACATTTTTGTTTGTCATAGGTTTACATAATAACTAACATCAACTAGTAAGATTGACATCAGTTGGATAGCTTAACCAACATCAGTTATTAAAATTGACATTGGTTAGATACCTATCATTGATCACATTGGTATAACTGATTTCAGTTAGATAACTGACATCTGTTAGAAAATATAACCATTATTGGCTATATAAATTGATGTCGATCATTGTGTTTTTCTTAAAACATATATCCAAGAGCTCTTTTTCTAAGGTTATTTATTTTAAACCCAAAAAAGATTCAAGGCTAAAGGATATGATAACATTTTTGTGATAGGACTAAGCTTGACATTTACTAAAAACATCTTTTAGATCACCTTTTGCATGCTTTAAAATCAATTACGAACTTTATTTTTGTGTTTAACAAAAAATTTAGATGTTTATGGTGAATTTTTTCAAAGTTTTCAACTAAGACCAAAGGGTCAAATGAACACCACCTCATTTTCCATTTGGGATTTAAAATGAACTCACATTTTCAAAGCTTTTTGTATTTACTTAGTTGTTTAGATTAAATTTTTATCTGGCAAAAAGAGGGATGGTGTGTGTATGTTCTTCTATTTGTTGCCTTTAGGATACCCTTGGAATCAAAAGTTCCATTCCTATTACAAGTATCCTAGTCCAAGGATTAGAAAGAAAGTCATCTAAAGCACTCCCCAAAAACTCATCAAAGTTTGGGTGACCTTGAAAATGACCCTAAAGTATTTTTACTTTCATGATTTCTTTATTTTTATGCAATCTTGGCTTACAAGGGGGACTTCATCACCTCCCATGAGTTCCTTAAGGAAGCTTTGACCTAGGGTTTCACCTCCTAGCATTGACTTCATTTGGTTCCTAATTGGAGTTACACATTAGATGTAGTGGCACTTTGGACATCGCACTACATTAAGAAAATAATAAGATGTAGTGGTTACAAAAAGGAATAGACCTTTTTTCAACAAGCCAAGTGATACATACCCAAAATATATGCTTTTATTTTGCATTATTTGGCATGAAGCTCATTATACAATTGATTCCCCTAGAACTTTCAAAAACTTGTTAGATCTTAGACAAATCCCCACTTGTCATGGAAGTATTATTGGTGTAAGGTGTGCCTCAATGTCTATGTTGAAGTACTATCATTTGAGAGAAGGGGTGGTGTAAAACCTTACTATATAATGTGCATTTACTTTTGGATGAACACTTAAAAACCTCTCAAATGATGTATATTGATAGATTCTAACAATACCAAGCAACTTTATCAGTTTATGATCTAAGAGAAATTAATTAGTTAGTCTTATCCTATATTAAAGTCTTGTTTAAAGTCAAAACTTGGTGTAAATAAATGATTCAAACCAAACACATAGTCCAAATTTTCCTTTGAACAAAGAGGTGTTATGTTTCCATGTGAGGTCGTCAATTTTCCTTGTTTAAAGTTCATCAAAATATTAGGAGTCATATCATCCACTTTGGCATAGTTATGCTACCCAATTGAGTCTAGACCTTTACCAATGTTGTTTTAAGTCCTTCACTTATAATCTAAATTTATAATTTCACCTTTATAAGTTCATAGGGTTGATGTGTTAAGTGGGTTCGCCATTTGCACTAAACGTAAGGGAACTTAAGTTTAATTTCTAGTTTGTGTTGAAGGCCATTTAAGACTCATAATGATTATCATCACTTGACATACTTAAGCCATTTTTTGATAAACACTTACACTTTGAGTCTATACACCATAACATTTTGAGGCAAGAAAAGTAGTGTTATGCTATCAAAATTATGGGAAATTGTATTTGCCTTAGAGAGTTTTTGAAACAAACTTTTTTGTCACACCTTTTGGGTAGTGTATCATCATAATGATACCTAAAATATTTTAAAAATTATTTCATAGGCCCTCTTGCATAGAGTTTCAAATTTGTTCCTACATTTTTAGACCAATCCAAGTGTACTTTTGTGTTCCTTTGTCTAAAGCATAGTTATACCGTTCACTTTTGTCTAGCTTGTTTGTGAAAAGAACCAAGTTTTATACCATTTTTTTGAGTAAATAAACTATTTCTAAAGTGTCTTTTCTTTCATACCTCATACCTAGTTGATCAATTTCATATCCAATAATCAAATCCCTAGTGTTTGTTAAAAGTGTTTCAAATATGTTAGATTAAAAATTTCATGTATTTCCAAGTCTAGATTTTAATGCATTTGGCCAAGAGTCCTAGCGCATGCCTTGTTTGAGCCTAACTTTTGACACCACATTTGGCCAAAAGACCTAGCAACTTTTAAATTCCTAGATTAGATTGATTTGAAACACTTCGACCTTAGAGT
Source organism: Torreya grandis (assembly GCA_037957365.1). Taxonomy (NCBI): domain Eukaryota; kingdom Viridiplantae; phylum Streptophyta; class Pinopsida; order Cupressales; family Taxaceae; genus Torreya; species Torreya grandis. Next base: position 1,032,385 of record JARHVA010004439.1, read on the forward strand.
TTGGCATTTTGATTTTTGGTCTATTTACTTGCTTATCTTTATGTGAATAGTGAAATGTTAGATACTTCACGCTATCTTGTTTCCTCACAAATATTTTCATAAACCTTTTGATCCTTTTGATGAGTCTAGACCAAATTGGAACATCATCTATTTTATATTCTATCCTTTTTAGAGTTTGTATAACTCTTTGACCTTTTATCGCAAAGTATTGACTATGGATCCCAACATTTATTCATACACTTGTAATGGACTCATATACAATCCAGGGATTAGTAATGTAGTTGTGTAGGAAGAAATGGTTTAAGATCCCTATGTGGATAATATTGCTTATGATATGGATTCTTATCCCTCTTATAATACTCAATCAAGGGCACAAAACCAAGATCTCTTAGCTAACTATTTGGTTAACACACCACCTTATTTAGAATAAGACCAAGAATAAACCACACAATACCTAGCTATAATACCCATAATGGATGAGCTAGTTCTTCAATAGTTATATTCTACTAATATAGCTTCCATGTATGATCCATTTTTATTTGTGTGACATTTGTTAGAGAATAAATACAAGATTTTGGTTAGAGCCATAGAGGTAGGGGGTAGGTTTCTAGTAGACTTCCCTCATGAAAATTTACCAAGTCTAGTAAGAGTTCCCCATAATATCATTTATGATTGACAAAATTCTTCTAGCAATCATATGGCTCTATTCAAAATAATGTATCAAGACTATAATATATCTAATCAAGGTGAAATTTTTCAAGAATCTAGAACAACAAACATGTTATGATACCAACTGTTAGGACCCAGAAGCACAATTGATTACCATGTACTAGCAACTAAACATGGAATTTAACCAGAATGCTTAAGTAACTAGAATATGGAAATAACACAAAATATGAGAGACAATACCCAATTGTATTAATACTCTTCCAAAAGGAAATACAACAAATTAGATGCCACAGTCTTCTTCCTTACACACCTCTAGGGCTCCCACACCTCTAGGGCATAAACAGTAAATCTCTTCAAGAGCTCACTCTCTCTCTTACAATCCCAACACACAACTCAAGCACAGAGTTGTTGTTCACCTCCAACCAGTCAGTATCACTACTACCAGTACCACCAGTCAGTATCACTACTACCAATACACAAGTGCTCCATGCACTCCAAGTAGATCTCCCCTGATCTTGCTACTTGTTATGTTGTTGTCACCTTTGATCTTGCTACCCCACAGATCACCTTTGACCTTGCACACACACACACACACCTGAAAATCAATGATCTTACTTATCCATGTAGATCTCTCTACACCCTGAAGAACCCTTGTCCTTGCCTAACCAAGTCCTTATGATTCTCCAAACTAGTACCACAGTGGATCTTCTCCCTGATCTAGCACACCTGCAGAACAACCTGATTAGACACACTCGACACCCCTATGGAACTAGGAGGAGCTACCCTTACTCTCTTCACTCTCAAAAGGAGCTAACCAAGCTCAACTCAAACTAGAACAAATTACAATACAGCCCATGAGTCTATTATAGATATCTCATGCAAACAATAATTAGACATCCAATTACAATAATTAGATCCACAACTCAAGACTAAAATTAGCCTCTTAACATGCAAACAACTAGTTCGTTAACAAACTATTCATGCAACTGACAATTTCAAAACTGCATAGGTGACTGATGTCGGTCCCTATCTGGCTAGAGATGAGTGACATTGGCTGATACCTAACCAATGTCAATTTGCTCTACACTGGATATGACTGACGTTAGTTGATCAGACCAATGCCGATTGCTTTGCAACTCAGCAACCTCTCAACAACCCCCTCCATGTTTGCATCAATGAAGCTTTTAGCTCCACAACCTAATAATCTCCCACTTGGAGATAAATAGCTACACTATACCTGTACCTGTACCCTATCTAATCTATTTCTTGGCTTGTATCCCTCTTCAAGATCAATCCTAAAGACCACCCACCATACAACCTATGGTGCACCTCCTATCATCCAAGTAACCTACCACATCCGCATCTACAAACCCATGTAGAAAACAACTTGACCCTACATAGCATGTCGACCTATTGTTGGTCCCTCTCAGATACTCGAAAATCCACTAAACTGCCCTCCAGTGCTTCTTTCCCAGATTGGCTCCAAACTTTCTGACAGCACCCACTACTTGGGTAAACTCAGGGAGTACACATGTACTCAACCTCATCATGTGAATCAGGACACTGTTCATAAAATTGTCCAACCCATCGGCGTGCTAACTGGTTTCACACAATCATCTAGAGACAAAATTAACCTATGATCTTCCATGTCTCTAAAACACACTTATGCCAAAGAATTTTGCTCCTCCAAATTCTTCATGACACAACTCTGAACTAACTTTACCTTTAGCTCAGAAAAACCCTATATGTGTAACCCTACATCAAGCAAACACACAACATATAATAATAGGATGATGTTGCAATCATCACCCACCTGGTAAAGAAACCACAGTAGTTATAATGACATTGACTAAAGCCATGCTTTGTCATCCACCTGTCAAACCTATACCACTATCCTGGAGCTTCCTAAAGACCATATGACCTGGACTTCTATCTCACATGTCCATTCTCTCTATTATTTAACCAAAGAACCCATTCATCTTTCAGTGCTTTTATTCTGGCTGGCAACCCTACCAAATCTCCCATTTGGTTATGCATCCTATTCATGCCATGCTCCCACTGTTTCCTGGATCCTTCCTACTCTGTAATGAGCAACTAGTATAAAGAAGAGGAACAATAAATTTGAGGCTTACTTACCTTTTCAGTCCTCCACATGGGCATTTGAGACTCCTTGATATCTTGCTATCCACCCAAAATCTATTTTAGTGACTGACCTCAGTCACCACACAATCTACATTCGATTGACATCAGTTCCATGTAACTTTCTAGGTCATTAATGCCGGTTATCCTACCGATGTTGGTCTCTACCTACCTGACACCACCGACTTTGCCTATCTACACATGACCGACATCAGTGCCTATCTATTCGACGCTAGTTTTCCCTGACCGATGTTAGTACCTATGTTTGCCTATGAGTCATGACTTTTTACCCACAAGCTCTCTTTGGATCAAAACCTTGTCCAAACTACCCTACTTAGAGTTACTCAGTCCCATCTGCTGATCTCTGTCCATCATCTCCTCCATAGACACCAAGGATTTCTAGTTCTTAAGTCTATCAAACACATCTGACTTCCTCTTAAGAACATGCATCTCCTTTTTGCTCATGTGACCAAGTCTACAAAGCCACGTCCTTAGAACAGAAGGAGAATCAATAATACAAGCAAGTAGATAAAGAGTACCTACTTTCTTACCACCTACTAATTCAAGTGCATCCACTGTGAGAGTTCCTATGCATCTCTCATCACCCAACTTTCCTAAAGCAATTAGCCGCATCTTCAAGACTAGGACCTGCATGACCTTCTTCAACACCCATGTTTTGGCCACCTATAATTTCAGCAACACTTCCCCTTTGCCAATACATTGACAAGGCTCACCAACCCCTAAATTTGGGGCTACATGGAAAGAGGAAACAGAATCTATAAACCAAGATTCTACTTTATCCAAGGAACATCCCAGAGCATCTTGTATAACAACACCTACAACATCTACTTCTTCAGTTCCTTCATGTTGATCTTCTACCAACCAACAATATTTCTTTACCTGCTCTTTCTTTCCATAACACCGTAATTGACCATTCCTGCTTTTTGATTTCTCCATTCTTAGTGTACTTTCTTCTAACATTGCTATACTCCCACTCAATCAGAGACCCTTGAGAGTGACCTGTAATCAAACACAAACCTATTCCCTACAACCTTAGCTCTAATACCAACTGTCAGGAATCTAGAACAACAAACATGCTATGATACCAATTGTTAGGACCCATAAGCACAATTGATTACCATGTAATAGCAACTAAACATGGAATTTAACCAGAATGCACAAGTAACTAGAATTCAAAAATAACATAGAATATGAGAGACGATACCCAATTGTATTAATACTCTTCTAGAAGGAAATACAACAAAGAAGATGCCACAGTCTTCTTCCTTACACACCTCTAGGGATCCCACACCTCTAGGGAATAAACAGTAAATCTCTTCAAGAGCTCACTCTCTCTCTTACGGTCCCAACACACAACTCAAGCACAGAGTTTCTATTCACCTCCAACCAATCAGTATCACTACTGCCAGTACCACTAGTCAGTATCACTACTACCAGTACACAAGTGCTCCATGCACTCCACAAGTGATATACGCACTCCAAGTACTCAACGTACTCCAAGTAGATCTCCCCTGATCTTACTACCTATTGTGTTGCTATCACCTTTGATCTTGTTACCCCATAAATCACCTTTGAACTCGCACACACACACACACACACCTACAAATCAATGATCTTACTTATCCATGTAGATCTCTCTACACCCTCAAGAACCCTTGTCCTTGCCTAACCAAGTCCTTATGATTCTCCAAACCAGTACCCCAGTGGATCTTCTCCCTGATCTAGCACACCTGCAGACCAACCTAATCATACACACTCAGCACCCCTATAGAACTAGGAGGAGCTACCCTTACTCTCTTCACTCTCAGAAGGAGCTAACCAAGCTCAACTCAAACTAAAAAAAATTATAATACAGACCATGAGTCTATTTTATATATCTCATGCAAACAATAATTAGACATCTAATTACAATAATTAGATCCGCAGGTCAAGACTAAAATTAGCCTCTTAACATGTAAACAAATGGTTTGTTAACAAACTATTCATGCAACTAATAGTTTCAGAACCACATAGGTGACTGACATCAGTCCCTATTTGGCTGGAGATGACCAACATCAGCTGATACATGACCAATGTCAATTTGCTCTGCACTAGATATGACTGACGTTAGTTGATCAGACCGATGTCAGTTGCTCTGTAACTCAGCAACCTCTCAACAACTCCTTCCATGCTTGCATCAGTGAAGCTTTTAGCTCCACAACCTAACAAAATAATCATCAAATATCACTTTAACTAAATGCATATAGCATATAAAAACTACCTAAATCTAGTACATGATTTCAATTAGATGAACATGGTGAGTAATCCTCTTATTGACCTAATTCCTAGAGTTAACTAGATAATAACATCTGAGTTTTGACCCATATATACAAACTACTTTGATAGATAACTTGATGCATATGCCCATTATTGAAGAAGTATCTTCAACCTCTATATAGAATAGTGAGCCAAACATAGTAGACAATGTCCAAATAATGTCCAATCCTGATCAAAGTGGTATTAATGCATAAAAAACTAACCAAAAACATGTGCCTATAGTTAATCCCATGAGTAGATCATCATAACAAGGAATAGGAGTTTATACACCCCAATGTCAATCAATTGCTTCCTCAAGTGTATAACCTATGGGATTAGGTAATCAAACAATGACCAATGTCATGCTTCAATGACATATGTGATGAACCCTACTCCTCCTTAATAAGTAACAATTAGTATTCCACAACATCAGTCATAATCTAGTGTATCAATGCAATAAAGGATAAATATATTACCACCTTAATTAGGGGTAACAAATGTTCCACCTCTCTAGGTAATGATGAACATAACTCTTCAATCATAGACTAATATGCCAATTCAAAACCAAGTAATGACTAGTCAACAACATGAATATATTGGTCAGTTATAGATGTTGAATCTGTAAACTATTTTTACTTCTCCATAGGGATTCATGCAATAAGGAGGTTCCCATGTTTCTCAAGTACCTACTAGACAACTGTTGGTTCAAAATGTGTCACAAATTTAGAGACAGGGTCTTGGTCCACAAGTTCCTACTCCACATCAAGCTTTGATTAGTCAATATCATGTCCCTTTTCAACCATAATAGGCATAGCATAGTTATATCCCTCCATCCAACCATAAAATCCTCCAAGTCAAACCTTTATCACCAACCCAAAATAGAATATCATGCAACCAATTATGAAATTTCAAGTACATCCTAATCTATGTATGCATATTCTTGGTCCATTCCCCAACCAAACCAATATACCCCAATAGGTATCTCCATCATACCCTAGTCAAAGTTTCCCACTTGTGACCTCCTAACCATCTACCCAAACCAATATTCTCCATCAAACCAATGTTCCTTCTAATTTCTTATCCCAAGAATTATAACAAATGAAGGATATAATTGCTATTATTTAAGCTAGGAAATAGACTAAAAGTTCAAGTTAGATGATGTGTGCTCCTACCCATTCAACATGGATTATTTATAGATACCATTACCTCTAGGATATGAACCATCAAAATTTGACAAATATAAAGGGAAAGGTGACCCTAAGGCTCATTTGACCAAATTATTTATCGTATGTCAACTAGTGGCATATAATGACATATTTTTTGTTGTTGTTTCCAAGGAGCTTGGTTGTACAAGCCTTGGAGTAGTTTTTAAATTTGCCCAAAAATTTAGTAATGTATTTTGATGATCTTTCTGATACGTTTGTGCAACATTTTTCCTATAATATTGAGCATGAGATTTCATTAATGGACTTAACATAAGTAAAGCAAAAAGATGGTTAGATTTTTACAAGTTATTTACAGTGATGGAGAGCCCTTGAAATCCATTTCACCAATGTTTTACTAGATAAATAATTAGCCACTATGTTTACTAAAAATTTACATAGTGAGATAGCTTATCATTTGGAACTACAATGTGCCCATACTTTCAAAGAGATCATTGATAAAGGTTTGTTGATCAAGAAAATGATCATCAATAAAAGAGTCATCAAGTTTAATTCAACTAATCAAATTCAAGGTACCAATTAGGAAAATGACCAATATCAACATCCCATTTAAGCACAAGCATTGAAATTGGCACAAGCCAATAACCAACAAAAGGCTGAAGTAATTTAATCATAATAGGAATGTTATGGGAAGTGGAGTAACTAAATCCCATCATGTCTAAATGGTGAAAACATCATTTACACCACCTTTTTAGCTTACTCCTACCTAAAAATCTCTCTAATCCATGCCACAAGCACAACAACCAAGACCTACATAATAAATACAACAACCTTTACCATTACAAACGCCTCCTCCTAGGATAATTGTACCTCCACATCATGTCTTTAGTGACCTAAGAGAACTTATTAATTTTATATTTTTCAAGTTTGTTGCCACTAATCTAGTTAGTTGGCCTATACCAAAGCATTATCAGCAAGGCATTCATTATATAGATTGGTATCATGAAAATGAATTTTGTGACTATCATTGGGTCAATAAGCATAATCTATGAAGATGTGTCTAAATCAAGTATTTAATTGAGAATATATTGGATAATGGGGAGATAACATTTGATAATGGTGCTTCCAATTCCAATCAAACTATTGGGATTTATCTAAACCCCATTTCCCAACATAATAATCAAAAATAACAAAATAATCAGTAATAACAATAACAACAATGGTCAGTGCAACAGCAAAATAAATAGTATCAAAATCAAAGGTTAAACCAATAGAATCAAAAAATTAGAAGTAGAACCTACAATGATAGAACAATGGACAAAACCAAGGTCAAAATGGTAATAACCAACAAGCCTACCATGTAGTCATCCATGACTAGAAAAAGGTTATAGGTCATATTATAGGGGGTAAAATTAATACCATATCCATTAATCCTAGACCAAGCCCTAATCAACCTAGACCATTACTAAACAACAACATTAAACTAAATTATATGGATAATCTTTATTTGACCTAGGAATGGATACAAATAAACCAACAAACTAGGACTTCCCCTTTTGGACCTTTTATCGACAACTCATGCTTACCACATGACCATATATGAGTGCATCAATAATTAAGACTTATCCTATCTAGTCCCACACCATTCCAAATATTTGTTAGCAATAATGGTCCAATATTTAATCCTAATTATGTAATCAAAACTTAGAGGTCAAATATTATTATCCCAAGCTCACCACCATCCACCACTTTGCCTATCATCCAACTAACCATTCAACCTGAAACTAAACCATTCACTACTAACCAAGACAAGAAGTTTGATATTATGGAACAATTATAGAAGACATTAGCACAAATTTATATTTTAGATTTTTTGTGAATGTCAATAATCTACAAGAACATTTTGAATGAGTTTTTGACCCAATCCACTTTTTCTAGTGAGACATCCCCTAATAAATTTCAAGCTTTGGTTCGACACCTAACTCTAGCCTAACAAGTCACATTCAACCAAAGTGATATGTTTTCCCTTGGCTCACTCCATAATAATCAATTATACATATAAATTTATATAAGATGGCATAAAGTGAAATGTGTCCTTATAGATAATGGATCTGACCTCAACATAGTGTCTCTAAAGCTCATTAGGATTCTTGGGTACACAATGGTAGATCTATAGCCAGAAATAATAACCATCAAAGCCTATGATAATCAAGAAAGAGAATGACAAGGCACCATTAATTTTCTAGTTATCATTGGACCTTTGACCCATGATACACTTTACCATGTGCTTGATATTGAGTTATCATATAATATGCTTCTAGGTAGGCCTTGATTACATGAGATTTATACAGTCCTATCAACGATGCACCAATATATCAAGTTTTCCCACTCAGGGATGGAAGTGAATATTACAAGAGATTTACACCCATATCTACACCAAAAATATCTTGAGGCTAAATTTCAAAGCTATAATTATTAGTACAACATGAATCCAAGCTCCAAGTAGGATAAAAGAAAGGTTATACTTATTGATCCTTCACTAGATAATTGCATAGATCCTAATACCTTGGATTCCCTTTCCCACGTGCCACCTCCTAAAGCTTCTAATCATTTCACCATTTTAGATAATGGACTAAGAGATTATGTGACCCATGATACATTTCATATTTCTAATCTTCCTTAGAGTCCAAAAACCTTCAGGTGGCCTAAAGTCACCCCACATATGCATTGGCAACAAAAGAGTAAAGATAGGGGACCTGTCATATTTGTACTAGCATCTAGCCTAGAATGTGACCCTCTTAAAGGGGATGAATCATGGTTGTAAAATGAAAACCAAGCTAATTGTTATAAAAAATCAAAGTATCCTATTCCCAATAAGATCATGGAACATCAAAATTATGAAGGAAGAGGCCTCAGATTAAATCAACAAGGAACCATTGAGTCAATTTCCATGACTAGGTATGAAAGACCTTACGGACTTGGATTTAAATAGCCTACTAGTGACCCCACATATATTATTCAAACTCCATCACCAACAACTAGTGATGATGATGCCAACAATGAAATAGAGTCTAATCATAGCCTTACATTTGATGACCTAACTAAAACCAAAATGTTTGATAATAATGTCATTTGTACCCTTACCTTGGCCATTCAACACAACCCATTACCATTATATTATCCCTAACTAATAGATTAGGACCAATAAGAATCTAGTCTACCAATTGATGAGTTCTATAATGATGATACATTTTATGACTTCTTAGGCCTTATAGATAATGTTTTATGGGGAGATCACAAATCAAGATTCTCAATCATATTAGATCATGCAGCCTATTTTGGAGAGTGAGTGAACACCCTTAATCAAAAACAAATAAGTAAAACATTGAGGTCCCAAAGTGAAAACCTCTTTAAGGTGCTTTTGGACTAGGGAAAAAGTAAATATAAATACCATTCTAGTGGTGAAAACCTATTTTAGGTGCCATTAGATGGAAGTGTTCATTCTTCATTGAATTTAGACTAGAAGACCACCAATGATGAACTTGCTTGTGGATCTAAGTTCAGATTTGAGCAATATCAAGTATTTGATCAAATTCTTCAATAATTTATAACTATTTTTGTCACATGGCTAGATCTCCCATTAAGGTACTCAGATTCATCATGCCTAAGAGAAGTTGAAGAGCAAGTCCTAATAGAGGACCCTGACATAATCTAATAATTTAAGCCATTACCTACTATCCTAGAAGATGGTTTAACCCTTCTAGTCAAAAAGACAATAGAGGTAAATATCAAGACTCCATCAGACCTAAAATGAATAAAATTTGGTGCATCTCTCACTAAGGAGGAACATGACATCTTTACAATTTTGTTTAGAGAATTTGTAGATATCTTTGCATGGGCCTATTCTGACATGTGAGGTTTAGACCTGTTGACGTAGTGGATTACACCTGGGGTAAGGAGTTTGAGCTCCTGCCTTCCACACACAATAATGGAAACTCCCCTCTCACCTGTGGGATAGGTGAAGCAGGAGGGGAGAGTCTCTAGGTAAGGGCTAGCTCCTTTTGATGCATCTAATTTGTTCCAGTAAGTGCTAACATTTATATATATATATATATATATATATATATATATATATATATATATATATATATGTAATGGGTTGGATGAAAAAGGAGAAAGATTGCAAGAAAACAAATCTACTCTAAGGAGGTGATGCACCAAAATAAATTGACTTTCTCACACTCACACTTAAAATTAGACAAACACATACATACACTTCAAACTTTGCAGAAGGACTAGGCTGGAAGAAACTTGGCAGGGAGGCTTTAATGGAAAATACAGAAAATAGAGATTCACCAAAGGTGCTATGAAATGCACACTGTATAATAATTTCTTCTATTTTTGCACTTCTAAATATAGCTCTCCTTATCAGCTATAGAAATGGCACCTTATAGATGCCAAGTATGTTGGTATTGAACCTATGAAAGCATCAAGAAACAATGACTAAACACAAACTAACACTCAAGACATACATAGAGATATCTAACCAAGATAGAGGTAAAAAATGCATTTAATGATTCAGGTGAAAATTTTCCAAGGGTATGCCTTACAAATGTGGAAGATGATTTTTTCCAAAGACAAGTCTCTAATATATAGAGGAAGAAAAGGGGCCTTTTGGCACCCGTTTTGAGTGACCCAAGTTAGGCACTGTGCCAACCACTAAAATAACTTCTTGATTCGACCCTTCTTATGCTACTTGGATCACTTTGTCTACTTCTACATGATGGCCATTCTACTGTCAGGAATTGAATTGATGAGCCATGACATTTTCCTACTCTATAGTGCATATTGAAGAAAACCAGTCGCGTCGACCACTGTTGTGCCTCTTTGATGAACGCATGGTAGGCACTATGTCATCCACTAAAATAACTTCTTGGCACCTTCCTACATCACTTGGATTACTTCATCTACTCATAAATGTGAAATGAATAAAATGGGTCGCATGGTTGGTCATTCACGCCTTTTAATGGTCAATTCATAGACACTGTTTCACCTGCTAGAGTAACTTCTTGAATTGGCACCTCCCTTCACCACCTAGACTATTGCCTACTCCTACAATTAACACTTTGTCTTTTCCATATCTTGTCTCTTCTGGCTCTTTCAGCCCTCGAGGCTATCTCTGGGCAGGTCACTGCATTGCTTGGGCTCCTTTCATGGTTGGCACTTGGGCATTTAAAAACAAACATCCTTTTTGTTGGCTTAAATTTGACATCTGCACATCGATCATCATTTAAAAACAATGGCTAGTTCACCTTCTTAAAGTTGATGGCATCCAGGATGTCATCATCCTTGGCAATTTCCTTTGGGATTTTTGCTTTTGATCCTACACATTGAATTGGAGGCATTAAACCAAGTGATTGAACTGGCTCATTGAACCAATTTGTTGAACTTTGTCGATTGAACTCTACATTGAAGTTAGCTGATTAAACCAAAGCCGAAGAATTTGAAGATTGAACCAAGCACCTGTAGAGTCTGTAGAAACTCTTGGACTTGTGAAAAATAAAAAATGAATTGGCCTTGAATAGAAAGGGAAGAAGGGGACCAATTTTTTGCCCTATTAGACAAAAATGGTCAACAAATTGTTGACTCCCAGGGGAAGCATGCATGTTATGCTTAAAAGCCAATCGCCTTAAAAGTCCATTGGGCACAGAGTCAAATTGTAACCTTAAAATCAGCAACAGTCCTAATAAATTCTAGAATCAATCACGTAGATTCACCTCAAAGTGAAAAGAAGAAACACACACAAGGCTAAGAAAACTACTAACATGTGCAGAAAGCACTTGGGGAAAATAGGGAAAGAAAATTAAAAGAAACCTACTATATATAGCTAACCAGATATTTTTGATTCCCTCTTGGATCGAAGGGAAAGCTTTTAATGTCTCCTTCCTAACAAGAAGACTTATGGTGCCAAGCAAGTAGCTAAATGAAAAGGAGAGCTAGTGACCTACTCCTCTTGCTTATCACCTAATTTGGCTTGTACCCGAGAGGAGATTCAAACATGCTTCCAACATATACATACTCTATTTGTTCTTGGAAGCTTTCCTCTTGTTGGTTCTTTAGGCTGGTGTATCTCATCAAGAAATAAATTATTGCTAGTTCATCACCATAAGCCCCTTGATATGCATCATTAATTGGCTTGTTATCTTCTGCCTCATGCTCGGGTTCCATGGTATGACCATCTTCCTTGATGATTTAAAAGAAGATATCTTCAGATTCACTAACCTCCTAAAGGGGTAAATCTAAAAAACTGTAGCCTCTTTGCATGCTTGTTTGAACCCCAATGCTGCCTTCTCTGCTCTTATCCAGCTCATAACCTCCTTAAAGAATAGTGTAGCCTACCTTAATGACTTCAAATGAATCAATTCAAAACATGAACAAGAGATTGTCCATGATCCTCCATGTCACCTAAGGTGATCTCCTCCTCATCCATACTCATGAAGTCTCCCTGGTCAGTCATAAATTGAGCATAATCTATATCAGGGAAGGCCTAATAGCTTTCTTGGAGGTGTATGGATGGAGTGTATTCAGACATGAAATCTACTATTTGGTCTAAAATATCCATCACATGTTCACTGAGGAGACCTACTCTAGACTCCAACTCTACAATCTACCTATCCATATCTTCTTAGAAAAGCCTTTCTCAGAAGTCACAATCATCATTGGGAGTAGGAGTAGCCCCATCTTCTTCAAGGTTTTGAGCAAAACCTTTCTCTTCTTTTTCCTTTCTACCCTAAGATTCCACTATTTGCTTCCAACTCATGATCTTGGGATTAGAATCTTGCTCCTATGAATAGGCAGCAACTTTATCCTCTTCAAGGTCCTGAGCTGGTTCATGATGTTCCTTCTTCCAACTCAGAATTTAGAGATCATGTTGAAAGAATTGAGGAGGTTGGGGAAGATTTGGGAGGGTCTAATCATATATAGGAAGAGCTATCTGAAGAGAGGCATGCTAAAAAGCTAGGTGTATGGGATTGAGGGTAGGATTGATAGACGCATTGGATGAGCCAAAAAGATCAAGTGTCATCTGATAAAAAGGATTTGGCATACAAGAGGGATTTTTCTCTAAAATAGGAGGGGGCAAACCTTGGTCTAAAATTTCTTGATTTTTGTCCTTCCACTTTACCAATATTTCATCAATATTGAAATTATCTTATGGATTGGTGGAAGGGGTGTCCTTTGGCGTCATCTCCTCTACAAGGTCTAAAAAATCCATCTCTCTTTCTCTAAGCAGTCGCATCTTCTTTTCTAATTCCTCAATCCACTTGGCCAGATCATCCTCATTTTGTACTTCTTGGAGCTCATGGGAAACACTATAGAGATTGGGAGTGCATGAAGATTGCCATGAAATTCAAGGAGCTTCCTAAGGAAGGGTGGGGGGAACTTGAAAAGGACTAACCTTATCTTGTACCTCACACTCTTGGATAATGTCTTTCACCCCCTTGCTGTTCTATGCTTTATTCTAGCTCAAGATATTTGGACTAAGAATCTCCTTTGGGGGTGGTGGGGCCACAATGTGAGAGGGTAGTGAAGATTTATATTCCACTTCCGTCACTACCAAAATGGACTGCTACATTTGAAGATTCGCCAATTTGATCTGTCTATCAAGATTAGCCTTAAACACAAGGTTTGTTGTTTCAGAACTCTCCTCAACATAATTGGGGAAAGGACTTTGATAGGCTTAACTTGGCTTATAACTAGGGGTTGTATATGACTAATATGACACTTGGGGAAGTGAGTATGTAGGTTGATAGACTTGGTAAGGCTGCCTCTCATAAATACTCAACTTATCCTCTAAAGATGCAATCATACCACTCACATCCATTATCTCATTTGTAAGCCTGTGCCAATTGGCTCTTTTAATAAGAGTCCATTCCTTCTTAACCTGATCCAATGCATTTCTCACTTGATGGATGACATGATCAGGAATTTCTTGGCTACATCCCCTTCTAGTGTCAAGATCCACTACATATTTTTTGTATCCCAGCAGTGCTTGTTTGAAGGTGGAAACAGGTGGATTGGCAAAGAGACTGGGTTGAGTAGGAGAAGTGACATATTGAGAAGACTGGGCATAAGGCTGATATAGCTTATGATAGGGTTGAGACTGGCCATATTAAACCTGATAAAGGTCAACATAAGGTTGGTAAGGATCATAGCCATGTTGGTTAAGGAAAATAGGGTCCATGGCTTTGAATGATGGGCATATACATACTAGAATATTGTTTCTTGATGGTACAGTACCAGAACTACTTAACCAGTTGATTTAACTCAAAGTCACCATTGGTGTTTGATGTGAAAGCCTCCAAAGGCTAGTTGGTCCAAGAACACACCAAAAATTCTTCAACTCTTTGGTCACAACTTGTCCTAGTTGGTCCCACCGAGCATGCCATAAACTATTGACACAGTAGATTGCACTTGGGGCAAGGAGGTTGAGCTCCTGCCTTCCACACGCAACAATGGAAACTCCCCTCTCACCTGTGGGACTGGTGAAGTAGGAGGGGAGAGTCTCTAGGTAAGGGCTAGTTCCCTTTGAGGCATTTGATTTGTTCTAGTAAGTGCTAACATATATATATATATATAATGGGGGGATGAAAAGGGAGAAAGATTGCAGGAAAACAAATCTACTCTAAGGAGGTGATGCACCAAAATAAATTGACCTTCTCACAATCACACTTAAAACTATACAAACACATACATACACTTCAAACTTGGCAGAAGGACCAGGCTGCAAGAAACTTGGCAGGGAGGATTTAATGGAAAATACAAAAAATAGAGATTCACCAAAGGTGCTGTGAAATGCACACTATATATTAATTTCTTCTATTTCTGCACTTCTAAATACGGCTCTCCTTATTAGCTATAGAAATGGCACCTTGTAGATGCCAGGTACGTTGGTGTTAAACCTGTGAAAGCATCAAAAAACAATGACTAAACACAAACTAACACTCAAGACATACACAAAGATATCTAACCAAGATAGAGGTAAAAAATGTGTTTATTGATTCAGGTGAAAATTTTCTAGGGCTACGCCTTACAAATGTGGAAGATTATTTTTTCCAAAGACAAGTCTCTAATATATAGAGGAAGAAAAGGGGCCTTTTGGCACCCTTTTTTACAAGTGACCCAAGGTAGGCACTATGCCAACCACTGAAATAACTTCTTAAATCAACCCTTCTTGTGCTACATAGATCACTTCATCTACTTTTGTGTGATGGCCATTCTACTATCATGAATTGAATTGATGAGCCATGCCCTTTTCCTACTCTAGTGCATA
The DNA here is from genome assembly GCA_037957365.1 of Torreya grandis. Taxonomy (NCBI): domain Eukaryota; kingdom Viridiplantae; phylum Streptophyta; class Pinopsida; order Cupressales; family Taxaceae; genus Torreya; species Torreya grandis. Next base: position 1,048,003 of record JARHVA010004439.1, read on the forward strand.
TTGAAGAAAACTAGTCACGTCGACCACTGTTGTGCCTCTTTGATGACCGCATGGTAGGCACTGTGTCAACCACTGAAATAACTTCTTGACACCTTCCTACATCACTTATATTGCTTTGTCTACTCATAAATGTGAAATGAATAAAATGGGTCACATGGTTGGTCATTCACACCTTCTAATGGTCAATTTGTAGACACTATTTCACCTGCTAGAGTAACTTCTTGAATTGGCACCTCCCTTTGCCACCTAGACTATCTACCTGCTCCTACAATTGGCACTTTATATTTTTCCTATCTTGTCTCTTCTGGCTCCTTCAACCCTTGGGGCTATCTCTTTGTGGGTCACTGCATTGCTTGTGCTCCTTTCATGGTTGGCACTTGGGCATTTAAAAACAAATGGCCTTTTTTTTGGCTTAAATTTGACATTTGTGCACCCATCATCATTTCAAAAACAATGGCTAGTTCACCTTCTTAAAGTTGATGGCATCTGGGACATCACCATCCTTGGTAATTTCCTTTGGGATTTTTGCCTTTAATCTTGCACATTGAACATGAGGCATTGAACCAAGTGATTGAACCGGCTCATTGATCCAGTCTATTGAACATTGCCAATTGAACTCTACATTGAACTTAGCTAATTGAACCAAAGCTAAAGAACTTGAAGATTGAACCAAGCACCTATAGAGTCCATAGAAACTCTTGGACTTGTGCAAAATAAAAAATGCATTGGCCTTGAACAACAGGGGAAGAAGGGGATCCATTTTTTGCCTTGTTGGGAAAAAATGGTCAACAAGACCCTACCTTGGTTCTACACCACCTTGTGGTTAATTATAACACCAAGCTAGTAAAACAAAAGCTATGTAAGATGCATCCTCACATTATTGTATTGGTAAAGAAAGTTTTGAAAAAACTCTTAGAAGTAATATGTATCTGATCCATTGACTACTTAGAATGGATCTTTAGTGTAGTACCTATTAATAAAAGTCTTGAAGGGATCAGAATTTGTACCAATTTTTGAAACATCAACAAAGATTGTCTAAATGATTATTTTCTATTACCTAATATTGACATGATCATCAATTCTATGATAGGTTATGAAATGCTTTCACTCATGGATAGCTTTTCAAGATACAACTAGATCAGAATAACACTAGAAGACCAACATAAAACAACATTCACCACTCTATAGGGAACATTTTGTTATTAAGTAATTCCATTTAGACTTAATAATGTTGGATCTACATATCAAAGGGCCATGACTATCATATTCCATGATATGATGCATGATATTATTGAAGACTATGTCGATGACATATTAGGTAAATCCAAAACTAGGGCCAACTATCTAGTAGTGTTGTGTAAGATATTTGAAAGATTACAAGAGAACAAAGTTAGACTCAATCCAAATAAATGTGTGTTTAGTGTAACTTTAGGTAAATTACTTGGCTTCATCATGTTTCATAGAGGTATTGAAGTTGATCCATCTAAATTCCATGTTATAACTGAGATGCTACCACCAACCAATTTAAAGTAACTTTATAGTTTACAAGGTAAGATCCAATCAATCTAATGCTTCATCTCTTAGTTATTAGACAAGTTCCATCCATTTACACCTTTTGAAGAAGGGAATTGAATTTCACTAGGATGATCACTACCAAATAAATTTTCAACAACTCAAAGACTATCTTGTTAATCTACCTATTTTATTACCTCTTATACTAGGCAAGCCATTCTTATTATACCTATCATCTATCGACCATGCTCTGGGGTCATTCTTGGCTCAACATGATGACATTAGAAAATAGCATGTTGTATACTACCTAAGACATACCTTGGCAACATATGAACATAACTATGCACCTATTGAAAAATCTTATCTAGCCATGGTCTTCATAGCTCAAAAACTATGCCATTACATTTTAAATAATAAGACCATGGTCATTTCAAAAGTAGATCCAATCAAGTATCTACTATATAAAAACACTTTGGAAGGTAGAATGGCTAAATGGATCATGCTTCTTAGTAATTTTGACATAGATTATGTCAATCAGAAGGCAATTAAGGGATAAGTTCTTGCAAATCAACTTGTTGAAGCACCTCTCATAGACACACATCCCCTCACATTTCAATTTATTAATGAATCCATAATGATCAGCATTGACACACCCCTTAAGGATCAGCCTTGGACTTTGTATTTTTATGGTTCATTTACTATACATGGATTGAGGGTAAGCCCATTATTTATTACACCACAAGGGGATCTAATCCCTGAATCATTCAGAATCAACTTTTCTTATACAAACAACATGGCCGAGTATGAAGCACTTGTTGTAGGACTTTGACAAGTAGTACATTGGAATATATCTCATCTCCAATTTTATGGTGATTCTTAGTTAATCATCAATCAATTCACAGATCATTTTTAGACCAAAGATGAAAATTTGGTTCCATATAAATCCATGGTCGACACTCTTAAGAAATAAATTTCCAACAATTATTTTTGAGCACATACTAAGGGTTAGTAATAGAACTATAAATTCCATGGCTAGTATTGGCTCTCTAACTCGATAAAAAAATAAAGATAGAGAGTATCAGTTCATCATCAAGATTTTTTTAGCACCATCTCATAAAACTTCAAATATTTCCATGATTTGTGATATTGTTAGTCCTAATTCTATTTGTTACTCAAACCTTTACAACTACCTTCATGACCAGGTTGTACCACCTAACCTATCTCAAAAAAAAACCAAAGCCTTCATTCATCATTCCACTCTTTATACTCTACTTGGATCCATCCTTTACTATTTTATTTTTGATGGAACTCTGCTTCCTTGTTTAACTTCGATAGAGTCTATAATAGTGTTAAGAGACATTCATAAAGAAGTATTTGAAGCTCATTCTAATAGGGCAGTCCTATCCAAAAATATCTTACGTACTAGTTATTATTGGCCTATAATGGATGTATATGTCATTATATGTGTAAAAAAGTGTGACAAATGTCAATGGTATGCTAATTTGATTCATGCCCTAGCAAAAACTCTAAAACTGATGTTGACACCACGGCCATTTTCTACATGGGAACTTGACCTCATTGAGAAGATTAACCCCATTTCATCTGATGACCATAAATATATCAATAACACCACTAAATATTTCACTAAGTGGGTTAAATCTATACCCCTCATGTGACTGAAAATCAAATTTCTCAATTTATTTTCAACCATCTCATTTGCTGCTATGGTATCCCCTATGATATTATATCTAATAATGGAGGATCATTTAGGAATAAGGATGTAGACTAGATATGTACTGAATATAACATCACAAAACATTTTTTTACAACATATTACCCTCAATTTAATGGCCAAGCTGAGGCATCTAATAAAACCATTATCAATATTCTCAAAAAGATTGTCAATGATGTTGGTCATGATTGACACTTGCAGATATTCCCTACCCTTTAGGCATATCATAATAATCATCTTAACCAAATAAGAGCCACTCCATACTCACTTGTTTATGGTACTATATCCATCATTCCCATTGAGGTTGAATTTCCTTCACTATGTATATCCTTCAAACATGTCTTAGATGATCATGACTATCGAGTAGCTCACTTACAAGACCTATACCTACTTGATGATAAATGTACAACCATACTCAACAATCTTCAAGCATATTAGAACTGGCTCAAATGCCATTATAATCAACATGTTAAGTATCGAACATTTTAACTTAGTGATATTTTTATTTAAGAAAAACAAAAGAATACCATGGCTGAGAAGAAGCATAAAGGGAAATTCAAGCCAAATTGGATAGGGCCTTTCATCATTATTATAGATTATGGATTAAAACCATACAAGATTGTCACACTAGATAGAGATGAACTTCTAGAGCTAATGACTATTATTCATCTAAAGTGGTACTATGTTTGAGCACTAAGGTGTATTATCTATAAGGACCATTTTAGTTATGCCATTTTAACACTATTCTTCTTTATATAAATATCATTCTTATCCATCCTCTTCACTTATCCACTTTCCACTTTTGACCTATCAGCTCAGTGTGTTCTAAATCCTAGCCCATTTGACCTTGGTTTTTTCCATTTATTACACATTTTTAGCATCAATGTATCCAATCAGTTTCATCAATTGGTTCAAGTACTTCAGATAGAGATCATATTTTGGGACAGTGTAATAAAAGTTTTAGTAGTTACATCCTTCATTTTCTATTCCTTTCTTACCACCAACCTTGCTACTAATTATAACCACCTTTGGGTAAATTATTACCCTTGATCTATGTCATTATGTCTTGGTTATAACTCCCTATAGAAAAACTAGGGGTAACATTAAGCCTTGATGTACCAACTTGCCACTTTTTATGTCATACTATGCCTTTTTTTTATCAATTTTGCCTATTTTTTTTGAATTGATTGCTACACTAGTCAAAGATATCCACTGTAAGGGTAGAACTATAATGACTTGAGGTCCTACTCTGGGACTATGTAGGTAACACTCAAGACTTATTGAAGTTAGCTTAGTCACCCTTTCTAACCATGATCTCACTATTTTGTGAGCAACTTAAGCCATGCTCTCACCATTTTGTGAGTTTGAACCATTTAGTGTCTCATAATTCTTGATTGAGTTGAGATACTCCAAAACATTTCCAAAAACATTTGAAAAATCATTAGAAAAGAAAAAAAAAACATTGACGACTTCTTTGCCTTAAGGATTCTAGGAACCCTTACTAAGTTATAAGCAAATCACTTGTCATTTAGTTTCCCCATCCTTTTTGGCCTTTTTCTCTCATGCACTTGTCATTTTTCAAGACCATTCCTCTTTTTCTCTCATAACCATTCTATTTGTTTTCATTAGCTATCACATTCTTTCCATTCCCTAGGAGAACTACATTTAACCTGAAGTCTTTTATTGGATATTACATCCATGAAACTATGTAGGTAGCATCAAATTACCTAGTGCCTATGGATACAACTTGGCTACCACCTTCCTTTTCTGTTATTCCCCCATTTTGTTCATTTATGTAGTTGTCACCTATTTTCTAGGGGTAATGTTTGTATGATTTCTATTACATTTTTTATTAGTTTGTCTCTACTTATTTTTATTTATTTATTTATGTGTTTGTTTTCTTTTAGCACTATTTCCTTGATTTGGTTTATGTGTTTTCATTAGGTGATTCCTTTCCCACACTTATACTTAAATCCATCCATATTCATGTTTTTACATTGTCATCATGGTTTCTATCATTGGTGCATTATTTTCTATTGAGTATTGAATTACAAGAGTAAGTCTTCATGCATATTTTGGCCAAGTCCTCATGATGTTATACCATGATGCCTAGAGATATGTGTTATAACAAACCTTAGCTTTGAGAAATATATTTATCAATGGCAACATCTCTTTGGCACTGACATCCTGATTCACTCCCAATCATATCCCAAATAGAGTAATTAACCATGAAAGAATTTCAACCTTTATTAGTTTAGATGAGAATCTCCCTACTAGTAGGTTTTTACAATTCATCATTACCCTCTATGTTAAGTTATCATCACCCTCGGCCAATTTTATCATGTTTTCCATAATCGGGGTCCAATGATTATAACCACCTATGGGAAAATCATTGCACACTATCTTACCTACATTTATCAATGATTATAACCACCTTTGGGTAAATCATTATGTTGTCACCACTTTACTTTTTCTTAATATACAGGGGCATGTTATTCTCTTGTTTGTCTATCCTAACTAGGGTGTCTCCATCTTCTCAATTATTATAACTACCTTTGGGCAAATCATTGTGTTATCCTACCACATTGTCACTAGCAAGGTATAAAGTTTATAACCACCTTTGGGAAAACCATTATGCACTATCCCACTTGCATTCTCAGTGATTTTGGCTACTTTTTCAATATCATTGTGTTTTCACCCCATCATATTTCCTTTCTTTGGTCCCGTCATTTCACTTCTTGTCGAGAGATTATTTCCTAACTTATTTGTGCCAACCATTCCCTCGAGGGGGCATCATACATTTAGTTTATCATCATTGTAGTTATAAGCATATAATACCTTTTCATTCTTTGATAATATATTACTATTATTATAGCTTTTAATGCCTTCCTAAATATGGGAAAACTATAGACACCTCAATCTGACCACTAATAACCTTCAACTAGGGTTTTGACCAATTTTTACCCAAAATGCATAATTTGGCCAACAAACACTAAAACATGATAAATGATGTGAAAATGATATATTCAACTACCAATTTTGGCTAGGGTATCACTAAATGAGGAAATTCAATTTATGGGCTAGCTAACTTTGATCAGATCATTCCAAGTCAAAATGCCAATTTTGCACCTAAGTGCTCTAGATTGCTCTTTTTTGTTAAATATCTTACCTGAGGCATATGCCTTTGTTATTTTCTATTGGTAACATCCTAAATTTTAATATGTTTCCAACACATCTAACATCTCCTTCCAATTCTAATCCAATTGAATTTTGGACAATAACAAGGCATTCTGATCAATTTGAGTGATTTATGCATAAAGTGCTTAAACATGCTTAAGAGATCATTAACCTAAATAAAATCCTAATTAATAATTTCATGGAAAATTTTTGAATAATTGTTTTTATAAATTAATGTTGAATATCTACATCATCAAGTGACCTCATTTCTTGGGAAGACATCCCTAGGCCATAAATGCCACAAATATCAAGATTCATGCCCTCCATGCCTCATCAATGCCTTACATGATGCCTCCATACCTCTTATTTCCCCATTATTTTAATGTCATTATGAGGATAATTAAAAAATTAATTCCAAAAATTTAATTAATCATCAACCACACATTTCAATCCTGATATGGATAGTTTAAGCTGATTCTAGACATTCTCAAAAAGCTATAAATAAGAGGCCTTACCACATCATTTTTAAGACATAATAATGAAAAGTTATAATGAATAAATATCTTCAAGAATCCATATTAATTATTTTTACCATGCCAAATTAATTCCAAGCCAAGCCAAACCACAAGCCAAAGGTGCCAAGGAGAGATGGAGGTAGCTAAGCTTCCATTGCCAAGGACTTCATGAGCACAAAGCCAAGCAAGCCACTACTACAAAATAATTTAGAGAATTAAAGGAAGGTGAATGAATTATTGTTTTTGATTCCTTACTTTTTAGTTATTTTTGTCATTTTTAAAACCAATCTCTTCCTACTATCTAGGCCTAGAGATGTTATGCTAGTGTGTTTCTTTCATTTTGGAACTAATATGATACTAATCATCATCTCTTGATTCAAATTATTGGATCACATCATCCAAGTTGAAATATTTCCTCCTAATGTGTCTATGCCTCTTTTATCTCATAATTCTACTAGCATTCTAGATGTAGCCCAATTTCTTAATGCCAGTACCAAAACTAAGGTTTCTCCTAGGTAAGTAGAAGATGATGCTTATTGGAAAGCAAATTTTCTAGCCTTAAAGGCTTAAAATAGGAAAGATAGTATGCAAGAAAATGCCTATGATAATCCTTACCCATATCAGCAACAATATGTAATATGAATAGGCCAATGGAAGCCTAATCCCAATAGGCTTGCTAATGCATACAATCCTAACTCTACGACCAATTTAAGGGAGATGTTACAAGTTCATAGAAATCTAGTGTAGGGAGAAGATTGGTAACAAGACCAATTCAAGGATGTCAATGATAATGGTGATTAATATCTATTGGCTCAAGTAGTATTTACTCCCCTCCTATCAAATGAGGATGAGGTAACAATGTAAGTTAATGAGGATTGGTAACCTCAAGGAGAGATTTTCACCAATTTTTTAGCTAAAGACATTTGTGTGCTAAATTAAGGAGCCTCTATTGTAAAAAATACAAGGACTAAAATTAATCCACTATGATGTGATAGAATCATGCCCATAGTCTCGTCCAACCTTCTTACAAGGCAATAATACATAGCTACAAGTGTGATAGTTCCAAAAACTTCTACATCTCCATCAAGTCAAAATATGGTAAGGTCTGCTCCTATTACTTTAGTTTCAAGTAATCCTATACCTATAAGAGCCAAAGATAGATTATTTATGTCTTATTTAAATATTTTATATTATTTGAATAATACATAAACATCCATTTCTCTTTGGGATGTTATTCATATGCATAGTAAAAAAACTCCTAAAAAAGCAGTTATCTACTATCCCTGCTAAAGTCTCACCCTCAAATCAAAGTCATGACCATGTTGCTCTTGAAAATATTCCCAGTACCATTATTGAAACATCCACTAGGTTTGATAAACCTCCACCATTTTACCTCAACCTCATTAGAGGTGATAAGTTGGTACATAATTGCATAGTAGATAATGGAGCTTCTACTTTTGTCATGTCTAAAGTGGTAGTTGACAAGATAGGCTTGAAATATGAGCCACATAGCAAAGGGGTCCTTCAATTAGATGGTACACCTTCTAAGATATTAGGACTAATAAAATTCTTGAAGGGTTTCTTACATGTTTGTCTTAGTTTTCCTATCTTGTAAGACATAGTTGTGGTTGATCTCTTAGCCCACTTTGCAATCTACTTATCAAGGGATTTCATAGGAAAGATATGTCACTATCTCTCTGTTGACTAGTCTTTCTTGTAATTTTAAAAAAGGTATGGGGTGAAGGTGATAATTAGTATTCAACCTCTTTTAAGGTTTCATATATAACCTTACATTGAGACAAGTTCTACTTTAAATTGTGTTGTTCATGAAGAAAAGTATTCTATTGTAGATTATGGCACTTCCTCCAAGCTTGAGGGCATTAATTTTTTTTTTTTATGAATATGGTACTAACACTTATGAACATGATCCTTTTTATCTCATGAAGGAAACTGATCTAGGAGTATATTATATACATGGAGTACTGACACGTCTACTTGCCAATGAACAGGGTGAAGATGATGAGATGTGGAAGATTTTTTTGATGGTTCAAGAAGTAAATTTGGTGTAGGTATTGGTGTTATGTTAACCTCCCCATATAAATAATATTATTATGCATCATAAATATTTTATTTTATTTGTACTTGTAATGTGGTTGAGTATGAAGGTTTAATTCATGGGCTTCAGTAGACAAAGAGAAAAGGAATCTAGAACTTGTAGGTGTTTAGAGATAGTGAATTGGTTATGAATTAGGTGACAAATGTGGTTGATTAAAATAACCCTTTGTTTTAGTCATAAATTCATAGGGTATGGTATTTCATTAAATACTTCAATTTATTCAATATACAATTAGTCCCAAGGGAGTAGAATAGTCATACTAATAGACTAGCTACCATATGAGCTCAATTTGATACTCCAACTACCATAAAGGAGGAGGTAAAACAATCCCATATTAAGGTCATTATTAGACCCTTTTTACTTGACAATGAATTTTATTGGCAAGTTTTTGATAGTGAAAAACACATTGCATGCTTCTTTCAAAATGAGGTTGAGTTTTCTTTAAGGAATCAAAGGAGGCTCCAAGAACAATTGGGTGATCAGGTTATGCAACTAAGAACCAATAATATACCTAAAGGTTTTTTGACCTTATAAATTATATTCAATGAGAATTATTATAAGAATAAGGATAAAGTGAGTATTTCTACAAAAGAGGAGAGTTATGAAAGAGTCTTGATATTCAAGAACAAACTCCTCAATCTAGGCAAGGTATGTTCTACATTAGAGAAGCAAGCATTCATTGAGCTATTTAGAGAGTTTCATGATAATTTTTTTTTGGAATAGAAAGACCTCAAAGTATTTTATTCTATCCTATCACACCATACCACTGAGTTAGAAGCTAAATTTAAACCAATTAGATAGAAGCAAAGACCCATCAACCCCAAGATTGAGCAACTCATGAAGTTGGAGCCTACCAAATTCCTTGAATCTAAGATAATATTTCCAATAAATCATTAAATATGGGTAGCTAACCCTGTTTATATTAAAACTAAGAATGGGGATATAAGACTTTGTGTTAACTTTAGAGAGCTTAATAGAATTTCACTCAAAGATCACTATCCTCTACCCTCAATGGAGTAGATTTTATAAATGGTTTTAGGTTCATAATGTTTTTATCTTCTAGATTGATATTCAAGACATAATAAGATTTTATTAAATAAGTATTATTAGTTTAAGATAGACTTAACTTCTAAATGGGTAACTTTTGCTTATGGGAAGATTCCCTTTGGTTTGTCTAATGTCAGTGACACATTTCAAAGAGCAATGGACATAGCCTTCAAGGGTTTGACCAATGAGATGTTATTGGTTTATCTAGATGATATAAAAATATTTTCTAATGATGCTAATGAACACATGAAATACTTGAGATAAGTGTTTGAAAGATGTAGGCAATATGGAGTATATATTAATCCAAATAAATGCATCTTTATTGTTCATAAAGGTAAGCTCTTAGGACATATTATTTTGAAACATGGTTTAACTATTGATCCTAAGAGAATTAAAGTTATTCTATGCTTATAATTTCCATTGCATAAGAAAGGTATTAAAATTTTCTTAGGCAAGATAAATTTTTTAAGGAGGTTCATACTTGGTTTTGCATCTTTGGTGAAACCTATCAAAACTATGCTCAAGAAGAACCAAGTCTTTTCTTGGACCAAAGAGGGTTAGAGTAGTTTTGAATCCATAAATAAATCAATTGTAGAATATCCTACTCTTGTGAATCCTTATTTTACTAAATACTTCATGTTGTATTCATTTTCTAACCTTGATACTATCTTAGCCATGTTGATGTAAAAGACTGATGAGGGTGTGGAGCATCTAATTACATTATTTAGTCAAGGATTAGAAGATTATGAAGTCAAGCACACCTTTGTGGAGAAATAGGTAATTTTTTTTTAAAGATTACTAAATAAGTTCAAACACATGGTTTTAAATAATAAGATTCATGTTATGGTATTTCATCCTAGCACCAAAGATTTTCTTTTGAGCAAAGATGTTAGTGAAAAAAGGGTAGGGTGGATCACTAAGGAAATGGAGTATGATGTTGATATCAAAGGGAAAAAATTTGTAAGGGATAAATTTATTTGTGAACATCTACATTTATATCTTCATGATTCAAATGAATAGGCTCTAGTCATTCATGATTATTCCCAATCAGCTGGTTTATTGCCTACATAAAGTTGTACACATGATGTGATCATATTTATTTAAAATGGTAAGTATCCTAATAATATGAGGAGATCACAAAAGAGATATTTTAAATTAAAATATGTTACCTTTTTCCTTTTGGATGGTGTGCTTTTAAGGAAGGCATAAATGATGTGTTATTGAGATGTATTGATAGTGATCAATTTGGAGTATTACTCAAGAAGTTCCATGATAGGATAATAGGAGGTCATTTATTTCCAAGAATCATAGCTACCAAGATCATGAGGGATGGATATTATTGGCCTAACCTCTTCAATCATTTCTATGTTTGGGTGAGAAGGTGTGGGCAATGTGCCTTCTTTGTAGGAAAATAGAAGTTTGTAGTTCTTCCATTGAAGCCTATCCAAGTTGATCAATCTTTCATAAAATGGGGTCTTGATTTTATTGGTCTGATAAATCCCCCATTAATTTTTGTTCATAAATGGATACTCATAGTAACTGACTATTTTACCATATGGTTTAAGGCAGTAATATTAAAGGAAGCTAATGAGAGTGTTATCTTAGAGTTCTATGAGAGCATCATAACAAGGTTTGGTACCCATTATACTGTAATTTTAGATAATTCTCTTGCTTTTATGGATACTCATAGCAACTGACTATTTTACCATATGGTTTGAGGTAGTAATATTAAAGGAAGCTAATGAGAGTGTTATCTTAGAGTTCTATGAGAGCATCATAACAAGGTTTGGTACCCCTTCTACTATAATTTTAGATAACTGATATAGCAAAATGGTAATGGCATATTTTTTAACACTTCATCCAATTATAACCCTCAAGGTAATGGGTTGGCTAAATCTACTAAAAATAATCTGATCAGAATCATCAAAAGAAACTTGGAACATAACAAAAGAGCCTAGCACACCAAATTAAAGATAACCTTATGAGATGATAAGATAACTCCCAATAGGTCAATAGTGAATTCTCCTTTTGTGCTTATATATGGAAGGGAATCTATGTTATCTACCTCTCAAGAGCTATTTTCCCTAGAGTTATCACATGAACTAGAGTTGTTTGAGAATACTCTAATGGAGGTGACATCAACAGAATTAATGGAGTTTTAAGAGACTAGAGATAAATATCATCAAGCTATGGAGCATCACCAAATACTAATGAAGATGTTTTTCGATAAGAAGGAAACTCCAATATCATTTCAATAAGGTGACATGGTATTGAAATGGGATGAAGATAGAGAAAAATGAGGGAGACATAAAAAATTTGATACCTTATAAAGCGGACCATATGTCATCATCAAGTTCAAAAAAAGTAAATATTTTTAGTTAGCAAGGATGAATGGATAACAACTACCTATCCCTATGAATGGGATACATTTGAAACATTTCTTTTGAGAACTAAGGGTCAGTTTTGTAAATATTAGATTAGGTGTGTGTTTCCTTTCTTGTTGTGTTGTGTTATAATAAGTGCTCATGAATCACAAGTGTGTTTTTGCTTAGTTCCTTACTTTGTGTTTTGTTCTTGTTATTTTCTATGTTTCATGTGTTTTTCAAGGTAATTTTTATGTCAAACCTACTGTATATATGACTCCATATCATAATGGATAGGATTAGGCAATTGGTTATGGCATAGAAAAAATGCCACCCCTAGGAAATTGCCAAAGATGTTGACCATTTTTACCTCAAGCCAAAATGGGTCAACCCCCTATAGTTAAAATCTTGTATAGGGGATTTTTATAATGTCATGGGGTATGTTGTTTTACATTTGATTCCATTTCATATGCCATCATACTTCTGGTCATAGTTTAATTTATTACTTGTGCCATTTGATATCTTAGGGGTCATTTTAGGGTCATATATATAAGTGGCAAGTCTTCATGGTGATCAATGCACTTAAAACATTGAAAAAATTTCTTGCATAATTTATAAATATACTAAAAAAGCCTCATGTGACCATCTTAACATGAATGATTAGTGTTATTAGTGCCAAAATCACGATATACAATTTTCATATCTTGATGAGTCTTCTATCTTGAAATCTAAGTCTTTCTTGTTCAGCTTGTCAAGTCTAAGGAGCCAAATCATCTAGGATGTCATCTAGAAATGAATGTACTAACTCATTTATGCATTTTTATCTTCACTCAAAATCCTTATGAGCCAAAGTATTATAACACCATGTATTTATTCATTCCAATAATGTTCTCTATAATTTTCATGCCCATGTGAGCTTTCTAGCTCAAGTTATGAAACTTCAAATTTGAACCAACATAGTAAGATGTCTATGCAAACATAAAAAAATTGAACAAAGTAAACCATTTTGAGCTTAAATTTGATGGTTTCATGAATTTAAATAATTGATATGTGAACATCATTTTATGGGAGTGTGAATGTAAAATTTAGGCTCATAAAATAGTCATTAGTTTTCAAATAGTGGGTCTTAGTAGATCCAATGGTTTGCATTCTATTATACATCTTGATCTAACAGTGCAAGATGAGTCAAAAGGTCGGAGAGCTCAATAGGACACCAAATGGAATAATCACATGAAATGATAGTATAATAGTAGTATCCTAAAATTAATGTGTGATTGACACATAACACAAGTGCTAAAACTAATAGGCTAATGGCAGATCCTAAAATCAAATGTAGGGATGCCATGTGGCACCAACTTAAACAAATTTGAAAAGTCAGGGGAAAGATTAATGACTCATGATAATTAATATAAATTAGGATAAATGGTATGATATGGGATAATGAGTCAATGATTTAGACCTAATATCAATGACTAATGAAATTAAAGGTCAAAAAGTTAAGGGACTTCATAGAGATCGAACATGTGACCAAGGTTAAACCAAGGCAATCTTTTCAAAGGACACATGCTGACATTAGATATAGATAAAACACCATGAAGTGGATATAAAGATGAATTTAGGTGATGAATAATATATAGGTATTCCATTCAATATCAATACATTCCTCTAGTTCATAGATTTATTACATACAAGGTCCATCTTTTAAAGGTTACATCATTGTCTAGTGATTTTGTTTGCCATTATTAAAATAAGGGTCCATGCATCTATAAATTTTTTTTATATTAGTGATAAAATGGGTCTATTTTGACCTATTTGGATCCAAAAAATGGACTATGTAGTCTATAGGTTTGCATCAATACAAAGACTATAGGAAAACCAATAGTTTGAGATTGGTTTTCTATCTATAGTGAACTTGTGAACATGGGGATAGGTTTGAGCATGATCTAGTTGAAAAAATACCTAGTTTTTGTAAGGATAACACAAATACATACATGTATACCAAAATGGCTTCATCCCCAAGACCAAACTACATGAAAGGGACCCTTCTTTCCACTTTTGCATGCCACAATAAACTAGTTAGAAGCAATTAACACTAGGACTAATTTATAATAGATGGATCTGATTATTTTAACTATATTGATTATATAAATTAGCATGAAACCACATAATCCCATAGGTATAACTATATGGATTAGGATTGAAGGAATTATGAATCGTTGCAACTACTTGAGATGACCCAAATCAATCAGGAAGTTCCAAAGAAGCATACTAGAATAGGTAGATGCAATTATATTTCAAATGAGGTTGAACTCATTTTATTTCCCTTGGGACTTCTCTTTTATTGATTTTATCTCTCTAAAATGCTATAAGTATCTTCTATTTTTGCCTTTGTAATAGACACACCATGTATGGTGAAGCCCTACTAGACTGATGTCATATTTTACCTTTAAACTTTAAAACAAGTCTATTTCTGAGTTTTAAACAATTGTCTAAGTCTAGAAGTGATGTATGGTGATGATAAATGATAATTATATATCCTTATTTACCTTATCCTTTCATATTTGTATAAGGGTTCCTAGTCTAATCGGTCATATAGAGTGTAATCTAGTGTGTAAAGCTTTTTTTTCAAGTTTACAATTATCTTTAGAGTGTGCAATTTTCCCTATGGTTCATTTGCCTTGTGTTGCTACTCACATCTCACCTCTATATTTAAATGATCATGTTATAACCCATTAGGACATAGAGACTAGTTTGTATGCCTTTTTTCATCATGGTATAAATATGATCCTCATGTGGAAGATATTTTGGTGTATAACCTCCTTTAGAGTAGGTTCAATTTATGCATTCTCTAACTCTTTTCCCTATAATCAAGTAGTAGTTTGAGTGATAAGCATTACATGATACATTAAGGGAAATATCCCTTAAATCTAGAGGCTCGTTTATAATATAGGTACACCAATATACCTATTAATGTTCCCATGTTGCCCAAATCTATAAGAAACCTAAACAAATTCTTCTAGGGTGCAAGATTTGGTGACAATATCAGTAATATTCATCAATATTAAATTAGCTTTGAAAGACTTGATATGTTTCTCTTCAATTATTCCTCTCGAAGGGGATAAATAAGGTAGGTAATTATCTAGATTCCTTAATAAATTATTTACATATCTTGGGACTATAATATCATATCTGACTAACCAAGGCTAAGCCATATGATGATTAATGGGTTAAAGGTTTTTCACTAAGGAAGGTGTCCTAACCTGAGGTATTATGGGAACAACTAGTGAACACATAGGCCTTTTATATATTTACAAAGTTGAAACCAAAATAATGGTTTAAGATCTATACTTGGTTACTTTCTTAGGTGTCTCTAATATAACTCAAACATAGGGGACAACCTTTTCTAGGGAACAAAAGATGGTGGAGCTACCCTACTTCTAGTGCCATATTTTATTTCTATTGATGCACTTTTTATGTACACCATAAATTTAAATGAGGTAACATATAATATTTTAAGATATTTATGGAGATAAAAATGGGAATAACAGGTTACTCCACTCCACTTTAAGGCATGAGTTGTAGGTATGGGTTGAACAACTAGGTAGTAGAATAGCAAGTTGATCATGTAGGTTTTTAACCGAGTGTGAATAGATGAGTGAATCCTAGAATAAAGTTAAAACCTAGTAGATATGGATGGATGGATTTTATTCTAAAGTGGGTAGATCTCAAAAAAATCCAAGAAAAAGGGGAAAAATGTAGAGAAAGAAAGAAGGTTATGTGATCTTAAGAAGGATTACTTCTAGGATAATCTCTTTGTTGATAAGTGTCTAAAACTAATGCTTGTATCTAGAAATTTTTACATACGCACATGCTTTAGACACCTAAAACCAGCCACTGATAACCTTCAATCAATATTTTGGGCTAGTTTCCACCTAAAATGCATAATTTGGCCTAAAAACACTAAAACACATTAAATGATGTGAAAATGACATATTCAAGTGCCGATTTTGGTTAGGGTATCCCTAAATGGGGTAATGCAATTTATGGGCTAGCTAATTTTGATCAGTTCATTTTGAGTCAAAATTCTAAATTTGTACCTACATGCTCTGGACTACTCTTTCCCATTAAATCTTTTGCATAAGATGCATGTCTTTGTTATTTTTTTTTGGTAACATCTTAAATGGGAATAAGCATCCAACACATCTGATGTGGACTTCTAATTCAAATCTAGTCAAATTTAGGACCAATAACAAGGCATTTTGATCAATTTAGGTAATTTGTGCATAAAGTGCTTAATCATGTTTAAGAGCTAATTAACCCAAATTAGGGCCTTAAAAAAATTCCATGGAAACTTGTTGAGTAATTTGTTTTGGAAATAAATATTGAATAGTTACATCATCAAGTGACCTCATTTCTTGGGAAGACATCCCTAGGCCATAAATGCCATGAACATCAAGATTCATGCCTCCCATGCCTCTTAATTGTCCATTCTTCCAAAGCCATGATGAGGATAATTAAAAACTTAATTCCAAAAATTAAATTAATACTCAACCACACATCTCAATCTTGACATGGATAGTTCAGGTTGATTCTGATCAAATCCAAAAATCTATAAATAGGAGGCCTCACAACATCATTTCTAAGCTTAATTTATGCAAAGTTATAATGCAAGATTGGTTCCAAAAACATTCAAGCAACTATTGTTATAATTCCAAATTGATTCCAAGCCAAGCCAAGATAAAGACACAATGTGCCAAAAGGAGATGAAGGTATCCACACTCCATTGAAGACGACCTCTTGAAGCACAAGCTGAGCAAGCCACCATTACAAAGGCATTTGGAGCATCTAAAGAAGGTGAAATGAATTTTTGTGTTTTCATTCCTTGATTTTTAGTTGTGTTTATCATTTTATTTTGTTAACTAAGTTCTCCCTAGTGTTTAAGCTTATAGATGTTATGATATTAGTGTGTTTATTTAATTTTGTTTTCATTTTAGAACTAACACCATACTAACCATCATCTCTTGAGTCAAATTCCTAGATCACATAATGGCATGTCTAATGGAACTAAATGTAGCTCACACCTAAAGTAGATATTTTGAAAATCTATATATCTATTTAGACCTTTAAAATTATTGAAAATGTATTTTCTAACTTTATTTTTCCATTTTTTTGTTGCCACAGTTTTACATAGTAATCGACATCGATAGGAAATACTGACATCAGTTACTTGGCTCAACCAAAGTTAGTTAGCATAACCAAAATTTGTTAGATCTTAGTTGGCCATTACCAACATCGGTGGTATATTACCAATGTTAGTCACTATGTTTTCTTAAAAACACAAACCTAAGAGCTATTTTAAAATGTTTGGTTTGGGATCATATGAATTCCATTTTGGATTTTTTTAAACGATGTATTTTCTCCTAATTTTTCATAATTTGGAACTATTTTAGCTTCAATTTTTATAGATTTTTTACAAAATTTGGAAAATCTATTTAGAATTTGTCCAATATAACATATTTACTTTTGGGTTGATGCCTTAAGGGTAGACAGGTAACTAGCGGATTTCAAGTTTGATAAATTATGTTTTAGAACATATTTTACATTTTTTTAAATGAATAAAGAACACTATTTTGGTACTTAAAGTAACATTTAAGGTGATTGAATAAGTTTTTTTTATCATTAGTTGTCAAATTTACAACTAAGACCAAGAGGTCAAATGAACACCACTCAATCTTTCAAATTTTGTGCTTAAAAATGAACTCATCTTTCTAAAAGTTTTTTTGTCTTCAATAGTTTTTTGATCTAATTTTTATTAGCAAAGAGAGGGGTTTTACATGTATGATCTTATATTTGTCCCCTTTAGGGAACCCTTAGAATCAAAAGTGCCATTCCTATTGCACAACGCCTAGTCCAAGACTTAGAAAGAATGCCATCTAAATCACTCCCCAAAAACTTGTCAAATTTTGGGTGACCTTGAAAATGACCCTAAAGTCTTTCTATTTTATGTTTTCTTTATTTTTATGCATCTTGGCTTGTGAGGGGGACATCATTACCTCTCATGAGTTATTTAGGGAAGCTTTGACCTAGGGTTTCATCTCTTGGCATTAAATTCATTTAATTCCTTTGGATTTGCACATGTGATGTAGTGGCACTTTGGATATCACACTACACTGAGCAAACAACAAGATGTAGTGGTCACAAAAAGGACTAGATGTTTTTGCAACAAGCTAAGTGATATAGACCTAAAATCTATGCTTTTTTTTGCATTGTTTAGTGTCAAAGTCATTGTGCAATTGATTCCCCTAGAACAATCAAAACCTTGCTAGTTTAGTCAACCCCACATTAATATACCCTTGTTAGGATTTAGATGATTATAATTAGTGTATTTTGGTCATTTTTTCTTGGTAAGTTTTGAGATTAAAACTTGTTTATTTGTGTATAATCCATGTCAAAATCAATTTGTCTACACATCACTATTTTGTCTAAAGAGGTGTTATGTTAGCCACTTTACACCACACTTGTGCCTTGAATTTTTTGCTAAACTTGTTTTTGTGTGTGGCATTTGAGTTGCAGAGGGTAGCATTATGCTACCCAAATCATGTCAAACCATTTTTTCCTTTGAGTATTTTGAAACATAGAATTGATAAAATATTTTGAGTATGATTACACTATTAAGATGCTCAATTTGTTTGAAGACTTTTTTACCATTATATCAAAACCATTTGTTTCAAACCATTTTTTGTATACCATTTAGACCTCTATCTTGTGTCATCATGTTGTCCAATCTTGTCTAGCTTGTTTGGTTAAAACCTAGTTTTCATCATTGATTTTTCAATTAGCCTTGTCAAGTTTGGATTCAAGCATTGATTGATTTCTATTTAGGCCTCAATTCATGGGGTTGATACACATATATTTCTCTTTTGGGTTGCACAACTTCACTTAATCGATTACCCAAAATTGAAAACTATTGATGATTTGTTTGTTTAATGCATATCTTCATCATTATTTGTGCCTTTATTTAGGAGAACATAGCCTTTCTCAAAGATCATTTTATCTTATGCCTTATGAAAAATGATCATGTTTATGTTTGATTATATGTGTCGAGCCTATGTCAAAGTTGTTTCTAAACTTGTTAGATTAAATCAAATGACATCAACCTTTGTTTCAAGTCTAGCTTTTAACATCATTTGGCTAAAAGTCTTAACATGCCTATTTGTTTGAGCCTAGATTTTAACTCTGCATTTGGACAAAAGACCTAGCAACTCAACCTTTCCCTTTCCTAGTTTAGACCTCATTTGGAATACTTTGACCTAGACCTTTGACATGCTAATTTTTATTTAGACACTTGACCTTTTATGAGTATGACATTTGACATTAGACCTTTGATGTTAGTCTATTTTATCCCAAGTCTTAACATAAATAATTTTGGAGATATAGCTCCACCCCTTCCACCAAGTTAGACCAAGTCTAAACCATTTGTCCTTTCGACATCATTTTTTAGAGTTTGTAGAACTTTAAGCCTTTTTATTTCAGAGTTTTTGTCATTTATGTGGATATATCTAACTACACTTATGTTGGAGCCAATTACAATATAATTTATGATACAATGGCCATAAAAAATGACTTTTATGGATTTTTTTCAAGATCCCAATGATGATAATATGGTTTGTGAGATAGATTTCTATTTGTCTCATGTTAATCATTCATGGGAACAAAGTCACAAAGCAACTTACGATCCAACTCGAGACCTTGATTGGTATGAAGTGGCTTGTGAGGAGGAATTTGAAGACCCCACTATAGATAATGTTATTTGGGATATGAATCCATTCCCTCTTTACAAAAATTAGTACATGGAACATAGTCCAAAACTGGCTTATGAGCCAACTCAAGACTAGGATGATATGGTTTATGAGGAAGACTTGGATGTTTTTTCTTATGAAAGCAATCAAGTTTCATGACATCCTTTCATTATACAATCATTGGCTACCCCTAACCTTCATTTATATTATATAATCTATCAAGCTCCACAATATCGAAGGAATACCATTACCATTCTTAGACCTAGTCCTTTTTCTTATGAGAGCAACCAAGCTCTACAATGCCTAACCATTTCTATACCAAGAACTTGTCCTTTGGTTTATGTAAGTAACTGAGCTCCACAATGTCCCTTCAACATTATAGGACCTAGTATTTTGGCTTGTTTGATCAATCAAGCCCCATACCACCCTATCGTTACCATCTCAATACTTTATCCCTTGGCTCATGTAATCAATCATGCTCCCCAATGCCCTACCATTATCCAAACATAGGCCATTCTTCCTACAATACTAATCCCAACCAAACCTTAATCAATCCAATATTTTGAAGACTAGCCTGTGTTTATAACTTGTATTTTCCAACTCATTAGAAACTAAGGCCAAGAGAACCAACCAATCCAAGATGTTTCTATTAAATTAACCATTTGTGATAAGTCAACCTATGATAAATTTCCTATTGATCCTATACCAATTGTCAAAGAGTCTCACTCTGATGAGCCATTATATGTTAAGAACTTCTTAATGATTATAAACACCTTTGGGTAAATCATTACCTCGAATATGTGCCTATTTTTCAAGAGCCTCTTATTGAAAAGCTAGTCTTTGAGGAGTTATCTCTTGACCTTTTTCCCATCTTAGAGGAGTCCCACTTTGATAAACTAGTTTTTATGGAGCCCATTGTTCCATCATAAGCTATTACTTGACCAATACCAAGCATTAAATAAGACATCATTATAATAGAGTACCCATCAGATGAAGAATCAAAGTTAAATTCAAGTTTTACTCCTAGACCGACATCAAATTTAGCATCAAAATTAGAATTTGAATCAACATCAATCTCAACATTAGATTTAGAATCCCTTGAGTTAGAATCAAATTCACACAAAAATATATATTCATGACTATTACAACATTAGTTATGCATGCCTCAAATATCAATTTGAATACATTTATGATCCTTCTGTTATTTTTGAGGATGAGTAATTCAGCATCAACACAAGTTATCCTAGTATCTTCTATGAGGATTATACATACTCTCCCCATTCCATTACTATTCCATAGGGAATTATCATAAACCAAAATAACCATATTATTAACCTTCAATCTCCTACAAGTGTTGATTAGGACTAATAAAATCACACTTTATTAAACCACATCCATGGTGACATAGCAATTGAAGAAGGTCAAGGAGGCCAAGAGAATATTCATGTAGCAAAATAACACTCTCTTAGTGAAACCTTTTTGGAGGCACTAGGGGATAATCCAAGTCAAAATTCAACATCTTCTAGTGAAACTTTTTTAGAAACACTATAAGATAATCAAATTCAAAAGCCAATGTTCATTAGTGAAACCTTATCAAAGGTTCTATGGGAAAATCAAGACAACTTCATTGGTGAAAACATCATTGAGGCACCAATAGCTGAGCACAAAAGTTCTTCACTACTTGATGAAGAAAAAATCAAAGAAAAAATCAAAATAGCTTCCTATTTATAGCCTAATTAGATGGTAGCTACTCTCAAAATCAAACAATAGAAAATTTTGTTGGTCCTATTAAGAGAACAAGTCTTTAGCTCCATCAAAACTAGAATTATGTTGAATCTAACATCAATAACATTATGTGTGATTGAAAGTCCTAATCTTCATTTATTTCCCAACAATTATGAATTTCATTATCATCTACCATTTCATTTCATAATCAAACCTACCATCCATTATTTGTCCCTATTTAACATCCATGGTTTCACTTTCCTTTTTAGAGGCTATAAAGATACCTTGTCTCGACATTTGAAGGAATTAGAATCAATGACCAATGAACATCATGAAAGCATTATTGGTAACCAAATATGTAGGCCATTTTTGACAAAGTAGTTATTCAAATGAGGTGTAGGATATAAATTAACATGATCAAGTATTTAGTTTTTTTCATTTATTGATTATGACATGCATCTCCCCATTAGTAGGAACAACAAAATCAAAAACCACACCTAGGATAAAAACATATACCATACCATTTCATATGCCATTGCCATTATTATATATGCTTATTTACCATTATTATAGATCCTAGCCATTTACCCCTACCACTTGGGGGCAACCCTACTACCATTTTCTCCAATCTATCTAGACCATCATTATTGTTAGCAATGACATTCCATCTTAGCATTCCATTCTTATATAGACCAAAGCTTATTTTTAGTCATCCTACCCAATCCTATTTTTATCTTGGCTCATTTGGTTCTTCCCACACCTTTTGTGAGATTTTTTCAGTCAAGTTTCAACAATTAATCCAGTATATGTTTTAATGATAATCAATGAAATTAGTGTGATAGTTGATCTGGAAAGATATCTTTCATCCTATATCCATGTTTGTTTATGTGATCTTGACTATAACCACCTATGGGCAAATCAATGTTTGATCAGTCTTGCTACTAGTTATAACCACCTATGGGTAAATTAGTATCATTGAATTATGCTATTGTATCTTATTTATAACTACCAATGTGAAAACTAGAGGCAACACTTGTTTATCATGCATTGGCACATCACCTTGCCTTTGTTGTTTTCATTTAACTAGCCATTTGCAAAATTTGAAAACTTGTTAGGACCTAATTAGTTTTTCCCTATCTTTTATGTGGATGTAATTACTATGACTTGAGGTCATTTTAGGACTATATGGGTCATGCTAAATTCATGTTGAGATCACCTCAATCCCCCTTTTCAAACACTCTCATTGTTTTGTGAGCAACCTAAGATAAATTCTCTCACCATTTTTTGAGTAGGTATCTTATCATTCTCTAACAAGTTAAGATACCTCAAAATTCTAAAAACATTTATAACATTTCAAAAATCCAAAAATATTTGTCATGTCTAAGCCTAGTCAGTTAACCTTGATTCGCCTTACTAGGGTATTGTCATTATTAGGATGCTTTATTTTTATTTTATTTTTAGTCTTTGTATTTATTTATTTATTTTAGGTTTTTTGTTTTTTATTTTTCTATTTGTTTTTTAATTTTTCTATTTGTTTTTTTATTTATTCACTTTCTTGTTTGTTTATTTTTAGCACTATTGCCTTAACTCAATCTATATGTGTTCATTAGGTGATTCCTTGTACACATTATTTTTGAGTCCATCCATATTCATGCATCAACATTATCATCATGGTTTTTATCATTGGTGCATTATTTTCAAGTGTTTTATTGGATCAAGAGTCAGTCCTTACGTATATTTTGGCCAAGTCTTCATGGTGTTCTATCATGAAGCCTACCATCACATATTATAACAAAAATTATCTTCACAAAGGTCTACAATAAATGGATCCATAGAAGTTTCTCCTTTGTGCCTTGGTAAATCCTTCCATCCCACCCTTGATCAAATAAATTCAATGACCATTCTAGTTTTATCATTTTTAATCAGGATGAGCATTTCCTCATTGGTAGGTACAATTGAATCATTCACACTGATCAATCTCATTCTTCTATTCATATATTTCATCACTTTACACTTATTCATCTTTAATCTATATTCTAGGTTATATCCTTGAGTTATGCTTGCTAATTAGCCCTAACTAGGGCATAATCATCTTTAAACAATCCAGGTATCTTAATGATTATAACCACGTATGGGAAAATCATTATTTTGACTTTTATTCTTGATTATAACCACCTTTGAGAAAATCAACATCCCTTTTACATCAATACTTGCAAGAATTTTTTCATTTGGATTAATCTCACCCATTGGTCAATTCCACCTTTCTTCTTATTTCTTTTTGAGGGACCATCCATCAACAAATGTGATGACCACTCCCTCAAGGGGGCATCATCATAGGCTTCAAAAAAACCATTTGGAGCTTTGTTCTTTAATCATCATCTTCTTTTTGGCATACATGCCATTTTTATTCTTTAAAAATACATTGCTTTACCTACAATTTGTAACATCTTCCCAAATAGGGGAAAATTGTAAACACCTAACATTAGCCATCGATAACCTCCAATTAGGGTTTTGGGCTAGTTTCCACCTAAAATGCATAATTTGGCCTAAAAACTCTAAAACACACTAAATGATGTGAAAATGACATATTCAAGTACCATTATTGGCAAGGGTATCCCTAAATAAGGCAATACAATTTATGGGCTAGCTAACTTTGATCAGTTCATTTTGAGTCAAAATGCCAAATTTGCACCTGCATGCTCTGGACTACTCTTTGCTATCAAATCTTTTACATAATATACGTGCCTTTGTTATTTTTTTGGTAACATCCTAAATGGGAATACACATCCAAAACATCTAATGTAGACTTCCAATTCAAATCTAATCAAATTTAGGGCCAATAACAAGGCATTCTGATTAATTTGAGGAATTTGTGCATAAAGTGCTTAATCATGTTTAAGAGCTTATTAACCCAAATAAGGACCTAATAAAAAATTTCATGGAAACTTGTTGAATAATTTGTTTTAGAAATGAATATTAAATATCTACATCATCAAGTGACCTTATTTCTTGGGAAGACATCCCTCAGCCATAAATACCACAAATATCAGGATTCATGCCTCCCATTCCTCATCAATGCCTTCCATGATGCCCTCCATGCCTTTTAATTACCTATTCTTCCAATTCCATGATGAGGATAATTATAAACTTAATTCCAAAAATTGAATTAATCCTTAACCACACATCTCAATCTTGAGATGGATAGTTTAGGTTGATTTTGATCAAATCCAGAAATCTATAAATAGGAGGCCTCAAAACATCATTTCTAAGCTTAATTTGTGCAAAATTATAATGTAGGATTGGTTATAAAAAGCTTCAAGAAACTAGTGTTATAATTCCAAATTGACTCCAAGCCAATCCAATCCAAATCTAAAAGGTTCCAAGAGGATATGAAGGTATCCACACTCCATTGAAGAAGGCCTCTTGAAGCACAAGTCGAGCAAGTCACCATTACAAAGGCATTTGGAGCATCGAAGGAAGGTAAAAGGAATTCTTGTGTTTTCATTCCTTGATTTTTAGTTGTGCTTGTCATTTGATTTTGTTAACTAAGCTCTCCCTAGTGTTTAGGCCTAGAGATGTTATGCTATTAATGTGTTTATTTCATTTTATTTTCATTTTGGAACTAACACCATACTAACAATCCTCTCTTGAGTCAAATTCCTAGATCACACATGCAAGCATAGTTAAGGAGTAAAATAAAAAGATGATACATGAAACTCATAGATCTCAACTAAATGTTTCTCCTTTTTAGAGTTGTTATTTCACACCCTTATTCAAAAGATTTTATGTTAGATCAAATAGGTATGTAAGGTAGTTATATCTCACTCCTAGAAAACTATACCATGGGAGACACTTTTAAACACTCAAATAAAATATAATAATCAACCTAATTTCATAAAATCAATGATATATTATAGTAATCCAATAGTTATGGCATATCTTATACTAGCATACACCACTAATAACAAGAAGTAATTATCTATAGCTTTTGCAAAATTTGAATTACTAAATCAACCAACCAAGAAAATAATCACAACTAATTACATATAATTGAAAGAGAAAGACATCAACATAGTTGTATGACAATTAAAATATTTCTTCCTATATTGATAAAATTTCAAATCAACCTCATTTCCCTTTGAAAATGAGAGGATTACAATATAAACAGATTTTGGAAGGGGTCACCACATCCTCCAAATCCATCCAAAACTCTTAAATCACATGCTAATGATAATTAGAATGAGAGTTATATTTGATGCAAATTATGAAAGCATATTTAAACTAGGTAAAAGTAAGTTTTTAAAATAAGAATCACTCTTAAAAAACCATGCAACATATGCATGTTTAAAACATTTTTTAGTCAGCTATTACATTTCTTAGTTACATTATCAATTTATATGTAAAATACATATAAAAATAACCATAAAATACTAAGGTTTACTAGATGTTGGGGCTTGCATGGTTGAATTGATATTCATTAGAGGGACTATAATGGAAGGTGGAGTAGAACTAGATGACCTAGCCATAAGTTGTATCTTCATTTATAGTTCTTGGTAATGATTATATCCAATGCTATTTTATATCCTTATTATATCCATGTTCAAAAGAGAGGGCCTATGTACCCTGGAGACTTGCACTAGTAAGCATGTATGCTTAGTCTTGGTGGTTATGAACTCCACATGAAATATCTCTCTCCATAAAAAATTTCTTAGGAAATCATAGTTCTTGTTTAATTTCCTCTAATATACACACCTAAAGGCTTTGATTGAAATTTGTAGGCACCTATCAAAGTAGTTGATCAAAACTGGCCCTATTTATTAACTTACTTGTAGGGTGAAGAGCTTGGGATATATTTAACTCATCCAAAATTGGTAAGAACTATTTTTCCTACTTTTATAAATTTAGAATCAAGGTTTACACACTTGATACTGAGTCTCATACTTTCAATGTTTAGATGACCACCAGATTAAGAGTGTTGGTTGATTTCAATGGTGCCATCAAATTGAAATGGTGAAAATCCTTATTGGTGGTGTATAATAGAATAACATTGAGTTTGTTTTCATATTATTTTAATAATTAAATAATTTAGAAGTTTCAACAATATGAGGGGATAATTCATCCCTTATTAATCCAATAGTTTCTAGAATATCACCTTCAATTTCTCTAGGATGTTGTACTAATTATTTTTACTCTCATACTTTTTATAGTTTTTATTATATCTCTTGATTGGCTTGTTTAATGTCCTCATGAAGTTATAAAAATTCATCTCTATTTTCCTAAAGATAAGCTTTGAAATCTTCATTATATGGAGATCACTCAAGTCTCTTGTTCTTTTTTTAGAAAACAAGTAAACATCTTACCTCTCTTCCAAAACCAATCCTCTACCAGAGTTTATTGGGAACCAAATACATCTAATTATAGGGTCCACAAAAACTTAGTAGACACTTGGCATGAGGAAATCACTTGGTATGATTACTATTTAATCATCTTATGGCACCAACTAGCAGGTTTTGATGGTGTAAAATTGCACTTGATCTTAACCAATCAACAATGGGAAGTTTCAAACTGTGGGACAATGTAGTTTGAAACAACCTCCAGATTTTAGAGAAGTTGGTCTCTTCTTTGTATGGGTGTTGGGGAAAAGGGATAGGAGACTAAGACAGAAACACAAAATGTAGGAATTGAAACCTAACTATGGCGATGCACCTAAGTATAATCCTAATCCTAACCTGAGCATAGAATGACCATTATAGGATTCAATTACATTTAAGAGTAGACAAGTGCATGATCAATGTAAAAGATTGAAATAATAGGAATAGAGGCTCAAAATAGGGAGTTCTTTCACTGAGACACAGAGAATGTCAACAAAGGCATAGTGTTCAATCTTCCTAACAGAATCTTTCAATCACATAAGAGGTGCAAAAGTCACGTACAGTTATGTAAACCTTCCAATTCAAGAAAATGAGACAAAAGCAAATGACATTCTTAATCAGAACTATAGAAAAATCTAAAGTATAGACTACTTTGCAAATGACACAGATAACACCAACCAAGGCATGGAGCTCAAATTTCCTTAATTCATTTAGCCACATAAAGGGCACAAAAACATGCATGATTATATTAACTTTACAACTCAAGAAAATTGAGATAAGAGCAATTGATATTACTAGTCAAAAACTTTAGAAAGTCCAAAACTATGAGAATTCCCCTACCCTCCTTACAATTCCTCCTATTTTATAGCCTCGGATCACTCCTTTCATCATCCCCTTTCCCATGCAATCTTCTCCATCCTTCATTCATAGGGGACAAATAGATGGTGCCTTCAATACTTTCGGGGCTCCAAAAATCTACCCGATGAACTGTTCCATCTACTCGAATTAACTCCAGCCAATTTTCCCTCCATTTTGCTTTATGGCAACAAATACACAAAATAATCTATTACATTTGAAATGGGAGAGGACACTTAGTCAATTTTCTAAAAATCCTCGTGTTGCTTAGAAGGCATCAGAAAATAACACTTGGTGCTTTCCACCGGATTCATCGAAGACACATGGCTCTCTCCTTTTCTCAGCTATGTTGTAGTTTTATTCAGGACTCATATTAAACTTTTATAGATGGTGACACTTGACAGCTTCTACAAACTTTTGAAGTAACACCCAAGGCCCACCATAATCTTCATTTAGCAATGAAACTCAAAGATGGTCTCTCAAAAATTGACACATGACAACCTCTACTACTTCTGGGAAGATGCATGGCATCTTTCACTTCTCCTTTTGGGGGTATGTGGCACCTTCTGCTCCTCCTGGGATGGAGTAGAAAGGGACTCAAAGAGTGACACTTGGTAGCATCCACTACTTTATGGCACTTAATCAAAATAAAATAGTGTCTTTCTGTATTGAACCAAAGTATTGAACCCAGGAATTGAATCAAAGTCTCTCAAATGCTAACACATGGTGACTTTTGCTACTTCAAAAAGGTAATTCAGGGCCTTTTGTTACTGCCACTTGGTGCCTTCCACTACATCCTGCTCCTTAGCTCATTAAAAGTCTTTGTCAAAATGTAGAATGAAATGCAGGTGCCTTTATGAGATGCAGATGCTAGCACATGGTGCATTTTGCTTAACTACTACTAGGTACGTGGCACAATCCACAGTTCTCTAGAAAGTTACAAAAAATGGGCTCAAAAGATGCCAATTGGTCAGCACCATGTGTCAGAAAGTGACACTTGGGAGCTTCTGCTTGAATTCAAATCTTTAGGTAAAATGAGATGAAAGAAACAAAAGAGGAGAACAAGGGGCCCATGCTTGGAGAGTGACACTTGGTGGCCTCCATTGCATCTTGACACTTAAATCAAAAATTGAACTCGTGCTCTACCCCAATTCTACCACTATGACCAAGGTATACGGGAACCAAAACTATAGTGCTCGAGTGAAAATTTGAATGAAACGTAGAGTAAAAATTTACTCTACAGTTACTGGTGACCATCAAGACTTTTGACCCTACTCAAAAAGAAAACTCCACCTCTCACTAGATCAAAATTGTGAAAATTACAGCTTTAAATGAGCCGTCAACATATTTTTAAAACACTTATTCAAAAGCAAAGCAGGAAAACAATAGAAAAATAATGCGAGGAAGGGAAACTATTTAATTATAATATATGAGAGACCCAAGTCAATTGAAATGTTTCAAATAGATTTTGTTTATAGGAATCTCTTTAGGTTCTCCTTCCATCGACTCTAACTCGAAATAATTCTTTTGCCTGCATGCATGAATTCTATACAGACCAATCCATAGTGCTTCAAATTTGGTATGTTGACCTGGCTTAGCGGCCCTTGCATCCCTTCAAAACAATTGAGCCCACTTCAAAATTAGGATTTGAAGTCCCTTTATCAAAACAATTCTTAACCATTCCCTGGTGCTTGATCAATGAATCATGGGCTATGTCCCTCTTTTCTTAAACTTCTAGAAGTGCTATGAGTCTGACCTGCATGGGGTCATTTTCTTCAATCTCAATTTGTTTGATTAGTTGAAGAGTAGGGATTTATAAGCTTAGGGGAATCATGGTAGACTTTCCATATACCATTTCATATGGAGAAATTTTGATCACCTACTTGGGTGTGATTCTATTAGCCCATAGTGCTAGATTAAGCACTTTATGCCACTCTTTGTGATGATCAACCCCTATCCTTTTGATGAGTCTTATCAGGTTCTTGTTGGTTGATTCTGCCAGACCATTACCTTGAGGGTAATAGTTAGATGAAGTTCTTAGATATATTCCATGTCTCAAGCCAAAGTTGGATACTTTAAACCCCAAGATTACTTTAGCGTTATCTGAAATGATGGTGTGAGGAGCCCCAAAGTGAGT
The DNA here is from genome assembly GCA_037957365.1 of Torreya grandis. Lineage (NCBI taxonomy): Eukaryota > Viridiplantae > Streptophyta > Pinopsida > Cupressales > Taxaceae > Torreya > Torreya grandis. Next base: position 1,078,353 of record JARHVA010004439.1, read on the forward strand.
AGTGATATCCCCTAGAAAATTTAGGATCACATTCTCTATTGCTTCTTTAAGTGGGACTGCCTCAGTCCATCTAGTGAAATAGTTCATGGCAGTTAATATCCATTTGTGACCCATGCTAGACACTAGATTTATCATTCTGATAAAGTCAAGACCCCACTAAGCAAAAGGTTCATCTACAACTATAGGACTAAGAGGCATGGCTACATTCCTCCTCATCCCCACATAATACTAGTAGGATTGACATTTTCTAACCAGCTGATATCAATCTATAAATAAAGTAGGCCAAAAATATCCCACCTCACTTATCTTTATGGCTATCTTTGTAAAAAATGCCCCCTAATGTTCCATGATGCATTTCATGTATTATCCTCTTAGCTTCAGCCTGCTCGACACACCTTAAAAATTTTCCATCAAAATTTCTCTTGAAAAGGACTTGTTTAATTAAAACAAAATGATCTCTCTATATCCTATAATATCTTCTCTTGTTTCGAGGGAGTTCTCTCAGATAAATCCCATTTTTCATAAATTGAATCCTACTTGTGACCCAAGATTCCTAACCAACCTCTTATAATTTTAGCACCATTTTTGGCTTTCCTTCTAAATTCCTTCCTCAGGTAACATCTTTTCCAGCTCTTGGGTTATATATTGGCACAAACCCCTACCTCTAACTATCTTAGTGGGTCTAACCTCCACATCATATTCAAGGATCTTAGTGATCCAATTGGCTCTTTTCTTAGTAATTTCCCCCTCCATGATGTATTCCCTAACACTTGGGTGAGCTACAAGTATCAAAATTTTGTTCCCTAATATCAGATGCCTGAATTTCTTGAGGGCTTTTACCATGGCATAGGCTTGTCTTTCCATAAAATTGTACTTGGTCTCATAATCCCTAAGAGTTTTTAAGAAAAAGGCTATTGGGTGCTCTCCCTCTATCCTATCATTCTTTTGAGTCAAGACAATAGCAATACTTGACTCCCCTCCATAGACATACATCACGAAGGGAATGGAAAAATTTGGGTTCTTGAGCATTGGGGCTGTTGAGATAGCCTTCTTGATTCCTTTAAAAGCTTGCCTTCCTTCTGCAGTCCACTTGAAGATCAGGTCCTTTTTTAGCAAGAGTCTCATTGGTCTAACCAAGCCTACAAAATCAGATATGAATTTACTAACAAAATTGATCTTTCTTAAAAAGGACTAGACTGTGTTTTTATTCTCCAGAAGAGGTAGGTCCATTATAACTATGATTCTCTTAGGGTCTATAGAAACCCCTTCCTTAGATACTATGTGCCCCAACAATTTACCCTAAGGTACAACAAAAATACACTTTTTAGGATTCAAAGATATCCCAAAATATTGACATTTCTTGATGATATAATTTGAATGATCAAAATGATCATCAACATTTTTTGAGAAAATAGTGAGGTCATCTAGATGGACCAGGATAACCTTGTTTATAAGTTCACCAAATGCTATGTCCATGGCTTGTTGAAAGGTGTCTCCTACATATGATAAGTTGAATGGCATCTTTGTGTAGGTGAATGTCCCCCATTTGGTGGTGAAAATAGTTTTGTACATGTCTCCCAAAGCTAGCCAAATCTGATTATACCCAGAGAAACCATCAAGTAAAGAAAACCTCCCTAATCCAGCCATAGTTTGCAAAATTTGTTCCATGGAGGGCAAGGGATAATGGTCTTTCAGAGATGCTCTATTTAGATCTTTGAAATCTACACACAGTCTTACATCTCCATTCTTTTTTCTAACCGGGACTAGATTTAATACCTAGGTTGAGTGTTTGATTGGAAATATTATTTTTGAATCTAAAAGTTTTTGTAACTCATCTACCATTAGAGGCTCAATCCTTGGATTTACTGGCCTCTATTTTTTTCTGATGGGATTGGATCCCTCATTTAATTCTATTGTGTGCTACATAATGTCTCTATTGTATCAATGAAGGTCTTCATAGCTCCAAGCTATGACTCTATCATATCTCTGGCACAATTCAATTAGTCTTTCCTTTTCTTGTTGAGTTTTGGAATTCCCAACTTTTTAGCCCCTTCCCATCACTCACCTCTACCTCAGAATAGTTTTCTTTATCTACCTAGAACCTTTTCTTTTTCAGGCTTACATCCTCTGGGTCGAACAAGTTTTCTAAGGTGATCAATCCTTTGGGGAGCTTATTTGTCCTTAATTGAATAATCTGATCACCATACGCCTCTTCAATTTTAGTTTGCAACTGATCAGCTAAATCATCTTATTTTTGTAATAAAGAGACTACCTAAGCATCATTTTCAAACACTTGCCTATTTTCATCATTGTCTGGGATGGTTGGCCTTACTATAACTTTTACTGACTCATTGTTAACTAATAGGCCAGTTGCTGGGTTAAACTATGAGCCAATCTAAGCTATCCTATCAACCTTAGAGTTTTGACTTCTAGGGATTATCTCAATATTAAAAGCTTCAAAATCTTCTATCAAATCCCAAATCCTATGCTTATAGGATCTCATTCTCACATTTTTAGCTGCTGCCTTCTCTCGTATTTGCTTTACTACTAATTCTAAATCTCCTTTTACTTTTAAGTTCTTTATTCCCTTTTTATTTTTCTTGGCTAACAGGAGCTCATGTACTAGAGATTCATATTTTGCATCATTATTAGTGCAAGCAAATTGGAATCAGATAGCCCTTAAAATTTTATCACCATCTGGGGCAGTAAGACAAATTCCTGCTCCAGCACCATGTCTACTTCTAGCTCCATCAAAATTCAAAGTCCAAACCTCTGAATCTTGAGCAGTAGGTGCCTCATTCATTATAACATTTGGGATCACTTGATCCTCATCAAAAATGACATATGTGCCCAAACCAGTAGAGTCATAGTTCCCATATGGGTCGCTATGCATCATAGCCAATAATTGGCAATTTTCTTCTTCTTGATCATGCTCAGTCTAGTCTCCTAGTTCTTCAACAAAATTTATTTCTTCTTTATTCAATATGGAATGATCTACTTCTAATCTTTTTGGTGGTTCATAAGTGATATGGTCTTTAGACAGTGGTTTAGATAGGATCTTTATCTTTGAATTGTATCTGGTTCTCAAGATGAGGTGAGACTAGTCAAGAGACATATATCCTCCTATTTTTGCTATAAAGTCTCTAAATAAACATAAACCAAAGATATGAGGAATATCTATGACAACTATATCTTGGCTGACAATTATGTTGGGACATGTGTATAACTACAAGGGGAGTTGTTTAATTCTCCCTATGGTTTGCACTATTTTTCCTTCTAGCTGCATAACTCCTTTTGTAAGGGGTTCATAATTTATTTTCAAAGCATCAGCTATTTGCTTGGGCATCACAATTGTGCTAGCTCATGAATCTATTAATGCATTATGCAAAAGTTTCTTTCCAACTATCAGAGTCAAATAGAAAGGCTCTAGCTTGGATTTACTTGTGCTGCATCGTTCATGAAGGCTATTGTCTTTGGAGGAACCATATCTTTAAGCTTTTCCTTTCCAGTAGGTCCTTCCTTGGTAACAACATCTTTGGACACTGATTTCCCTTGTAGAGCTTCTTACAGTAATGTATTTTGTTCAAGAATAGCCAAAATATCCCATATCGACACTTGTGCCAGATTTTTCTTTAATTGGTCCATAATATTGATCGGTCCCAAAGACTAAGTTTTCTGGTAATAGAGATACCTCATTCTTTCTTGAATCTGGATAGGGATCCCTTGATCTTGTATTAGCTATGGCACTTCCTATCTAACAATAGCATTCCTTTGCCCTTGAGATGGAGGATTATTCTTGACTTGACCACTTGTAATCTCAAGCTACTCCACCATTCTCCTCTTTGATCTAGTGTAGTAATCAAATTGCACTACTGGACTTTGGAAGGTAGATGCTTCGTTCAATAAAATTGTTTCTTCATCTTTGATCCATGAGAAAAAATCATGTTTTAAGGCTATTTCTTCCTCTTACTGCAAGGACATTCCTTACATCTAAGCCACTAGCACTAAATTTTGCATACTGGGAGACTGGTAGGCTTGATTGCTACTAGTACTAACAAACTAACCATCCATTCTTCTCTGCTCAGCCACTCTTTATTGTAGATTGCCTCTAAGACAATCTTTGGGGGTGTGAGCATCATTGCAAGGGAAACACCAAGCATTGGGTGGGATGGTCTATGAGGGTGTGGGAACTGTAACTAATTGATTTGCTGGTTGATGGTTAGTTTGCCTTAGAGGGCCTTGATACTGGTTTGGTTGAGACAAAAACCTATTCCCTTAATAGACTTGATAAGGAGGCTTAGGGAAAGTGTTCTGCTACCTCTTCATATTAATCATCTCATTAGAGAATGTCCTTAGCATACTTTTAATATCATCCATCTCAGTTGATTGAGTAGGGGCCAGTTGCTTTGCAGATGATGAAGGGTAAGTATACATGGACATAGGTGGGCTTCCAACTTTAGGAACCTCTTGAAGTGGGGATAAGGCAATTTCAAGGAATACAGACATGGGAGGCCTTGGAGGTAACTTTCCAACATCAATTAAATGATTTTCAGCTCTGACCACAAGGTCAAGCTGCTGGCAAAGTATGTCCTCCCAGTGACTGAATCATAACAGATATATTTGAATTTAAAGCCTTGAGATAGAATACTATGGCCATACCAGGTGGTGGTTTAGCTATAATAGGGATTTTGTCCCAAGTTTTCTAGAATCTAGTGTTGAAGTCAGTCATGTCCTCTTGTGGTCCCCTTTGAATGGTGATAAACTATTGTAATAAAGAAGACTTATCACCATTCTCTACAAATATTTCAAAGAATTTTTCTCCGAGCTAGTCCCATGTGGATATGGTATTTGAGGTCAAAGATTGATACCATTCTAAGGCCTTTCCTTTGAATGAGGTTGCTAACAACCTTAGGGCCACATTTTGCTCTGTGACACCATGTATGGCACAAACATCTAATACATCTTGAAGATGTTCCATAGGTGTTTTTGAGTCTTTCCCACTGAATTTGGGTAGAAACTTTAGAGCATTTACTGGGATAGGGTCCCAAATAGCTAGTGGTGTTGGGAAGATCAAGGGGCCACCAGTGTTCTAGCTCACATAATTTCTTAGGGGTACATGGGCTCCCATGTTTAGTACTAGTAGAAACTGGTTAGCTCTTCTTCTTGGACTAATTACCAGAGGTGGCAAAAGAATATCTAGATTTGTAGTAGATTGTGATCTGGTGATTGGTCCATAGCTCTGACTCCTTGTAGCTCTCTGGTTCATGGGATCTTGAAAGAAACTTCAAGACTAGTCCCACCGAGCATGCCAAAAATTGTTGATGGCATAAAATTACACTTAATCTTAACCAATCAACAATGGGAAGTTTCAAACTATGGCATAATGTGGTTTGAAACAACCTCCATATTTTAGATAAGCTAGTCTCTTCTTTGTATGGGTGTTGGGGAAAAGGGATAGGAGACTAACACATAAATGCAAAATATAGGAATTGAAACCTAACTATGGTGATGTGCCTGAGCATAATCCTAATCCTAACCTGAGCACATAATGACTATTATAGGATTCAATTACATTTAAGAGTAGACAAGTGCATGATCAATGTAAAAGATTGAAATAACAAAAATAGAGGCTCAAAATAAGGAGTTCTTTCACTGAGACACAGAGAATGTCAATAAAGGCATAGTGTTCAATCTTCTTAACTAAATCTTTCAATCACATAAGAGGCACAAAATTCACGTATAGTTATGTAAACCTTCCGATTCAAGAAAATAAGATAAAAGCAAATGCCATTCTTAATCACAACTATAGAAAAATCTACATTAAAGACTACTTTACAAATGACACATATAACACCAACCAAGGCATGGAGCTCAAATTTCCTTAACTCATTTAGCCACATAAAGGGCACAAAAACATGCATGACTATATTAACTTTACAACTCAAGAAAATTGAGACAAGAGTAAATGATATTACTGGTCAAAAACTTCAAAAAGTCCAAAACTATGAGAAATCCCCTACCCTCCTTACAATTCCTCCTTTTTTATAGCATTAGATCACTCATTTCATCATCCCCTTTCCCACACAATCTTCTCTATCCTTCATTCATAAGGGACAAACTGACAGTGCCTTCAATGCTTTGGGGGCTCCAAAAATCTACCTGATGAACTATTCCATCTACTCGAATTAACTCTAGCCAATTTTCCCTCCATTTCACTTTGTGGCAATAGATACATGGAACACTCTATCATGTTTGAAATGGGAGAGTACACTTGGTCAATTTTCTAAAAATCCTCTTGTTGCTTAAAAGGCATCAAAAAATGACACTTGGTGCTTTTCGCCAAATTCATCGAAGACACATAGCTCTCTCCTTTTCTTTGACTATGCTATAGTTTTATTCAAGACTCATATCAGACTCTTACAGATGGTGACACTTGGTAGCTTCCACAGACTTTTGAAGTAACACTCAGGGCCCACCACAATCTTCATTCAGTAATGAAACTCAAAGATGGTCTCTCAAAAATTGGCACATGGAAACCTCCACTACTTTTGGGAAGATGTGTGGCATCTTCTGCTTCTCGTTCTAGGGGTATGTGGCACCTTTCGCTCCTCTTGAGATGGACTAGAAAGGAACTCAGAGAGTGACACTTGGTAGCATCTGGTACTTTATGGCACTTAAGCAAAATAAAATGATGCCTTTCTATATTGAACCAAAGTATTGAACCCAGGTGTTGAATCAAAATCTCTCAAATGTTGACACATGGTGACTTTTTTTGCTTCTTCAAAAAGGTAGTTCAGGGCCTTCCACTACTACCACTTGGCACCTTCCACTGAATCCTACTCCTTAGCTTGTTAAAAGTCTTTATCAAAAGGTAGAATGAAATGTGGGTGCCTTTATGAGACGTAGATGCTAGCACATGATGCATTCTGCTTAATTGCTATTAGGTACATGGCATGATCCATGGTTCTCTAGAAAGTTATAAAAAATGGGCTCAGAGGATGCCAACTAGTTAGCTCCATGTGTCAAAAAGTGACACTTGGTAGCTTCCACTTGAATTCAAATCTTTAGGCAAAATGAGATGAAAGAAACAAAAGAGAACAAGGGGCATGTGCTTGGAGAGTGACACTTGGTAGCCTCTGCTGCATCTTGACACTTAAACAAAAAATTAAACTCGTGCTCTGTCCCAATTTTGCCACTACGACCAAGGTAGATGGGAACCAAAACTATAGTGCTTGAGTGAAAATTTGAATACAACATAGAGTAAAAATTTACTCTACAGCAAGAAACTAACCAAATCCCTATTGACTCAAGAATTAGTAGGATGAGGGCACATAGGATAATCATATCATGATGGAATTAGGGTAGTGGAGATGATAAAATTATTTCATCTAGTGTTAGCTCAGCCCCTGGTGTGATCCTTTCACCCTAGCACTAAGATGTTCCTAAGGGCTATAAAGTTGAGTTTAATCTAGTTAGTAGAATAAGGTGAGTTGGAGTAGAAAAGCTTTAAAGGATTATTTTTCAATATTATATTCACCATTTATCTTAAGTTTTAGCATGGGCACCCCTAAAGCTTCTCATTTTAGTGCCCAAGCTTGCCTGTGAGCCTCTAGGCCTTTAACAACTTTAAGATGAGCATTTGCTCAATTTATATTAATATATATCATTTATTTAAACTCTATTTAATGATGAATGGTATTACATATAATGAGTGTTAGTTTGGTTTACATAGTTATGGTTTTAGGCTTAGAATGAGGATGGTTTATGCAATGTTTTTAATAGTTATAATGCTTAGCTTTATATTATGAATATTAAGTTCTAGTGATATTTTCTCCTAGCCTATTCATGGAGTTTCTATAGTGTAGGATTATGTCAACGCTCTATATAAAACTACTCTAAATATAGGAAAGACCCCATATCTCACAATGATACCTATGCTAAAGTGTGAACCTAAGCTTAAGTCCTTCATCTAAGTACTCTATTGAACCCTCTGAGTGCTTGATTGACACTAAGCTAAGGAAATAAAAGGATTAAACCCATGTATCTATATAATCATATCATATAGTCTTGTACCTAATAGATAGTTAGACCCCCAAAAATGGCATGTGCCATTGAAATTATCATTGCTATTGTAATAACCAAAGTCCTTAGAAGATAGAGTTATGACATGGCACAACTAGTCCAATGTGGGCCCTAGTCCTTTCTCTATTTCACTTTAGGTGAGTGCATAAGGCTTACACCTTATGTGAATAATTCTAGTGTAGTCAAGTGATAAATGTTGAGTGCTAGAAGATTAGTCAAGGATTACACCAAGTTGTAAAAATGTCTAGATTTAACCTGGATAATGAGATAAGTGCCTAAAAGGGATGATGACTTAACACCTTAATCCTCTCTAACATTTTGGTTCCATTTTTAGGACCTATGTTGAATTTTGTTACTACAATGGTGTACCAAAATGATGCTTTAACTCTCCCTCAAGAACATTGAGCACTAGCTAGAATAAGTGAAAGATAGATTTATGATGAGGCATCCAACTTTTAAAAGGTAGAAACTGAGTAAGTGGGTCTAAACCCATTTTATGATGTTCTATATGATGTTTTCTTTTGTGAACTACCCTATCAGGTGTACTGATGGTTGACTACTTATATGATGCATAAAATTTAAAACTATGGGTAATGACTCCAATGTATGAAAGAGTGCCTAGAAATGATTGAGAAATTAGATGTCACTTGGACTAGAGTTAAAAAAATGGTTGTAAGGGGCACTAAATAGCTATGTGCTTGAATTTATAGCTTCAACATACTCCTTCCCTACAGAAATAGAATATCAATTCTTGCACAAACCTAGAGGAAAAATTGTAAGAGAGTTTGGCATAAAAATTAAGAAGTTGATGGTGGATTATGTCTTTGAAACTATGAGAATATAAGGATAAGTTCCTTGTTAGGTTGTGGAGCTAAAAGCTTCACCAAGATGCAAACAGGAGGAGTTACAGAGGTCACAGAGGTTGCAGAGAGTTACAAGGCAACTGACGTCAGTCTAATCAACCAATATCGATCAGACAGCAGTGAAGAAGTAATTGACATCGGTTACCAGTCGGCTGACATCGGTCAGGAAGGTGCCGACATTGGTAGCCTGTGCATGAACATGCAATTTGCATGTTGATTTTGGAGAGTCTATTTTTGGACTGTTAGTTTGCATGTTAAAGGCTAGTTATAGTATTGATTTACGTGTCTAATTATTGTAATTAAGATAGTCTAATTATTGTAAGCATGGGATCTATATATAGACTCATGGGCTGTATTGTAAACCAGTGTTAGAGAGTAAGAGAGCAAAGAAGCTCCTTCTGAGAGAGGTGAGCAATGGTGTGTTCCTCCTAGTGCCACAATACTAAGTGTGGGTGCTGGTTTGGAGAATCAGAAGGGTTCTTCATATTTGTATGATATTGGTCAGTAGCTGAGCATGGCTTCTTTTGGAGATCTACAATGGTGAGTAAGGTTTAGTGATTTGTAGGTAGTAGCAAAGAGCAGGAGATCTACTTAGAGTATGGTTGTATACTTGGTGTACTGGTAGCGTGTTACTGACTGGTGGAGGTGAACATCAATTCTATATTGGAGTTGATTGTTGGGACTGAGAGAGAGAGGGAAGAAGGTCTTGAGGTGTGGCGAGCCTTTGAGGTGGAAGAAGAAGTGGCATCTTCTTTGTTGTATTTTCTTCTGAGTGATTATTAATACAATTGTGTATTGTCTCTCATATTCCTATGTTGTTTCATATTTCTAGTTACTTATCATTCTGGGTAAATTCCATGTTTAGTTGCTAATACAAGAAGTAATCATATGTGCTCTTATTGGGGAGAAAGATCCTAACAAGTTGGTATCAGAGCCTGGTTATAGGTTCAAGAGCTGATACCATCAAGTGGTATCAGAACTTTTGGTTGGGTTGACTAACAGGTTGTTTCAGATCTAGTAGTGTTTTTTATTATAGGTCACTCTCAAGGATTTCAGATTGAGTGGGAGTATAGAAATGGTAGAAGAAAGTAAGCTATGAATGGAGAAATTGAATAGCATGAATGGTTTGATTGATGGAAAATAAGAGCAGGGAAAAGGAGATTGTTGGTTGGTAGAAGATCAGAATGTAGAAGTAGATGTTGCAGGTGATGTTACATAGGTTACTCTAGATAAAGTAGAATCTTTGTTTACAGATTCTTTTGCCTCTTTCCATGCAACCCGAAATAGAGCATCTTTTCATAGGTATGTCTTTGGAGACTTTGGAGAGATTTATTTAGTGGTTGGAGAGCCTTGTCAGATATTGACGAAGGGGAATTGAAGCTGAAATTGTAGACGGATAACACACAGGTGTTGAAGGAGGTTATGCAGGTACTAGTCTTGGAGATGAGTCCAATTTCTTTAGGAAAGTTGGGTGATGGGAGATGCTCAGTAACTCTCACAGTAGATGCACTTCAATTATATGGTGGTAAGAAAGTAGGTATCCTTTATCTATCTATTTATATTACTAATTCACCTTCTATTGCAGAGATGTGGCTTTGTAGGCTTGGTCACATATGTAGGAGGTGAATGCATGTTCTTAAGTGAAAGATCGATGTTTTTGATAAACTTAAGAATTGGAAGGCCTTGGTGTTCATGGAGGAGATGACAGACAGAGATCAGTTGAGGGGACTAAATTATTCTAAGTAGGGCTGTGTTGATTTGAATAGGGTTTCAATCCATGGAGAGCTCACAGGTAAAAAGTTATCACTCACAGGTGAACACAGGTACCAGCATCGATCAGACAGTAACTGACATTGGCAATAGGAAGACTGACATCAGTTAGGAAGGAACCAACATCAGCAGAAGGGATACTGGCATCGGCCAGGGAAATGACATCAGTAGTCAGGGTCAGTGTAGGGAACCGACATCGGTCAGATGTAGACTGGGAGATGGTTGAGATCAGTCACTGGGATGGATGGTGGGTAGATAGAAAGCTATCAACAGGTCTCAAACGCTCACATGGAGGACTAAAAGGGTAAGGGAACCTCATATTCATTGTTCACCTTCTTTATATTGCTTATTGATGGTTAAGAACTAGGAAGATGTGAAGAGGCAATGCAGGTAGAATCTAGATATAGTGGGAGCTTGGCATGGATGAGGAGTGTGAGTCCTTGGAGAAGAACCAAACAGGAGTTTATTGGTGGATTTATCAGCTGGAAGAAAGCACTGGCTGAGGGATGGATTCCCAAGTTAAAGAAGAGAGTGGATGGATACATGAGATGGAAGGCCAAGGTATATGGTCTTGAGCAAGCTGCAAGGCAATGGAGGTTTAACTGTTGTGTTTGTCTTACCAGATGGATGATGAGTCATGACATTATCCAGTTACTGTATGTGGGTGATTTGCTAGCAAGTTTGTACATATAGGGTTTTGTTGAGCTAAGGGTAAGGTTAGTTCAGAGGTATGTCATGAAGAATGTGGAGCAGCAAAAATTCTTTGACATAAGAGACATGGAGATTTTATTTCCAGTGGGAGCTAGTGTGAAGATGGTGTTGGCAGGGTTTATGATGTAAGATGCAGAATCAAAAAGCACACCAAGCGCTAGACAGTTCAAGCTTAGCTTAGAACAGGGTTTGAAATCACATGAGGTTTAGTGTAGACCTAAGTTTTCCCAAGCAGTGGGAGTTGTCAGAAAGTATGGAGCCAATTCAGGGAAGGAGTACTAGAGGGCAGTTCAGTGGATTGTCAGGTATCTAAGAGGGACTAGCAACAGGTTAACATGTTATGCAGGGTCAAGGTCTTCACTACATGGAGTTGTAGGTTCAGATGTGGTAGGTTACTTGGATAATAGGTGTAGCATCATAGGTTGTGTGGTGGTTGGTCTTCAGGGTTGAGCTTGAAGAGGGATACAAGCCAAGTAATAATTTAGATGGTGTATAGGTATAGGTACAGGTGCAGTTGTTTATCTCCAAGTGGGAGATTGTTAGGTTGTGGAGCTAAAAGCTTCACCAAGATGCAAATAGGAGGAGTTACAGAGGTCACAGAGGTTACAGAGAGTTGCAAAATGAGTTGCAAGGCAACCGATGTCGATCTAATCAACCAACATCAGTCAAATAGTAGTGAAGAAGCAACCGACGTCGGTTACCAGTCGGCCAACATCGGTCAGGAAGGTGCCGATGTCGGTAGCCTGTGCATGAACATGCAGTTTGCATGTTGATTCTAGAGAGTCTATTTTTGAACTGTTAGTTTTCATGTTAAAGGCTAGTTATAGTCTTGAGTTGCGTGTCTAATTATTGTAATTAAGATATTGTAATTATTGTAAGCATGAGATCTATATATAGACTCATGGGTTGTATTGTGAACCAGTGCTAGAAAGTAAGAGAGCAAATAAGCTCTTTCTGAGAGAGGTGAGTAATGGTGTGTTCCTCCTAGTGCCACAGTACCAAGTGTGGGTGTTGGTTTGGAGAATCAGAAGGGTTCTTCATATTTGTATGATCTTGGTTAGTAGGTGAGCATGGCTTCTTTTGGAGATCTATAATGGTCAGTAAGGTCTAGTGATTTGCAAGTAGCAGCAAAGAGTAGGATATCTACTTGGAGTACGGTTATGTACTTGGTGTGCTGGCAACGTGTTACTGACTGGTGGAGGTGAACATCAATTCTATATTGGAGTTGATTGTTGGGACTGAGAGAGAGAGGGAAGAAGGTCTTGAGGTGTGGCAAGCCTTTGAGGTGGAAGAAGAAGTGTCATCTTCTTTATTGTATTTTCTTTTGAGTGATTATTAATACAATTGTGTATTGTCTCTCATATTCCTATGTTGTTTCATATTTCTAGTTACTTATCATTTTGGTTAAATTCCGTGTTTAGTTGCTAATACAAGAAGTAATCATATGTGCTCTTATTGGGGAGCAAGATCCTGACATTCCTTTCACATATGGGTAAGTGCAATAGGGAAGAATGGGATGTGTAGGTGAAGTGCAATAGAAGGGGATGATTAGTTTGACACTTTAGAGCTCAAGAGATAGGATTATAACAAGAGAAGGCATAGGTTGATGGAAAATATAAACTTAGAAGTGATAAGAGGACCCATAGTGAGTAGGAAGGGCATGGGGAAAGATCTCTTGAATTGTATAAGTGCCAAGAGGAGGGAAACTTTGAAGCCATAAAATAAGCTTCCCAATTAATAGGTGAAGAATACTTAGGTTCCTTGCATTATTTAACCATTGGAGATGTAATAGATGCACCTACCCCTTTTGGAACTATGGCATGAGCTCATGCACTATATCCCTCATAAGAAGATATAATATTGATAATTTACCCCATTATCAACCTTAACTTTGACCATTTTATAGACTTAGACCATAATTTTGTGATTAAATAAGTTGTTCCTTATAAGGATCTAAGTGAGGATACCTATAGACCTTGGGGTGATAGCCTAACTAGACATAACATGAGCACAAGAATTATAGTCTATCCAACATTAGCTGTATAGCCTAAGAAATATCCTAGAGGGAGTGTCCTAATGCCACTAGTTGGTAGTATAGGGCCATCATCATCCATGTTTTTAGAGGTAACAATAAGACTAACACCCAACCCAATGGTTGGAAGTGTTGGAGGACCACCTCCAAGAAAAGTACTAGGGGGATAATCACCTCATATATCAACTACTCCCATGCCCTAGATTTATTATGAGATGGCCATGTATCTAAGTATTAAGGAATAGAGAATGTTTTAGAGTATGTGCTCAAGTGAGAATTATAATGGTGCACTCAAGATATAACCTAGTTTGAGTGAAAGGCAACCTAGTTTGTGATTATTATGATTGATTGTGCCAATACCTAGTATAATGACTATGATCCTAACCAAGATATGGCTGATTATGACACCCTAAAGGAAGCCTTCTTGAAATAATTTGATATACCTAAGTTTGAGTAGTAGAGCATCACCATACTCAAGGAGATTAACTAAGGATTATCAAAGAACATGCACTTATATGATGTTAGAGTCAAAACTCTTATTTTAAATCTCCCTTATGATACTCACCCCTCCCAACATGTGTAGTGGTTGATTGGGGGATTACTAGTATCATTCAGAAGAGAATTATTCATGAGAACATTCATAGACCCTCAGGAAGTGCTTGAAGCCATGCTCAAAGCTAAGGTAGTTAGGAGTGATGACATAGGGATTATCACTTTCATGGAGGCACATATTATATCTATGGCCTCCTAACTATAGAAGCTAATCACTAGTTCATCACAAGATGCTCAAAATAAGTTATAGTGTACTAACTACAAGATGGAAGGCCATAATAGGAACAACTGTGCTCAACTAAATGTGTGCACCTTAATTTTTGGCTAAGAATTTTGTCATAAGTTGCATGATGTTCATAATTACCCTTTATTATAACATGTCAGTCAGGTTAACACCACCACCTATTGCTAGTTATATGATGCCTATACTCATACCATGGTTTATTTCTATGTAATCAATGAGATGCATAAGATTATGGGAATAGTCAAATGACAAAAAATGGTAGTGGTAGTAGGACATGGAACCCAATTAAATGAGGGTTATGGCCAAAAAATGTAGGGTATGAGATGAAAGAGGTACCTAAGAATGAGGTGGTAAATGCGATGGAAAAAGATTCTTACCATGATCATGTTACAAGTGTAGTTTGATCAATCACTATCAGCATGACTTCCCTACACATCCAACATGTGGGTATTGTCAAGTAACACACAAGGTTGAGGAATGCCATGAATTTTTAAAAAAAATTGACCCAATGTAGGTCTAGTAAAAACAAGGTTGTAGGGATGATCAAACATGAGCATGAAATGGAGAAATAGACTCCAAACGTGTAACCAATCTGCATAGAGCCAATCAAGGTATAAATAACTAGTTAGAGTGGACTCACCACTCAACTACCAATTATAGTAGTACCAAAGGTGCACCTAGAATAAGGGGAGTTAAGTCACACTGAGCATATAACTTAGCTTAAACCCAAATCTATGCCTTATCTAGACCCTACATACTAAAAATATGTATTAAAACAAGTTATCAGCATGATCTAAAACCTATAAGGAGAGCTCCAAATAGGGTGAGACCTAGAGGCATAAGATTCTATTTCTCAAAAGAAGTAAGATGGTCATGATGCTAAAGTATAAGAACTAATGGAGAACTTGCACCTTCTAAAAATTTAAGAGATTCTACCTCTATTAAATAAATTACTTTTAAAACATGTAGGTCAATCATCAGTTAAAGTTACTACACCACACATGGAAAGGTTATAAGAGGTCAAGCATACCCAAATTTTAGAGTATTACTAAGAACTACTAGTGAATGCCAACATCAATGGATGGTCTATTTGTGAGGTCCTTATTGACATAAGCATCAAGGGATAAAATGGGTAGGCTAGCCTTGAGGCCTTCTCCCCATGTAATCTTTATGGCCAACAAGACTCAAGTAAAACTAATCAAAATTTTGTAATGAATCGCTACACAAAAACCTTGAGGCATTAGTGAAGTCCACCCACCAAGACCATAACATCCCACTAGACTTCTGAAGCCCAAACTCTAGGTTGGATTTACACCTGTACCACCAAGATTCCATACATGTATGAGCCTTGGAAAAACACTTCCATGCCAGTGTAGCCACCCACTCTTAGACTTGAACCCAAGTGGAGGATTTGATACCACATGTAATGAACCACTACACCAAAACCTCGAGGTGTTAGTGAAGTCCACCCACTAGGACCATAACATCCCACCACACTTCTGAAGCCCAGACTCTGGGCTAGGTTTGTGCTCATACCACTGGGATTCCCTATGTGTATGAGCCCCAAATGAGCACTGCCATATTGGTGTAGCCACCTGCTCTATGACTTGAACTTGGGTGGAGGCTCTAATACCACATGTAATGAACTGCTACACCAAAACCTTGAGGTGTTAGTGAAGTTTGCCTACTAGGACCATAACAAATTTTTAAGGTCACCATTATAAATATTATCAGCACCAAATTCGATGTTGACTTTAAGGTAATTAAATTGGCTAAACAAGATAATTGTCCAGTACTTATAGGAAGGCCATGGTGCTACACAAATAATATTGATATGCACTTCAAGAACTAATATATGACCTTAAAAAATGACAAGGAAAGGGTAGTGATTTCTCTCTCAAGTGACCAAGTACCCCCTTATGTATAGAGCATTGATCTTGAAGATGAGATCAACCATATATATAACATCATAGTGTAAGGTATTAAGAATTTTAACCCCATAGATCAAGGAGTGTTCTCCTAAGAAGATAGATAGTTAGCCTTAGACACCACTGATGTTTTTTAGAATTGATGGGTTCAATAAAATTATAAGGACAATAGTGTAGGTGCCACTTGGCACACATAAATGCATCAAAACTCGTGAGGACTAGCTAGGCCCAAATTGATTACACTCTAAAATGATGGGTCCCTTGTGATGAGAATAAGGAAATACGTTACTCTACTTGAGGAAAGGTAAACTTGTGGATCTTCTAAAATTTTAAAGGAGAAACCCAAGGGAAAATTATGTTTACAATCTCAAATCATGCATACCTAAAGAAAGAAATAGAATGGGTGTATTAGTGCATGCATTAATAATCACTACTACTCATTGATGGGAAGCACAAAAGTCTAACTTGGTATCTTGGCCAAATGTGAAAGTAAACATTTGCACTAGATTCAATATAAGTAATGAGGACTTAAATATATCAGCTTACTCTAACTACTCTATTCCCATAGCACATGTGAACTTATGCAAAGATATATGGACTAATTGTGGCATGATTACCCTAAACAACTTATGGGTACATGCCTTCTATATAACTATGAAGACATGGGCATAAGCATGGTATGTGGTCAAAAATATGTGTAATGAAACCATTTATTGGGTTACCCTGAAGGATAAGTTTTTACACACCTTATATTTTTCCTCATAGAACTTGGATTTGATCAATTTAATGTAATAAATTATGAGGGTAGTATTTGAGGACATTGAAATCCTTGAGGAGTGCCTAAAAGACATGTTTAAGGAGAGAAGGCTAAGACTCCCAATTTTATTTAAGGAATAAATGCTCTATAGTGACTCAAGTGAAGAAGATGATGAAACTTGGAAAGAGCACTACTAGAAAAACTTGATAGGTAAAAGGAAGATCATATGTCAAATAGATGATAGCACTCCTAGCAAAGAAGACCTAACTCATCTTCATATAGAGACAACTAAGGGAACTCATCAAATCTAAGACTCACACTAGGTAAAATATGAACCTTACCATGTACCACTAAAGACCATCAAGGTGGAAATCAATGTAGAAGGAGAGCCAAATATGGTTACTCTAGGTGCCTATTAGTCTAACACAAAATTGGCATGCATTATGGATCTCCTGAAGGAATTCCAAGACATGTTTCCCAAAAATTTTCAATATATGAAGGTAACCCACCCATACCTTTGTGAACATGATCATAAATCTAATCGATGATGAAAAACCAATCAATAAGTGCCCCTATAAGATGAATTCCAACCTCTACACTAAGGTTAAGATAGAGATCAACATAATGCTAGTTGCAAGGGTCATTTACCCTATTCAGGAGTTTGATTAGGTAATATTGATGGTGATTAGCATCAAGAAGGATAGATGTATTTTAATTTAAATTTATTATATAATGTTGGACATCACCTATGTCACTAATCCCTTCCCAACTCCATTCACTAACAATGTCCTGGATGGAATTTTAGGATATGAGATCTACACCTTCACTAATGGGTTCTCTAGTTAACATCAAGTCCAAATTGAGGATGACAATCCAAAAAAACCCTTTCTAATTGAATGGGGTTATTTTTCCTATAATGTGATTCCATTTGGACTCAATAACATGTTAGCCATGTTCTCTAGAGTGGTGATCATCATGTTTAAATAATTCATAAACAATTTCCTCCATGTATACCTAAATGATTGGATGGTATATGGCCTCATGAAGGACCATTTTTATAACCTATTTCTAAGGTTTGAAAGGTGAAAATAGCTTTTAATATCCTTAAACCTGAAGAAGTGTATCATTTTAACACCCTTTGAAACCCTACTTGGGCACATTATCTGTAAAGATGGTCTAATTATCAATCCCATGAAGATTATAATAATCATTTAGATCCAAACCCTTCCACATATAAGTTTTGTTGTGCCTTTCTTGGCCACTATGGATATTATATAAAGTTCATAAGGAGCTATGTGAATATTAAAACATCACTAGAGGAGATCTTACATAAAGATGGCCCATTCGATTAGGGAAAAGTGAAAAAGGATGCCTTTGAAACTTTGAATCTCAAGTTGAATAGTGCACCTATTTTACAATTCCCTAATTGGATGACCCCATTACAAATCCACATCAATGCATCTAGCTTTGTGTTTAGCACAATCTTGGTGTAACCTAGTGAAGGTAAAATAGATCACCCCATCTCCTTTACTAGTAAAAAATTGATGAAGGCAGATTGGAACTATACCAAAACTAAGTATGAGGTGCTCACCATGGTCTATGCCCTAAAAATTTCTAGATAATACTTATTAGTGATCCCCTTCATCTTCTTCATTAACCACAAGGTGATTAATTACCTCATGAATAAGCACTTTCTCTATGGGTACATTTATATATGGATTGTTCTATTTTAGGAATTATAATTCTCCATTATCATCAAGATTGGAAAAAAAAACTTAAGCCCATACTATGTGTCCCATATCAACTCCAGTGATGTAGTAGTGCTTATTAAGGATGATATGCTATATGCACAACTCTAAAGTGTCCAACATTCCCCTGAGGACTTGGTAGAGATACCTAATTTTATAACATCTAGATTTGTACCCTAAATAATAACCAAAGAAAGAAATAACTTGTAGTTTATCCCACCCCCTTTTATCTCTTTATTATGGAATTGTACAAATTAGGCCAAGATTAAGTCCTATATTGATGTGTTTTGGAACATAAAAGGACTCTATTTTACGTTAGTTACATGATGGGATAGTAGGAGGACATTTCATAGGAGATGCAATGGTGAGTAAGGTATTATAATCAATATTATGGTGGCCAAGTCTATTTTATGATATGAAATATTGTGCTAAAATATGTGACATATGCCAGTGTATAGGGAAGCCCAACCATCGAGATGAGATGCCTCTCATCCCCATTATTTCCTAGGCACCATTCAAGAAATGGGCCATTAATTTTATGGGACCAATTACTCCCACAAGGTGAATAGGTGTAAGATAAATTATATCAACCACTAACTATTTCACCAAGTTGGTCAAAGCCATACCAACCAAAAATTGCATAGTCACCATAGCCACAAGGTTCATATGGGAGAACATCATAATTTGTTATGAGTGCCCACTCATCTTGACTAGTGATAGATGCACACACTCCATTCATGAAACTATGTAGATCCTTCTAATATAATACATGATGGTATACCATAAGACAACACCTTATCATCCCCAAGTGAATGGAATAACCAAGGCATTCAAAAATATCTTAGGGATGTGCTTCATAAAGATATGTGATGTTGGTCACAAATATTATGATTATGGAATGCCAATAATGCTATGGGCATATCACACCACCTATAAGAACCTAAAAAAGGTTACACCATTTCAATTTGTGTTTATAAATGAGGTGATTCTAATGATGGAATTCTTGGTACCATCATTGTACATCATGTAAATTGGTTGATTGGATGACCAAAAGCATGAATGTAAGGCTGGAGGAGTTTGAACACTTAGATGAGGTGCATGCCCAAGTAAGGTGGAGCTAGTAGATAGAGAAGGTGTATCAAAATCTCTATAATGATAATCACATCAAACACAAAGTAATAACTAAAGGAGCATTAGTCTTGCTCTATGACTCTAAGTAACTCAAGTACCTAGGCAAGCTACAAATAAGGTGGATGGATTCATATGTCATCCATAATATATTAGAGACTAGTGCATTCAATCTACAAAAAAATTTAGGTGAGATGTTCCCTAGGCATTATAATAGAAACTAATTATATTCTTATAAATAATAGGATGACACTATGTCATCAAACATTGGTTCCTTGATCATGAGTCAATGGTATTGTGTGACTAGAATAAAGTTTGGTACAAGCCAAATAGTTCCTTATGAATTTAGGTATGTTGTGTTGTAGTGATGAGAGAATTAGTGGCACTTTGAGGCTCATTGATAAAAATATACTAGTGTCTTCATGCATAATTATAGCTGGGTGAATTGAGCACAAACACTTTATAAGCACTTGAGGCTAGACACCTAAGTTATGGGAATGTGAAGTTTTCTAGATTCAGACATAAGGTGTACCATATTTTTGTGCATAATATTTATAAATCAAAGTTCCTTAAGGCCCATAAGAGTATTTTTCTAATTGTTTCATGCATAATACTAGTTGTGTGATTCAATCAAGGTTGCTTCCTAAGAACTTATGGCTAAAAACCTAAGTCTTTAGGTGCATGGAACTCATCAGACTTGGAAAATAGGAATACTAAGTGACTAATAAAGATGTACAATATGATCATTTGTATAAGATAAAATTAAGGCACATAAGATGCTACACATGCAAGATACATAGAGAGTTACATGTTAGAGGACTGACATAAGGGATTTATATGGGTTATGATAGGCCAAAGCAAGAGATGAAAGCATATATAAAATGACCAAGTTAGGAAAACACACCTGGAATGGAAGTGAAATAGGAAGAGGAAATGGGATCATGGTGGATGAATCACATTCATGTGAGGCACTGCACCTAGGTTATCATAAGGAAGGTTAACATCCACCCAAAGTGAGGTAGGTAGTGATCGTTTGAATTACACATCACTTCACCAAAATACCATTAGGAGAATTAATTGAGGTGATGGTGGAGTCATAAAGATATGCATTAAATGTATGCATGGTAGTAAATTTTTGTGGATTTCATGGGTTTTGGTGAATCCCAAGAATTCTAGGTGTCATCATGCCATTAAACAGTTGTAATTAAGTTGGTAGCTAAATTAAGGGTATAAAGTAGTAGAGGGAAAATTGCTTGGTTAAAAAATAAAAATTAATTTGAACTTAGAGAATAAAACTAGAGATAAACTAGTAACTAGAGCTGAAGCAAGAAAATGCTACTATAGTGAGAAATTGAGCACCCATAAATGCCAAACATGAATGAGTAAATATAGGGAGGAATTGTGCTCTCTTTAATATTATCATAGAGGAGTGTAAGGCACAAAGTGTGTAAGAACTAGGTAGCAAAATATAAGAGTGACATCAAGGATACCATTAATGGTGATTGAAACTTGAGAGCTGAGGTTGCAGTTACAAATCTCATGACTATGAGGTATGCCATAAAAAATTATAGGCTTCAATAATGTGAATAAACCATGCTTAAGCACTAGCTAGTTTAGGATGGGGAATAAATAAATGAATTCCAGACTATAATAGTCACATAAGGAAACCAAGTGGGTATGAGTGATAGAAGAAGTGACCCTAATGAAGAAGAAAGCATAGTTAGTGGAAGGAGTTAGAATCATTGAGGTTGATATCGAGGTGCTTGAAAAAATGTCATAACAAGAGATGTAGTTTTTAAAAGAAGTCTTGGTAGGAGAGAGATGGGCATCTTTTGTGCATGCCTGATAGATTAGGGAATATAACCACCATACTCCTAGAAATGTATAAGATATATTGTAAGATTGGATGGTGGATATGGGGGCCAAAATAGAATCAAGTATGGTGTTGTTTAATGTCTCCATCTGAGATAAGCTTGTAACCACTAGTGCAACTCAACTCTATGAGTTACCATATTTTGGAAAAAAAGAGTAACTTGTAAGTTCCTCCTCTCATGTTTCCATGTAGATAACATCTATTTCATATGGAGTCACATGTGGATATCAACGTGCCTAATAGGTAGAGTTATCAATCTCTCAAACTCTAAAGTAGACATCTACCAAATGATGGTAGATGATGCTAAAGTTGAAAGGGTTAAAAAAAATCTTGGGGTACTACAAGGGAGGTTTTGTGTTCCCAATAAAAGACATCAAGGACCTCAAAATGAGGGCAATTGTGTGCCTCATGAGTACAAAACTTTACCTTGATAGTTGATGGGTAGACATCAGCAAATCCTACTTGTGCATCACCTATCACATGGTGTAGGGGGTAATATTTAACATCACCAAGTTCATAGTGGAGGAAATGGTGAATAATGTGATGGAATGTCATATATCTTGGGATACCTTTTGGTGGGGATCAATTTTAATCCTAGTTGTTATAAAGGAGATTAGAGTACCAAATGGAAATGAAGACAACCTTTGGGTCTTCCCAGTACATAAAGACTCCCTGATGTTAAAATATCAAAACTTTACCTACCCTTAGCATTCTCAAAAAAATATAATACTCATGTGATGGGGTGGTGCACCTAGTATATCAAGGCATCTGAATAGGAATAGTGAATTCTTGAGGAGTTCCCTCAGAATTTTTTTGGGATGGAAACCTTACCATAATGAAACACTTCTATGTAGTACACTTGGTAATAATAAATGGGAACAAATATGTCTATCTAAATCTCTCATATGCTTTCTCAACTAAATAATTTGGGGACACACTTTGAATAATCCCCAAATCACAATAGTTAGATATCTTAGTCAATACTATTGATTTGAATCAGAGCAAGGTATGACACCAATACATACGCCTAAGGGTAAAAGTGACTAAGGATGATGAGGATGACTTAGATCAAATTGACATCCATCCCCTACAAAATGAGGTCATACTTAAGTACATCCACATGCTATACTATGAGATGAAGCTAAGGAATATGGATGCATGCCTTGAGAAGTATGATGACCTCCCCCTCTAGATTGGTGATGAATGAAAACTAGAATCGATAGTACTAAATAAGTATCCCAAAAATAAGAAGGGGGAGACACTTGAGGAGATGCAAGAGTAAATCAGTTTGAATATTGCCTTCAATGATGAATCCACTCCCTTTATACCAAATAAAAATCATGTAGACTTCACGCTAAGGATTGCTTCACCCAAGCTAATGAAGAATAGAAAGAAGAAGTTGAAGGGGTAGTGGTAATTCCAAAGATAACCTTGTTAGATATGGAGGTGTAAGAGGCATTCAAGGAACTAGAAGTAAATAAGGCACATGAAGAAATGGAAGAGGAAGAAGAGGGAGAAGATGGAGAGATGAAAGTATACATTGTCTAGAAAGAAGAAATAGGAGGTGATTCCAATGCCTCATTGAAAGAGTCCTCCACATAACTTCCATGAACTGAGGAGGAAAAGATGATCTAGTGGAATGAAATAGGCCTTAATGAGGAATATATAGAAGTGGCACTGGACAAAGATAAAAAACAAGAGGCCACGAGGGTAGCTAGCATGACCCAGGTAGAGATTGATAAGGTTGAGTTCAAGGAAATAGAGGCTGAGGAGGAAAATATATCTACAATAGTAAATAAGAGTAAGGAAAAGATAAATAAGGCCTAAGAAGAAAGGGCCAAGAGAGAAAAGGAAGAAAAGAGGGTTATCACAAATGTAGAACCCATGAGGAAAAAATTAGTAAGGGTGCCTATCACCCCCACTAGCATAGTGGAATAATCTTTACCATAAGCATGTCCAAGTATTTAAGGGGAATATAGATATAATGAAGGCAATACTGGCACCTTAAAATAGAAAATAGAGAGTGCATAAGAAACCTAGTAGGTATAAAAGGAAAAAATTGGTACCAAGGAAGAAGAATATGTGGATGAAGGGGATAAGTTTGAAGAACCCCTACAGGAGAAAGGAGGTGAGACCTCAGAGGAGGGTACTAATGAAAGTGATAGTACTAAAGAGGAAGAACATATGGAGCTCAACATTACTGAAGAAGAGTGTGTCAAGCCAAGCCTAAGGGAAAAAGTATAGAAGGGGTGGATCAATGACTACTACATATTACAGTATATACCCCCCTAAATAGCCATAACAAGGATGTGCTAGAAGATATCATTCACTTTTTATAGTTACATGGATGAGTCTCATTTTTAGGTGCCATCAAATGTTGTACTAGGTATAGATCAACCAAAAAAGGGCATGATTCCCTTTCAATAAACCCCCATACAATGAATCTAGTCATGTCAGATGATGCACTCATCTAGATGGACTTCAAAGTATATTGGAAGAACACCATCAATAATTTTAGGGATTTAAAGTGGAATAATATCATGTTATAATTATAGGAAGAGGTAAATTCCATGAATCTCAAGTTTCAACAACTAATAGAGTGTGTCGAGGAAGCTGAGCCATCCCTCTTGGATGACAATGATACTTCAAATTTTTTAGAGGTCGATAAGGTATGCATTCTCATAGAGTAGATGTTCCCAAAGTTGAAGGTAGGGTTTATTCCATAAGAGGAGGAACCTTGTGCCATATTAAAACAAGAGCTATCTATGAAAATCAAAAAGGTGGAAGACCTCTTTGCATAGCTTTAAGAGGGTGTAGATGTGGTCGATGCCATATTTTGTAACTTCTCCAATTAGGCATCACTTATAAATGTGTGCCTCAAAATAGAAAAGGGGGAGAAGTATTAAATGATGATGAAGGTATACACGACTATCAAGTTTGAGCTCACAGAGATTATGTCATAATTTAATACCTTGAGCACCTAAATAAAGACCCAGGAGAAAGACCTAGAAGAACTCTTCCATGCTTTACAAATGAAGGCTTGAAATTAGGGATTAATCCTAGATAGAGGGGTGACAAAGGAAAAAAATATAGAGGAATTTATGAGGGAGTTAGACAATATATATTTGATCATTCTTAGTGTTACCTCTATGAAGATTTATGGTGCCATTGAAGACCTCAAGCTCATCATCAATGGCTTTGAGGACTTCAGCATAGAGATAAAAGAGAACACACTAAAATTATATGCTCCTAAAACATTTAAAGACTATTTTGGGGGTAGACTAGTAATTTTTTATGGGGTTATTTTAGTCCCTAAATATATCTACGAATAGGATCCATGCCAACTTATCAAACACTTGGGCATGAGGTAATCACTTGGTATAATTTTTATTTTGTCATCTTGTGACACCAACTGGAAAATGGCTAACCAAATCCCTACTAACTCAAGCATCACTAGGAAGTGGGTACATAAGACAATCATATCATGATGGAATCAATGTAGTAGAACTGGTGAAATGATTTCATCCATCACTAGTTTAGCCCCTAGTATGCTCTTTTCATCCTGGCACTAAGATGTTCCTAAGGGATATAAAGTTGAGTTTAATATAATTAGTAGGAGGCATGTTGGAGTAGTGAATATCTACAAGATTTTTTTTGAATGTTGTATTCACCATTTATCTTAAGTTTTAGCATGGATGCCCTTGAGGCTCCTCATTATAGTTCTTAAGCTCACCTATGAGCCTTTGGGCCTTTAATATCTTTAAGACAAGCATTTTATTAGTTTCCATTGATATATATTATGTATTTGAACTATGTTTAATAATTAATGGTGTTTCATGTAGTTATTTTTAGTTTGGTTTACATGTTTATGGTTATAGGCTTAGAATGAGAATGGTTTGTGTAATGTTTGTAATAATTGTAATGCTTAGATTAATATTATAAATATTGAGTTCTAGTAAGCTTTTGACCTAGCCCATTCAAGGCATTTTTGTAATATTTGATGATGTTATTACTCTATATATAACCACTATAATGATAAGAAATACCCCATTCCTTATGATGATACCTATGCCAAAGCGTAAGCCTAAGCCTAAGTCCTTCATATAAGTACTCCATTGAACCCCTAAGTGCCTGACTGATGCTGAGCTAAGGAAACTAAAGGCTTTCACCCATGAATCTATAGAATCATATCATATAGGATTGTGCCTAATATATAGTTAGACCCCCCTATAATGTCTTTCATCAATCATCTTACCACCACCATTACAATAACCAAAGTCCTTGGAAGATAGAGTTGTACCATAGCATAACTATCCCAACATAGGCATCGGTCCTTTCGCTACTGCACTTTAGGTAAGTGCATAAGTCTTGAACCTTATGTGAAGTGATGATATCATATTTAAGTGATAAATTTTGAGCACTATATGATTATTTAAGGTTGTTTCTAAGTTGTAACAAATTTAGATCTGACTTGGACAACCAGATAAGTGCTTGACAAGGGCGATGACTTAACACCCTACTCCTTTATAATAGAGTCATCTTATATTTTCCTTTTCCTAACCCTTTAGATATTTTTTATTTATTTGTCAAAAATATAGTTCATAATTAATATCTTAGTTATTTTCAAATCAGGTTTTTAGGAAGATTGGGCCTTTAAGTTTGTAACACACTATGGGATTACTAGTTGTGTATCATCCACTAGCTAAATATCCTTAGTACTAGTTGCTATCAAAAAATTTCTTGAAGACTAAAGTAATGCCTCTATATGAAATAAGTATATCAATGATGTAAATATAATATTAGACTATTATACACCACCAAATTAAGGTATTGGGTGGATAATATAAGTAGGCTTCTTCTTCTTAGATTTGGTAGAAGGGACAATAGAAGTAGCCTAGGTTGTATTGGATGAAGGCATGGGAAATCCCAATTGAGTGGAAGATACATGTAATTAATCACTTAATTTGGCTCCCATAGTCTTCTTAAAATGGAATTTTTTGGACTTAGGAGGAGTATGGTCAAATGTAACTAAAGTATAAAAATGGTAAGTAGAAACCATATGAGCTAAAGAAATAATCCCAACGCTAGAAACAATTGGAATTGTAAAAACAACATGACAAAGAGGAATAATAGGAACATTGGGCACAAGTAATATATTAACCATTGGAATTGAATAAACAATAAGACACATGAGATAAAATAGTAGTGGTTAGAACAAAAGTTTCAAATACCAAATCCTATGAACTAAAGTTTTGACAGTAAAAGTTATGAATAATAAAATACACAAAGAAAAATCTTGATAAAGGTGAAAAATATGATGAACACAGGTTCTAATGAACATTTATCATGAAGATTAATAAATTTAAAGAATAGAAATATCAAAGTACATGACTTATAAAAACCAATAATTGTAAACACATCTTGTGAAGTGTAAAATATGCTAAGGAAAAAATATATATAGGAATAAAAAATTAGAAGTTCAGAGATGCCAAAGGTCACTGGTGACAAATGTTGTGACAAACAAAAGTTTTGAAAATAAAATTTCTGAAAACAAAAGTATTAAAATATAAATTTACCAAAGATCAAAAGTTATGAAGAACCAAAATACATGAAATGCACATCATATGAAGTGCAAAATATGTGAAGTCCAAAACTTAGGATTTTAGTTTTGTAGTTCACGTGCATATTCATAAAACATGTATATATGAAATACTCAAGAATATAATTAATACACTTGTCAGAATAAATCATATAGTAAAAACTTGAATAATAAGGGACTTCCAATTACATTTATACATGATCAACACATGATGAAAATCATCTACATGCATAATAATAAATTAAAGTTTTGAGCTTAGGTAAGTGTGCATACAAATGTCTGTGAAATAATATTTTCAAAATAGACCTAGGATTTTCATACTACATTGGGTCCCTATTCAAAAATTTAAGAATGAGGTGTGTGTGTGTTGAATAAAATACATCGACTATTACCTAATATATGAATTATATTACTATATTATGAATTATAATTATATACTAATTATATAAATTATTACCCAATGTAATAATTTCTAGTTAAGAATATAAATGATATGTACTTAGGGATATGATATATTAATGTATATGGGCTGATGGAGATGTTGACATGTGGCACACATACCCCTTAGTTAGTTATATGGGTTTATTATATTGGGATACATGAATGACTTGTGGAATTAGTATATTTTGTAATGGTCAGCCTACATTGGAATTAAAAGGTTACCCATACATTGTTAGTTATATAGAGGATTATATAAAAAGATGAATATCATTGTAAAGGATATCAATCAATCAAGTAAGTTTTGAGTCTTCTATTATTAGAAATATATTAGAGGTGTCCCCCTTAAAGTAGAATCATAGAGTTATTCATTCTTAAAGGAGTTTTTTATGTTGTTGCCCTATTGAAAAGGTATTATTCTATTTATGAATACATTTAATATTTAGGTATCTTGGCCCATCCATATATGTTGTTTGTGTTGATCTGAATTATATTCTACATATTTCTAACTATTATAAGTGTGGATCTTAAATAGTGGTATCAGAGCATTGATTTTGGCAAATATTGTGGGAGAACTCTTAAGTTTTGAGAATTATTTATATCTTGAAATCTATTATGAATTTTTATACAACTATTTTTTTGGTGTTGAATAATATTTCAAGGAAATCATCGTAAAACATTTAAGGTTGTGTGATCAATTTTGTTGGAGTTATTTATATTTTAAGGTTTGTAATAAATTCATCATATCTACCAAAATTTCATGAATTTGTTTGTGAAAAATTTAATGATTTAGTTGTATCATACAATAAAGTTAAAATTAAAACTTTGGATTTTTTTGACACATTTTGTCTGAGTTATTATAATTTTACGTTTTTTCATAAATTTGATCTACAAGCTGAATTTTTTGATAATTTTTCTATAAAATTTCAACCTATGTTTAAATATCACATATGGAAGATGTAATAAAAATTTTGAACTTTTTTTTATTAGTTTCACATGAATTATTGAAAATTTAGGGTTTTTAAGTAACCCTAAATTTTTTTATAGATCATGGAGTCACACACACACACACACACACACACACACACACACACACACACACACACACACACACACACATCTGTGTGTGTGTGTGTGTGTTTGTGTGTGTGTGTGTGTGTGTGTGTGTGTGTGTGTGTGTGTGTGTGTGTGTGTGTGTGTGTGTGTGTGTGTGTGTGTGTGTGTGTGTGTGTGTGTGTGTGTGTGTGTGTGTGTGTGTGTATTATGGATAAGAGGATATTGTTTAGAGAATGGTGGATAATTTTTATATAAAAAACATGGAAAAATTATTTGTAACATCATTTTAGGGTTCCTACACAACTCTGGTGGGTTCAACTTGAAGTTGAAAGATGGAAGTTTTTATGGGAAATAATATAACAACTTTTCATAGATTGATGGGATAAAAAAGAAAAATAAATTGAAAAAGAGGAAGAAAATTATGATGATTATGGTAATTAAAAATATAATGTATGTGATGAAGAAGAAAAAAAAGTGGAAAAAAATAATGGTAAAGAGGAAAAACATTCAAGTGATGATGAAGAAGAAGGAATATATAATAAGATAGATGATGAGGAGGCTAAAGATGGTGCCAAAGGAGATGTAGAGGATATCAAAGAGGAACAAGAAGGATTGTATAATAAGGGATAAAATAATTTATCTCCAAAGAAATAGAGTCAATTTTCTATTTTCTTGGATGCATTCAATGAAATTAAGTTATTGTGTCCATAAACCCTAACAACAAGTATAACTTCATTAATATGGATGTTTCTCAAAATCTACATTTTCAAAAAAAAATATCAAATAATTTAATGTATATGGTAATAATATTAAAGTTTTTGAATTTTAAATATTTCTTATGGCTAAATATATTTTTAATTCATAATTTTATGCTTTGGATATGAATGGTGTTGATATGGCTATTAGATATCCTTGGTTAGAGACATTGGGAAAATAAATATTAATGTGTAGAAGCATTTCATGAAGTTTTGGTACAATAAAAGGAAGATTAATTTATATGATATAATAGTTGGAAAGGTAAATAGAATAATCAAGTTAGAGCATGTGGATGAGATTCAAGTAGGTGAAAAACATGAGGAAGATCTAGATGAAGACATAGATGAAGATATAATGCAAGAAGAGAAGAACATTTCATCTACTTAAGAGACAAAGGAACCACCAAATGAAACATGGAAAAGGTAGAAGAAAAGGTTGATAAATTAAAATTATCAAAACAATTTGAGGTATATTAATAACCACATCATCATGAGAGGAAACAATCATGGATCCATGTCAAGGAGTGTCATAACAATAATCATTTTGGTTGTACTAGAAATCAAAGTACTAATCACTATAGTTGTGTAAGAAATCAATAGGGTAATCAATATGGATATGAATTAAAAAAAATAAAAAATTATGGTCAAGCATGGAGTCAAATTAGTGCTAAAAAATATGGAATGTGGAATCAATAGGGAAATCACTATGACTATGCATGAAATAATAACTACTATAGTCATACATGGAATTATAGTAGCATAGTGAACTATGGTACATGTAATCAAATGATGAATAATTATGCATGGACATCAAGGTGGTAAAATGATGATATTTAATGGAATAAAATTAGTAAAATTGAATTTATAAATAAGGTTGGAGAGATATCAGCTACCAAGATCACATAAGGGTAGTTGGATGATCAAGCTTCGAGACAATTGTGCAATTTGAGGCACACTCATTACTTGGGTTCTTATTATTAGGGATGAAATATGTCAAAGATGTAAATAATGTTATTTACATATGGATATGATATATTAATGTATATCAATTAATGGATATGCCAACATTTGTCACACATCCCCCTTTACTATATGGGTCTAATATATTAGGATACATGAGTAGCTTGTGGAATTAGTAGATTGGGTAATGGTAAGCCTACATTGGGATTAGGATGTTACCCATACACTATTAGTTATATATATGCATATATAAATGAGACAATTATCATTTTAAAGGATATCATTTAATTAAGTGTTGAGTCTTATATTGGTATACGGATATTGGATATGCCTCTATCGAAGTAGAATTGTGGAGTTATTCCTTATGTTGACCAAATTTGACTTTTAGGTCAAATTAGGGCACCCATAGATGAAAAATTAATGTATATATGTTTTAGGGGGTAAAATTTATTTTCATGGGGTTTATTACATGTTATTTGATGTCATTTAGGGTCATCCTAGTATTGGTCTTAGTTATATTAGTCACTTTGTCAATTTGGGATCATTTTATGTCCTTTTAATGATCATTAATGCAAGTATAATGTTTCAAAAGGTGACTAGGTGTAATATTTTCATTTAAAATGTCCAATAGGTCAGTATAACTATTAGATATGTTAATTAAATCAGAATATTGTAGGTTTTCTAACTGAAATTGTAGAAACCAACTGAAAAAAGGAGAAAATGGCACTTATACGGCTCATGGGGTAGTGTGACCCATGGGAGAAGGTCATGGAGGGTACATTAATATTATTAACACTCATAAATAGATTTTTTTTTCATTTTTAAATGCCATTTTGAGTCTAAAACCATTCTTCACCTTTCTTAGTTTCCTAGACACAAAGAAGTGACTCTCAAGTTTTACTTAGTATAGATAGATAAAGATGTTTTAAGTAAAAAAAAAATTGAGAGGTTATATTAAACTAAAATACCTTAATTTAAATATAAATATTTTTAAAAATGGTGGCATGTGCTTCATGAACCATCCTCATGAAGTTGATTGTACTTTTTTGGTGGTTGTTTCATGCACCTTATAGGTTTTACTCTATTTTGGTCAAATCCTTATAAATAGTTGGTGATTGTGGATATAGAGGATGTTTGATACTATATAATGGTATACATTCTTATTTTCATCTTTTATAATGTTTGGATGAGCAAGTTAGTCCATGATGTATGAAGGTGTCACCATGTGTAGTTTTAGCTTAAGTGCTTCTTGCTTGTTAAGTATTTTTCTCTTGTAAGAGTCTCATATATATGTAAAATGGTGTAATAAAATTATATAGTTTATGTTAACACCTCATCCCATGTTTTGGTTTCACCATGAAATTCTTTGAGTAGTTTGCAAGCTTATCTTACTCCATTATCAACTCTATGCCTAATTTTAGTTGCAATCACATGTTTGGGCCTCTCCATCTCATTTTTGAATTTATTTTCATATTTTATTATTTTTACATTCCATAAAGAGTTGAATAAATCCCACTTAAATGTTTTTAAAATGTGAAAAATTGGTCCTAAGTATATTCACCATGCTTAAATAGTCATTTGATGTTATTAATTACTCCATCCCACATATATGCAAGTGATTTTAAATGTTAAAAATCATGTATAAAATATGGTTCAAAAGTTTCCTTGATTTATGTCACTTATTTAAAGGTTTAAAAATTAATTTTAGAGTTTTTTAATCTATTCCTTAACATGTTCTTTCTCAATCTAATGTCCTACTCACATAAAACACCCTTATATACACCTACAGGGCCTTGCTGACATCATACTAAGGTATGGAAGGGTATAATATTTTTATAAACCTCTTATAATTTTTATAGGTGTGTTTTAATTATTAATTTAATCATAAAAATTTCAATATTCATAGGTATTTCAATGTCATTCACTTCTAGCCCACTGTGGTGCATCAAAACATACACCTATAGGTGGCTAAGCAAGGTTCCAAAAGATGCTCTCATGGAAAAGATGGAATCACTTGGAACCACTTAAGGTTGTGGTATAAATATCAAGATTTTAAAAATCCATGTAAATTTCCTAGAGATTAAATGATATGTTAAACCAACTTGAGGAACCAAATGACTATGTTTTGGGAAATTGTCCCCAAAAGGCCAAAATAGAGGTTTAAGGGGTTTTCATAACCTTTTCCAATAGGTTTTAGAGATGTCCCAAAGAATTTATATGATTTTATGTGATTTAAACTAGTAAATAATAGGTCCATTCCAATAATTAAGGTCAAATAGTAGAGGGAGATAGGTTTTTGAATGCCTCAAACATGCTCCAAAACACATTGAAATGCTTCAGCAATATCTACAAGCCTATAAGAGTAAATGACCTTTTGTCACTTTAGGAGAGAAAATTTGAGACAATGATTATTAATAATGGTTTTCAACTAATTATATGAGGTAAAACTAAATAGTAATAAATAAATGGTTAAGGCAAGGTTCCTTTGCAACCTATGACTGTCTACAGGTGTCCCTTGTATGGAAAACACACACCTACAATAAGGTATGAGACAATAACCCAAACCTTGATTAATTTTGATGTTTTGAGATATTTAAATGTGATTATAGGGTCAAAAATCAATTTTTTAATTTAAAATATGTTTAATATAGGTCCTTTCACATCTTCATCAGGCAACTGGAAGAACTAAGCACCTACAAGGCTCAAGGAGAGTAAAGTGTCTCAGTCAATAAAGAAAAAGCTATCATGAGCATGTAAGTGTGATTTTAAGACACTTATAATATTTTATAAAGGATAATTATTTTTTTTAATCCCATATAGGTTTTTAATTAGTTACTAAACATAATTATCATCTCAGTTAAGGCCATATACACCTATAGGCATGGTTGTCTCAGTCAGCAGGCAAGGAAAGACTCAGTCTTGTTATCAAAATGATTGAAAAGAGGTTAAGGGAATATCTAAATAGTGAAAAATAATATATAATATTAATTAGGACCATGATATCCTCCATAATCTCTTGGTTGTGTAAAAAAAATACACACAAACCTCCTAAGGCCCTACATACACCTATAGCTAAGTGTGCAATCTTAGTGAAGATAGGGTCTATCATGAAAAGAGAGAAAGAAGGTTTGAAATAAAATTTATATGGTTAATTATATGTCAAATTAATTATCTAAAAACTTTAATACCACTATAAGGTGTCCATATACTCTTCCTTACTTGGTCAAAGGGGCAATAGTCTGTACAAAGAGCCAAGAAACCTCTTAGCACAATAGATGAACCTGTGGAATCTAAGGAAAAGAGTGTTTTTGGATGATTTAAAAGCTTCATGATAAATAATTTGATATTTTAAACATGTTATATCATCATAAAATCATTTTATTATCTTGGATAGGTCACTCTTAGGAAGGTTTGAGGAAAATGTAGGAAAATATGCTTTTAGAGGCCATTTTTTGGGCATTTGGAGTTGTTTAGGCATCTAAACCATGGAATAAATCAAAAACCATATTTAAAAATTATAATTTTTTATTTTAAAATATCCAAAAATATTAATTTTTCCTAATGGATAAGGGATATACTTCACTATTTTATCTCAGAGGTCAGCTAGTCCGAGAAAATGAAGTTTTGGCAATGTGAGCTAGTAAGGAAAAAATAAATAAAAGACCTGATATGGAGATTTGGTAACCTAATTTAAACATTTTTTGAGGTTAATTTAATTTTAATATGTCCTAATAATTTATATACAAGGTTTAAATCTCTCTCAATGACCAAAATTTCCCTTGCATACAATCCAACTAGGTAAGTTTCCACTAGGTCTAGTTGGTGAATGAGATAAGAGGATGATAACGGGTGATTGGTTGGTTATGAAATTTTATTATAATATTAAATATAATTTTAAAATTCATGATACACAAACATAACTATGATATATCATTCCTATCATCCAAATCTAATAGGGTACCTATTAAACCTATTAGGCCTTGAGGAAACCTACAAGCAATTGGGGGTCCATCTACATTTATATATCTTAGTGGAATATATAGATTATTGAGAAATGTTATGGAAGTGTATATGGACATTTTTTAACTCAAATTATTCAGGGTTACTTAAAATAAATCCATTTATAACCTAGAGAGAGTACAAGCATGCAGGAAAAGCAAGGACAAGCTTGATGAGGTGTTTCCAAATGCTCATATATTTTTTAAGGATTTTAATTGGATACAAAGGAATTTTGGGGTGTTAAAATGGTCCCTTTTAATAAATTTTATTTAATTTATAGGTATTTTTAATGTAAAAATTTTATGAATAAAGCTTAAGACCCAGAACTGCCTAAAACCCTACTAAACCCTCAGCCAGGTCCTGATGGAGTAAATGAGATTGGAGAGCTACAAAAATGAAATTTTTTTACCATGAAATATATTTTATAATTCATATTACTCCCTTTATATATATCCCATCAAGATGAGTTGTATGGAATTGTATAGACAACATGCAAAATAGGGTATTTTTGACCATTTTTTGTGTTTTATAGGTTTTAAGAGGTTTCAGAAGATTCAATCAAGATTGGGTGGAATATTATAAATTATAATAACTCAAAATTTTAATTTTATTCCTATTAAAAACTCCTAAGTTTCCAAAGTAGAGCTTTCCTTTTAGCTAGTCAAAACTAACATAGTGGACACAAGGGTGAGAAGGGTGAAAAATCCAAGTGTGAGACTTTTTAAAGAATCCCTAATGCCTATAAATACATTGAGGGTCTTTAAATTTTTCATTCACTCCATCCCAAAAATTTTCATGGAAAATTTAAGGCATTTTTAAATCCAAGTGTGAGGGGTGACTAAAACATTTGTTTTTTAGACTACAAATAGTGATGGCTTCCTTCGAAGAGTTTCTAAATGAGTATGAAATAAAAAAATGAATGTATATTCATGCCTAAATTCCTTCCCTATTATCCCAATCATCATACCTATCCCTAGTTAGTGTTTGGATGTTCAAACAAGTTCAAATTATGAAGGTAGTTTTTTTATCCAAGACTAGGAGTTTCGTGCCCCTTTTCATAAGTTTCATGACTTGTATGGACATTTAGACCTCATAAAATTTCATGGTTCATCCCATATATATTTATTCAATTGTAAACTATTTTATCATATTAACAAGTGTCCAAGTGACCTTTGGACTTCCCTTATCTTGCTCTTCTCTCAAAGGTTATAAATATTGACTCTTTTGGCTCCTTTTGGTAGCCTCCATTGGTTGATGGTGAAAACTTGGCCAATTTTATACTTTAATATCTCTTTAATAAATAATAAAAGTAAATTTTCCTAATTATTTTTTACAATTGAGTGTTGATGTACTCTTGTTGGTCTTGTCTAGTAGAAGATGATCTTTTCTAGCATGTTATCCTTGATTATTCTCCAATATACATAAGAGTAATTATTACAGGTCTTTACTAGTGTTATCTCTTAAGTGTATGTGTTTTTTAAAAGTGGTGTATTAATATATTTCCCAAATTAATCAACCATTACCCTCTTAAGCATTCAAATACCTCTTGAACCTAACTTATGAAATATTGATGTGACAATTCAACTTGAGATGTGCGTCTTGAGTGAAGGAAACTTTGTTTAGCTCTAAGTAGCATAATTTTAGTCACTAGGAGGAAATTAAATATTTTTGCATCACCTTTTAATTTTCATAGTTATTTTTTAATACCCTTTTCATCCAAATTTTGATAGGTAAGAAATTACTTCAAAGAGTGTATCAAGGGAACTAACCCTTTTAGAAATTCATCTCAACAAATTTTTACCCACAACAAGAGAGATATTTTCATTGTGCTACTTATATGATGAGAGATAGGAATCTCCTCAAGGGGTGAAAATCTAAGTTACAATATTTTTTGGCACACCTAGTGGGTCTCTAAGTCCTAGAAGATTATCTAAGATTGGTGCTGGTCTTGACATAGTTACAACTATAAGAATATTTGCATTCAGTACCTAGTGACTCCATTAAAGTTTCAACTCCTTGGTTACTGATCAGACCCTAATTTACATACCAAATGTGATGAATATGTCTTTTTATAAAGGTATACCCTTTAAGTTTGTGTAATTGACTTTGTATTTTGTCAAAAGGTTTAGGTTTGTGAATACCCATCCTTATTCAAGAGAGTTGGTGTTTAAAAAGTCTATGTTCTTATTTAGTTAAACCCTTAATACTCATAGTTCACATTCCAAGATGGATATAACCAACATTTTATACCTTTCATCAAGTCATCTCCTATGAATCTTGCCTAATATGACTAAATTTTAGGAGAAGCCTTTAAGAGATTTCCATATTTTAGTGGAGAAGGTCATATTACTTACATTTAACATATTATAAACATATAAAACTTCTTCAATATCCTTATTATTACCCAATATAACGTGGATATTAGGTTATTGGAATTGTCTTTCAAATGTAAAGCTTTGGATTAGTATGGGACTCTACCCAAAAATTCTATTGGTTCATGGAATGAACTAGGAAATCTATTAACTAAGAGGTTTGGAGAGAAGAGTGATCATCTATCACTAGTTGAGAAATTGACCACTATCAAGAGGGAACCATAAGATTTTATGCAATATTTTAACACTAGATTTCAAAAAACATGGGATAGGATCCTAGCCATTGTGAGACCTACTCCAAACTATGTCTTCTTGTACTATTTAAAAGCATTAAATAGTGATGTGTCCATGATGATTCAATCCATGGGTGGAAATAAAATACCTGCTACCTATGAGATAGCCATCAATGCTAAGAATTATCTTATTCAAGTAAGGAATATTTCTCCTAGGCCACAAATGCCATTGTTCCCTAATTTGTAGCTTCCTAGTCAAGTTATATTACCTACCTTGGCTCATTTGCCTAGTCAAAAAAGGTCTACCATTACACCCATAAATGAGATACATGAAGTCAAGAGTTTTCTCCAAAGTGTCACTAATGAATTATTTTCCATATAAAGGAAAAAATCTCAAAGTTATAGACCTTATTAGTCATATAATCACTTTGGACAAGTATATAGGCCTCCTTTTCAAGGCGATAATCAAGGATAAGGTCAAATCACTCAAGCTAGGCCTTACCAAAGTTACACCTCATATTCCAAATCTATTGTCCCACTCAAAATAACTTTGTTCAAGAAAAACCATGTTATCCCTCCTATGACCAAACTCAAGGCCAAGTTGCATATACCAATGAAATGCCTAATCAAGACACGATAATGAAAGGAAATTAAGCATCTCAATTTCCCACTTTTGAGATGCCAATGAAAATTGGAATGGATATTTTTAAAACACAATATAATTATACTCTCATAAATCAATTTGAGGGAGATTTTTTTTCCATGAATCATTTAGGGAATTCAAGCAATGTGAATGCTAGTATGTCCTCTAACACTAGGTCTAAGAAGAGGGTTGTTTAAGAGATTAAAGGGGATAGAAAAGGACCTATTTTTAATCCTAAATCATCTCCACTAGTTATTGGGTCTAACTCATCCCCTAAGGTGAAATAAAATTAGAAGTCTTAGAATGTAAGGCCTACTCCTACACATCCACCTCCACAAACTACACCACAAGGTATTAGTGCTTCCAAAGAACCTTCCAAGGTGAGAAATACTTTTATTAATTTTTTGGATAAAATGAATAAGTTTCAAATTAATATTTATTTATGGGATTCATTAAAAATACCTAGACAAAATGGCATGCCTTAAAATTAATTACAAGGACTTGGTAATCAAGTTGGATCAACTAGGAATGAGAATGTTATCTTGGTAAATAGAACTCAACCCACTGATGAACAAGTGAAGAAGATTGATAAGACTACTCCTTTTTATTTATCCTTGATTATTTTTGATTTCATAGTTCATAATTACATCATATATAGTGGGGCTAGTACTTTAGTTATGCCCAAGTGTATAGTGGATAAACTAGGCCTTAAATATGAGCCAATGACTAAAGGAGTTTTACAATTAGATGGATCACCAGTAAATACTTTGGGATTAATAAAGGATTTGAACTTGATTTTACATGATTGTATTAATTTTTCCATTCCTCATGATGTGGTTGTGGTATATTTAACTTCATACTTTTCTCTTTGTTTGTCAAAAGAGTTTACAACTAAGATAGGTGGATACTTGGCAACCAATTGGTCTTATATGGTTTTTAGGACAAAGTATGGTACTAAGGTGAAGATTGAATCACAACTTATCCAAAAAAATCACTTATATACTTCATACCTAAAGTGTAAAATGTAAATTATGTCATTATTGATGAGGAAAAAATTCACATAGATCAATCTCCAACATCTTCTCTTGAAGGAGTTTCTGCATTGTATTTAGATGAATGGGGAAATGAACATTATGAGCATGATCCTTACAAATTCATAGAGTAATCTGGTATTGGGGTGTATTATATGAATGAGGAGGACTATTTCATGCCAAAGTTGATGAATCCAAGTGAACACATGGATGGTTTATGATATATTTTCTTTGATGGATCAAGAAGTAAGACTCTGTTAGGTGGTGGAGCAATGTTTGTTTCTCCCTCCAAGGAAAGGTACTATTACACTTTTAGATTTCAGTTATCTTGTACTTATAATGTGGTATAATATGAGGCCCTAATTAATGACCTTGATTGGGATAGGAAAAGATGTGTGAAAGACTTACAAGTGTATGGTGATAGTGACTTGATTGTGAATCAAGTAAGAGACCAAAATTTGACTAAGAACTCTTTGATTAAGTCCTATAAGCATAGAGTGTCAGATATTATGGAGGATTTCCAATATTTCAACATCACATATATCCCAAGATAATACAACAAACATGTTGATGGGTTGTAAATAATTAGAGCTCAATTTGATGTTCCAAAAGGGATAAGAGAAGATAAGAATCAACCATATCTCAAGGTGATTGTAAGGCCCTCCATACTAGATAATGTCACTAATTGGTAAGTGTTTGATAGTGAAAAAAAATAACAATTTTTATACAAGAGGAGGTTGAGTTTTCTTCCAAGAATAAGTCCAAACTACATCAGCAATATGGAGGGTAGATTGTACAATTGAAGTCAAATAAGATCCCTAAAGGCCTAGTCACACTTGAGAGTATTTTCAATGATGATGACTAGTTAAAGAAAGAAAAGGTAAGCATGTATAATAAGAAGGAAAAATATTAAAAAAATAAATATTCAATGATAAGTTGCTTACACTTGGGAAGGTATGTACTAGTGAAGAGAAACATGTTTTCATTGAGTTATGTAAAGAGTTTTTTGATGTCTTTACATTAGAATATAGTGATTTGAAGGGATTTGATCCAAACTTAGCTCAACAAACCATAGATATATATAATAATGATAAGAATATAAAGCAAATACAAAGGCCAATAAATCCTAATTTTTAACCTCTCATGAAGAAAGATCTTACTAAGTTGATTTAGTCCAAAATCATCTTTCTTATTAAGTATTCATCTTGGTTGGAAAAATTAGTCCTTGTTAAGAAGAAGAATGGATAAATAGGGTTATGTGTTGATTTTAGGGACTTGAATAGAGTTTATTTGAAGTACCATTATCCTTTCCCTTCCATAGAGACAATTTTCAAGTTGTGGTAGGTAGTGAAAGGTTTTCTCTCCTTGGGGTATTCCAGGTATAATCAAATTTTGGTGAAGGAAAGTGATCAGTATAAGATAACCTTTACTACTAAATGGGGTAAATATTCTTATAAGAAAATTAATTTTGGATTGTCTATTTATATAGCTACATCTCAACATGTAATGGATATGTATTTTCAATGACTAATAAATGACATTGTGTTGGTGTATCTTGATGATGTCACAATTTTTTCTAAGGATATAAAGGATCACTTAAATCACCTTAGGAAATTTTTTGAGAGATGTAGAGAGTTTGGAATCTATCTAAAGCTAAATAAGTGTGTGTTTTCTATCTATAAATCTAAACTTTTAGGACACATTGTCTCAAATAAGGGCTTATCGATAGATCCTAAAAGGGTCAGTTCCATCTTGGCATTGGCTTTACCTAAGCACAAGAAAGGCTTGAAAATTTTCATTGGGAAAATTAATTTCATACGGAGGTTCATTATTGATTTTGATAATTTAGTCAAGCCTCTAACCTTTATGATAAATAAGGATGAAGTGTTCAATTAGACTAGAAGAAGAAAGGAAAGTTTTGAAGAAATTAAACAAGCCATTACTCAAGCTCCAAATCTTGCAAGTCCTAATTTCTCAATTGAATTCAACTTGTATACCTTTGTAAATTATGAGGTAATTTATTCCATGATCACTCAATCAAATCAAGAAAAATTGAAGTAGCTTATTTCCTTCTTTAGTCAAGGGTTGGAGGGCTATGAGGTAAGGTATACTTATGTTGAAAATCAAGTAATTTTAGTTGTTATAAGTATAAATAATTTTAGGCACATGTTATCTAAAAACAAGATTCACATATTGTTACCCCATCTTAGTGTCAAATAATTCCTTTTTATTAGAGATTTTAATGAAAAAAGGGTTGGTTGGATCATAAAAGTGATGCAGTATGATGTGGAAATCAAGACAACCAAGCTAGTGAAATGGAAGGGGTTATGTGAGCATCTTGATTCAGATTTGAAGGAATAAAATGAGGTTTTTTTATTAGTTCATGATTACCCTATAATATATAAACTTTTATCAATGAGGAGTTAGACACAAGATATGATCCATTTTCTCCAAATCAGTGAGTGTCTACAAGGCCTTGATAGAGTTAGAAGAGGTACTTTAGATTAGAATCCATTCCTTATGTACTTGTTGATGGAGTTTATTTTAGGAGGGACTTATCTATTGTGTTATTAAGGTGTGTTAAATTAGATTATATTTATTAAATATTGCTTGAGTTTTATGATCGACTAGTTGATGGTCACTTAGCTCTAAGAACCATAGCTACTTGGATTATGAGGGATGGATACTTTTAGCCTAGTTTGTTTAAAGAGACCCATGATTTGGTAAGGAAGTGTCATAAGTGTTCTCTCTTTGATGGTAAATAAAATATTTATGTCTTACCTCTTCATCCAATTTAGGTTGATCAACCCTTTA
This sequence comes from Torreya grandis, assembly GCA_037957365.1. Taxonomy (NCBI): domain Eukaryota; kingdom Viridiplantae; phylum Streptophyta; class Pinopsida; order Cupressales; family Taxaceae; genus Torreya; species Torreya grandis. Next base: position 1,119,941 of record JARHVA010004439.1, read on the forward strand.
TGCAATGGGGTTTAGATTTAATAAGCCTAATCAATCCACCTTATAGTACTAGTCACAAGTGGGCATTGACTGCTAAAAATTATTTTACAAGATAGGTGGAAGATCTAGCTCTAAAGGAACCAAATGAAAGTTTAGTTCTAGACTTCTATGAAGGCATAGTGATAAGGTTTGGGGCTCTTTCAATAATAATTTTAGATAATGCATTGTATTTCTTTGAGATGAAGATAATTGAATGGGATTTAAAACATGGCATATATCTTATTACCTCCTAAAACTATTATTCACAATGGAATGGACTAGTTTAGTTCACTAGCAATAATCTAATCAGGATTGTAAAGAGAAGAATGGTGGAGAACCAAAGGAATTGGCATTCCAAGTTAAAGATAACTCTTTGGGCTAATAGGATTACCCCAAAAAGATCCATTGGAAACTCAACATACACACTTGTTTATGGGAGAGAATATATAATACATATTTCACTTGATCTACTAGCTTTGAATCTCACTTATCAGTTGGAATTGATGGAAAATGAAAGCATAAAATTTAGGTTGTGTGAGTTGATGGAACTTGAGGAGATAAGAGATCAATCTATGAGAGCTCACCAAGATTTTAAAAAAGGAGATACTTTGAAAATAAATCCATGCCATGAAGTTTCAAAGTGGGATAAATTTTTCTAAAGTGGGATGACGATAGCACTAAACATGGAAGACACACAAATTTTGATGCTTTGTGGAGTATCCCATATGTTATCACCCAATGCAAGAAACACAATGCTTTCCAACTCTCAATGTTGGAAAGAGAGGAGATTCATATCCCACTCAATGGGATATATCTCAAACATTGTTACTAAGTTATCCTCTCTCCTGTACATAATTTTTTTTTCGTGTGTTCCCTAAGTGCTTAAGCACATGTGTGAGCTTTGTCTTGTGTCTTGCTTTGTCTTGTGTTTGTTTGGTGTGGTGTGTTTGTTTTTTGTGTGTTTTAAGAAATTTATTTATATTTATATTCAATAATCAATTTAATCCCTTATATAATGATAGGATAAGGCTATTGCTCCTTGGTATAACAAACATACTCCCCCTATGAGTCACCAATTTGTGACCAAATTTGACTTTTAAGTCAAACTCGGGCACCCCTAGGTAAAAAATTAACTTATATATGTTTTATGGGGGTATAATTAATTAAAATTGGGTGTATTAAATGTTATTTTATGTCATTTAGGGTCATCCTAGCCTTGTTCTTAGTTATATTAGTCATTTTATCAATTTGGTGTCATTTTATGTGTTTTTAAGGGTCATTAATGCAAGTAGCACATTAAAAAAGGTTCATAGGTGTCATATTTTAATTTAAAACATAAAATATGTTATTATAACTATCAATGATATTAGTTACATCAGAATATTTTAGGTTTTCTGACTAAAATTATCGAAACCAACTAAAAAAGGGATAAAATGGCACTTTTACAGCTCATGGGGAAGTGTGCCACATGGGATAAGATCATGGAGGGTCTATTAATATTATTAAAATTCATACAAATGTTTTTTTTCTTTTTAAATTTCATTTTGAGGCCAAAACTATTCTAAACCTTTCTTAGTTTCCTAAACACACATAAGTGACTCTCAAATTTTTGTTTAGTATGGATAGTTGAAGATGTTTTAAGTCAAACACTTTTTTTAGGTTATATTAAACTCATATAAATTAATTTAAATATAAATATTTTGAATAATTGTCTATTGTGATTTATGAACCATCCTCATGAAGTTGATTATACTTTTTTGGTAGCTATTTCATACACCCTATAGGTTTTGCTCTATTTTGGTCGAATCTATAAAAACTAGTTGGTGATGTTGGCTATAAAGGATTTTTAATTACTTATTAGATGGTATTAATTATTATTTTCATATTTAATAATATTTGGATGATTAATTTAGTCCATGATGCAATAAGGTGTCACCATGTGTAGTTTCAGCTAAAGTGCTTCTTGTTTGCTAAGTGTTTTCTCATATAAGAGTCTCATATAGCTTGGAAATGGTTTTATATAAGTCTCTAGGTCATGTTAACACCTACTCACATGTTTTGGTTTCACCATGACATTCATTGAGTAGTTTTCAAGCTTTTCTTACTCCATTGTCAACTCCATACCTAATTTTAGTTGCAATCACATGTATGGGCCTCTCCATCTCATTTATAGAGTTATATTCATAGTGTATCAGTTTTCAAAGACATAAATAATTTAATAAATCCCATTGATAGGTTTATAAAAGGTACAAATTTGGTCCCAAGCATATTCACCATGCTTAAATAGTCATTTGATGTTATTAATTGCTCCATCCCACGTATATGCAAGTGATTTTCATGTTGGAAAGGGTGTATCAAATCTGGTTTCAAAGTTTATGTAATTGACATCACTCACTTGAAGGTTTAAAAATGCATTTGAGAGGTTTTTAATATATTCCTTAACATGTTCTTACCCAATTCAATGCCATGCCTACATAAAACACCCTTATGTACACCTATATGACCTTGATGATGTCATACTAAGGTATGGAAGGGTAAAATATGTTTTAAAACCTATTATAATTGATATAGGTGCATTTAAATGCTTAATGGAAGAATAAAAAGTTCACTATGCATAGGGAGTTCCATGTCATTCACTTCTAGCCCACTGTGGTGCATCAAGACATCCACCTATAGGTGGCTGAGTAGGGTTCCAAAAGATGATATCATGAAAAATATGGAATCACTTGACACCAATTAATGTTGTTTTATGAATATAAATCCTATAAAAATCCATGTAAAGTGCCTAGAGATCAAATGATATTTTAAACCAACTTGAGGAATCAAATGACTATGTTTTGGGAAATTGTCCCCAAAAGGCTAAAATAGAGGTCTAAGGGGATTTCATAACCTTTTTAAAATAGGTTTAAAATATTTAACAAAGAATTTGAATGATTATAATTGATTTATACTAGTATATAGTAGGTCCATTCTAAGAATCAAGATCAAAAAGTAGAGGGAGATAGGCTTTTAAAAGCCTCAAACATGCTCCAAAACACACTAAAATACTTCAGCAATATCTACAAGGCTATAGGAGTAAATGACCTTTTATAACTTTAAGAGAGAAAAATTGATCAAATGGTTATGACTAATGGTTTTCAATGAGTGATATGAGGTCAAATTAAATGTAAGTAATCAATAAAGGTTTAACACAAGGTTCCTTTGCAGCCTATGATTGTCTATAGGTGTCCCTTATACAAAAAACACACACCTAAAATAGATTATGAGATAGTAACCCAAACCTTGATTCCTTTTTAGTTTTTGAGATCCTAAAATATTATTATAGGGTCAAACATACATTTTTTGATAAAAATGGGTTCAAGATAGGTCCTTTATCATCTTGATAAGCCAATTGGAATAAATAAGCACCTACAGGGATCAAGGAGAGGAAAGTGTCTTAGCCAATAAGAAAAAAGCTAGCATGAGCATGTAGGTGTGATTATAAGACACTTAAAATATTTTATATAGGATAAATATGTTGTGTTATCTTATAAAGGTTTTTAATGGGTTTATAAACATAATTATCATCTCATTTAAGGCCATATGCACCTACAAGTATGGTTGTCTTAGTTAACAGGTAGGGAAAGACTCAATCTTGTTATCAAAATTATTGAAAAGAGGTTAAGGGAAGATTGACATGGTGAAAAAATAATTTATAATATTTATTAGGACAATGATGGAATCCATAATCTCTTTTTTGTGTAAAACAAAAATACATAGACCTCCTAAGGCCCTGCATACACCTATAGTTGAGTGTCCAGTCTTAGTGAAGATAAGATTCTATCATGCAAAGAGAGAATGAAGGTTTGTAATAAACTTGATATGGTTCAATATGTATAAAATTAATTTTTTAAACACTTCAATACCCATATAATATGTCCATCTACTCATCCTTACTTGGTCAAAGGGGCAACAGTTTGTACAAAGAGCCAGGAAACCTCTTAGCACAATAGATGAACATGTGGAATCTAAGGAAAAGAATGTTTTTGGATGAGTTAAAAGATTTTTGAGATTTAATTGTATATTTTAAACATTTTATATCATCCTAAAATCATTTATTTATCTTGAAGAGGTCACTCTTAGGAAGGTTTGAGGAAACTGTAGGAAAATAGGCTTTTTAGAGGCCTTTTTTGGGCATTTGGAGTTGGTTAGGAACATAAACCATGGAATAAAGCAAAAAAAATTATAAAAAATTATCATTTTGGATTTTAAAATATCATAAAATATACACTTTTCCTTATGGATAAGGGTTATACCTCACTATTTTGTCTCAGATGTCAGCCAGTCCAAGAAAATCAAGTTTTGGCAATTTGAGCTAGTAAGGACGAATTGAACAAAAGACCTGATATAGAGCTTTTGTATCCTCATATAAACATGTTTTGAAGTTAATAGAAGGTTAATATGTGAGAATAAGTGTTTTAATAATTTCAAATATCTCTTTATGACCAAAATTCCCCTTGTATACAATCCAACTAGGCAAGTTTCCACTAGGTCTAGTTGGTGAATGAGATAAGAGGATAAAGAAGGGTGATCGGGGGGTTATTAAATGGTATTTTAAGATAAAATGGAATGTGAAAATACATTATAAAAAAACCTACCTATGATATATCAATCCTATCAGCCAAATCTAATAGGGTGCCTATTAAACCTATTAGGCATTGAGACCTAAAACCAATTGGGGGTTCATATTCATTTATATCTCTTGGTGGACTATAAAAATGATTGAGGCATGTTAGATAGATGTATATGGACATATTTAAACTCAAATAATGTAGGGTAACTTACAATAAATCCATTTATAGACCATATAGAGTACAAACATGTAAGAAAATCAAGAATAAGCTTAATTAGGTGTTTTCAAATGCTCATATATTGTATAAGGATTTTAATGGGAGCCAAAAGAATTTGGGGGTGTTAAAAAGGTCCCTTTTCATCAAGTTTGTGGAATTTATTGGAAGGTTCAATGTTAAAGTTTTATTAACAAATACTAAGACCTACAACTACCTAAAACCCTACTAAACCCTCAACCAAGACCTGATGGAGAAAATAAACTTGGAAAGCTATTGGATCATGTAGAAGACTCCCTTAGGATATCTCCCATAAAGATTAGTTATAAAAAATTATAAGGATAGCATGAAAAATAGGGTATTTTTGACCGTTTTTATGTTTTTAGGTTCTAGGAGTTTTAAAATATTTAATTAAGATTGGGTGGAAGATTAGTACTTATAATAACTACATATGTTCATTTTATTCCAAGTAAAAACTCCTAAGTTTCCAAACCAAAGCTCTCTTTTTAGCCAGTTAAAATTGACATAGTGGACACAAGGGTGAAAAATCAAAGTTTGAGCCTTTTTAAAGCATGATTGATGTGGCTAAGTACATTGAGGGTCTTTATAGGTTTCATTCACTCCCTCCCATGGATTTTCATGGAAAAATAAAGGATTTTTTGAAGCCAAGTGTGAGGCGTGACTAAAAAAGGAGTTTTTATAATACAAATAGTGATGGCTTCCTTCCAAGAGTTTCTAAATGAGTAGGACTGAAAAAAACACATTAAGATGCATGATTTAAGGCCTTACATCTTATCCCAATAATCTTACCTATCCCTAATTAGTGTTTGGATGTTCAAATAGGTTCAAATTATGAAGGCAATGTTTTGAGCCAAGACTAGGAGTTTCATACCACTTTTCATAAGTTTCAAGACTTGTATGGACATTTAGACCTCTCAAAATTCCATGGTTCATACCATATCTATTTATAATCTAATTTAAACCTCTTTTTTAGATTGACAAGTGTCCAAGTGACCTTTAGACTTCCCTTGTCTTATTCTTCTCTCAAAGGCTATAAATATTGACTCTTTTGGCTCTTTTTAGCAACCTCCATTGGTTAATGGTGAAAACCTAGACAATTTTGTACTTGAATATATCTTAAATAAATAAGACAAGTTAATTTTCCTACTTACATGCTGTATAATTAAGTTTTGATGCAACCTTGTTGGTCTTGTCTAGTAGAATATGATCTTTTCTAACATGTTATCCTTGATTTTTATCCAATGTAAAAAATATTAATTGTTATAGTTATTTTTTAGTGTTCTCTCTTAAGTGTATGTGTGTTTTATAATTGGTTTATGAATATATTTCTAAACTACATATGTTCATTTTATTCCAAGTAAAAACTCCTAAGTTTCCAAACCAAAGCTCTCTTTTTAGCTGGTTAAAATTGACATAGTGGACACAAGGGTGAAAAATCCAAGTGTGATTTATAATTAAGTATATTTTCGAACTACATATGTTCATTTTATTCCAAGTAAAAACTCCTAAGTTTCCAAACCAAAGCTCTCTTTTTAGCCAGTTAAAATTGACATAGTGGACACAAGAGTGAAAACTCCAAGTGTGAGCCTTTTTAAAGCATGATTGATGTGGATAAGTATATGGATGGTCTTTATAGGTTTCATTCACTCCATCCCATGGATTTTCATGGAAAAATAAAGGATTTTTTGAAGCCAAGTGTGAGGGGTGACTAAAAAAGGAGTTTTTATACTACAAATAGTGATGGCTTCCTTCCAAGAGTTTCTAGATGAGTAGGAATAAAAACAACACATGAATATGCATGATTTAAGGCCTTACATATTATCCAAATAATATTATCTATCCCTAATTAGTGTTTGGATGTTCAAATAGGTTTGAATCATGAAGGCAATTTTTCGAGCCAAGACTAGGAGTTTCATACCACTTTTCATAAGTTTCAAGACTTGTATGGACATTTAGACCTCTCGAAATTCCATGGTTCATACCATATATATTTATAATCCAATTTAAACCTTTTTTTTTATATTTACAAGTGTCCAAGTGACCTTTGGAATTCCCTTGTCTTATTATTCTCTCAAAGGCTATAAATATTGACTCTTTTGGCTCTTTTTAACAATCTCCATTGGTTGATGGTGAAACCCTGGCCAATTTTGTACTTGAATATATCTTAAAGAAATAAGACAAGTTAATTTTCCTACTTACATGCTATATAATTAAGTTTTTATGTAATCTTTTTAGTCTTGTCTAGTAGAATATGATCTTTTCTAACATGTTATCCTTGATTTTTATCCAATGTACAGAAGATTAATTATTATAGTTCTTTGTTAGTGTTCTCTCTTAAGTGTATGTGTGTTTTATAATTGGTTTATGAATATATTTCTAAAATTAATCAACCATTATCCTCCTAAACATTCAAATACCTATTGAATCCAACTTATGAAATATTGATGTGATAATTTAGCTTGAGTTGTGAGTCTTGAGTGAAGGAAACTTTGTTTATCTCTAAGTAGTATAATTTGAATAAATATGAGGAAATTAAATATTGTTTCATGATATTTTATTTTTATTAGTTATTTTTATATACCCTTTTCATCCAAAGTTGATAGGTAAGAAAATACTTCAAAGAGTGCATCAAGGGAACTAGATCTTCTAGAGATTCATCTCAATAAATTATTACCCATAACAAGAGAGATTTTTCCATTATGCTAGTTAGATGATGAGAGATAGGAATCTCCTCAAGGGGTGAAAATACAAGTGACAACACCTTATTAAAGGAGTATTGGGTGGTGTTTCCCTATGATAAGGGTATTATTTTATTTTTGAATATATTGAATATTTGGGCATCTTGTCCCACCAATATCTATTGTGTTGTATTGATCTAAATTATATTATGCATATTTATAATTATTATAAGTGTGGATATTAAAAAAATCCACTATATTATTTTAGGTATGCAATTTTGGAGTCAATCACACCTTGAGTTCTCAAACACACTACTATCAATGAGGATTGGGGCATACATAGTCCAATCCAAGTTATTTAATGAAAAGATAAATATATGAGGATCTTACCCTCTCTAATCACTAGTTTTGCTCTAGAAAACACAATGATTAACCTACCAAATTAGGTGTATTAATTCATTATTATTTGATATATAATTTTCTTATCTTAACTTTTAGATTCTTATCTTATGTAAGGACTAATGTATATATGTTTCATTTTAGGTTTGCATGATGTAGATTTCAATGTGTGGTCTACATCAAATTCTACTCAACACATGTAATCTTAGGTATATCTCTCTTTCTTTTTCTCTAGTATTTTAATTTTGATACATTATTATATTAAAATGGGGTAAATTTATTCATATAAATTAACATTTATTACTAAAATAGTGCACTTGTGATCATATCCTTTTATACACTTACCTCATGCCCAATTCCATAGCTCTAATATGATATTCTTCTATCTCTATATGAATGATCCCTATCTTCATGAAAATATTATACATAATTATTCCCAATATTCATTATAAGTAACCTAAGCTCATCATTTGACTAATTCACACTTCTAACTTAGTTATATCTTCTTCCTAGAAGAGGCTATTCCTTTAGGACTATCTTACCTGCTAATAATATTGATTCCACTAGCTACATCCTATTACCACATAATTCCCAATTTAAAAAATTTAAAATAACATAATGGGAAGTACCATATGTTTTTCAAGCCCCATTTAAAGTATTTCCAAAAATATTACTATAAATTCATATTTAAATCCATTTTACACACAAGACACACATTAAAAAACACTATAAAATCTAACTATACATTGAGGAAAAAAATATTCTTCCCAATTTATATCCCACATAACCATAGTATCCCTAATCTAAGTTTACATATACCTCAAAGGTTAGGATTAATTATTGAAGTGTATAATTAAATAAGGATTTCATCAACATTCATCATTACACCAATATTTTACACACACCACTATAACATGGGAGAGCTACATGGAGTTTTATCCCTCTTTAGAGTATTGGTATGTAGGTAGTGACCAACATAGGAGTGTTGAGGTTAAGCAAAACGTCAATAATCAACCCCTTTTTATTGTTTATTCCATTTATTCATAAATATTTATCAAGCTAAGGTTTTAAATGAAGAATAAGGTACATAATGGATTCTTTAGTAGATCATGCATCATATAACTCATATATAGGACCAAAAGGTGATGATATAGAGACCCAAATTTACATAGAGGGTAAAAAATCTATTAGATGTCAACTCTAACTATGGACTACAGTGTAACATGGACTTGTTTGAAAAATGTAGCCTTATCCAAAGATTAATAAAATACATTCTCAATTAAAATTCATCTCATACAGTCACACAAATATATCTATAGTCTTACATATTTATATTTTAAACCTAAGTAATTTTTACATGTTATTTCTAATTTTAACATATTATCATAAATACCTAATTTATTACATATCTTAATATTTTGATTTTACATTGAAGTTTGTCATAATTAAGATCTAAGTGTATTTCCATATTTCCCTATTTTGATAAAACATTGAAATTATTTTACCTAGTACTCCTACCTTTTATTATTTACCTAACACCATCTCTTCTTTGGTTATTATTGATAGATATGAGATGAACTTAGTTTCTTATTCTAGTACATGTGTTACACTTTTTATTTTTTAGCCTATTTAAAGCATTAATGATGATTGTCTATGATTATACCTTATAATTTCACTAGATATTTAGATCCATCAATTTCCCTTCCTTTAGATATGTTGGTTACAATTATAAGACAAACATTGAGGATACTTCCTAAGGAAATAACAATAACATATTATTCATTTCATAAAGTATTTGGTCACTAAGAACATCAATGTCAAGTGTATAAGAAATATCTAGAGAAATATAATCCAACTCCTGAGTCAACTAAGTTAAGCCTTGATAGTGATGATATGGGACCTCCATATGAGACTCTATAAAGAAATCATTATGTTCCTTGACATACATTGGATACAACACCATGCACACCCACCCTAGAAGAAGATCCATATTATTAGTTTCATAATTTCTCTAGTCATTCAAATCAAGAATTTATAATTTACTAGTGATTTTTAGCACCAAATAATCCAAAAATACCAACTCCTACCATAAGTACTCAATCACTTTAATATTCTTCTTGTAGGATATCTTGTTACTTTAGCAAGACTAGTACACATTCATTGACTATTTGTTAAGCTCTTTGAAATAATATGGATGTAATTTGACTTGAGGTATTGAATTTTACCCTTAAATAGAACATGAAACCTCTTAGTATTTCACCTATTTATGTCCCCAAAAATGGGAGATGTATTTTATTTGGCATGGGTATTCTAGACATTCTATGGATAAGTGTAGAGCAAGTTAATAACATATTTGGTAGTAGACATTGGATTGTAAAATCATAATGTAGATAAATTAAAAGTGTGTGATCTATATCAATATATATAATGTATGTATTTTTTTTTTGTATTTTGGCTATGTATGCATCCAAAAAAACTATATAATATGAAAAGTCTCTATTGAGCTAGAAATCAAAAGACAAAATGTGAAGCGATAAAGCTTTGGAAGTTCTATATATAGTGATCAATTGTAAAGAAAAATAGTTAAAAAATATAGATATATAGATGATGATGGGTTTTATAAATGTATTTTTTTAATTGTTCTATGCGTAATGTATACTCTATTTTTATTACATATGTTTAATTATATAACACAATTAACCATTATTTATAATTCTAAGTCTATGTTTCTAGATAAAAATGTAATTTCAAACTAAATTAATACTCAATTTTTATATAATTCTGATTGTGTTTTGAACATGTAGCTTAATTCACACATAAACACACATTAACATGTTATAATGGGTTTTATATAAACCTCTATTAATAATGGTTCACTGAGCATGGAACTTTGAAACATTTTGAGATAGTTACCTAGACAAAGAGATTTAGAATGATGGATAAATGAGAGAATTCAAAATTTCATAGAAGAGAAGGCAAAGAGAATTAGAAGATATGTGAGATAAATTATAATGGGCATATACGTAGTGATATATTAAAATATTTTGGTGTTAATTTCTAGGGTTGTTAGTTGCATGGTTGTAAATAATTGAGTACTATTGCTTAAATTTGAGAGAAAGAGAGAATTTTGTTTGGACTAAAAAAAAGATAAAAAAGCTATGAAATATTGACACTAATTGAATGCATTCAATAGATCATTGGATCAATATTACCATTGGAGAATATATTACTAATTTTTACATGCAATATTACATCATGTTCAAAGCTATAAATGATTTATTTGTAAAAGGTGTCAGGGGAAAGTTTTTGTAGCAACTATTAATTTTGATTAAAGTGTTTGTTATGGAAAAGGAAATTATGCCTATTAAAATTAACATAGATGAGTTACTTTGGGTGTTATGGATATGTGTGTGATAATAAATCAAAATGATGAATAACTGAGATGATAATATTGAACCTGAACCTAGAAGATGAAGGACATAGAGAAACATAAAAAAAAAAGTGAATTCTATGATTAAAAGGAGACCTATGACAACATGGAAGATGGAATAAATAGAATAAGCCTAGTGTAGCTATGAGTAGGAGTATAAGATATTTTAGAATATAAAAAAGGAATGAGACCTTAGGGAGGACCTAAATATTATGGAGATTATGATGATGAAGAAATGAGAGGGATTGAAAGAATAGAAGGTACATATGAGAGTACAAAAAATGGACATATTTTATAACATAGATTCAAAGGAGATTGAAGAGAGTGGAAATATAAAATAGGAGTGGTTAGATTAGTTATAAATTATTTTTAGATCACATTTACAAGGGATAATATTAATTAGAGAATAAAAGGAATAATCTTTTGAGGAAGTTATGATAAGTCACATTATTAAAGTAGGTTCAAGTTTAAATGAATTACGCATCCATTTATTTCAAGGGTAAACATCCCTTGCGACTAATTTATCAACAAAAAATAGAATAAAAAGTATATAATCTTATGTGGTTTGATTTTTTTAAAGATAAATTTGGAAAATATAGTGAAGACACTAAGAAAGTGTTGGATAAGAAGAAATTGATTGAGTCTAAATTTTAGGCTGAAATAAATCTTAAAATATAGGCAAAGTATAGTCCAAAAAATCCAATGATTTTAGGTGAAAATAAAAGAATAATTGCTCTCAATGTAGGAGTTTTTATTACTTTGGCACAATATAATGGGTCTACTAACCCTAACTATTACCTTTTAATATGTGAAATGAAATGGTAGGTTAAAAATGTCACTATGAATGACACAAAGAAGTATGATATCATAGGATCCTTAAAAAGATCTCTAGAGTTAACATACAAAAGGTATGATACAAAAATGAGATTTAAGAATGTCAAAAACTAGTTGATAGAAGAATACAAAATGAATAAATATATGAATTAGATAATACAATATTTGAAAGGCATTCATCAAAAATCTAGGGAGAGGGCATGGGATCATGATCATAGGTTTTCCAATGTAATTTTTTACTCTTCAAGTCACCATGTACCTTGAATCCTTTTGAACAAGAGCATGCATGGAAAGGTATGAGCGTAAGAAGGAGGCTAGTTTTTAAGCCTACTTTAGTGCCCAAGATCACAAGTTTCTCAAACATATAGCATGAGAATGAAGGAATGAATAGGAGAATTTAAGTTCCATGTGTAGGTATAAACATGCCTTATTGTGCATGAAAACTTGAATTTAAAAGGTCATGCTTGAGAAAAATCAATTTTTACAATGTGGTATTTATCAAAATTAAGCAAGCACATATATAATTCCTAATAACACCCAAAATTATTAGCCAATACAGATTCTCACATTAATTTGCACCTATGAATAGTTACTGATGCACACCCTATGCATAATATCTCTACACCCTCTCCATCATGTATAACTATTCAAACATCATTAAAATTCATAGGGTTACTAGATGTTAGGAAGTGGTAAGGGAAAAGTGAACAAAGAATAAATATAACTATAAGTGCACACTAAAAGTATTTGTTCTTATTGTGCACTCATATCTAGGACGATCCTTATGTATAAATGATTAATTTTTTTGCTCAGTCATAGATATCCACACCTACACTCTCATAATTTAGAGTTTGTGATCTATGTTATGCACTACTCCCTTCACATGCCATTTTAAGTTCCCAAATATGAGGATTATAATCATAAAATCACCAAAAGAGCCAATTATGGGAGGGACTAAGGCATATGTCTTTCACATAGTTTTACCCTTTATGACATTTCATGGGTTTGTATCTTCCCTACATCTTTTTTACACTATGCTATAGTACCCAACATTCAACACACACTCCTTGCATAGGATTCATCTAAGTATCAAGTCACACATATGATAAACATGAAGCAAGTGTGGAATTATCATATGTTTTCAAAGTGTTAAAGATAATTAGATGTAGTCCATGCATAGAGGTTAATCAGACTACATGAATTATGAAATTCATGTGCTCTCCTTTTGATAAAACTCTTCATGTATAGTTATGAATGAAACTAAACAAAGACTAAAACATGCATGAGTTAGTGCACATATGATACCCAAGAATATGTGTGTATAACTATGCCATGTGTGCAAAGATGACATGGAAAAATATAATGAAAAATTATATAGTTCCATGTCAATAAATAGGTTTAGGTGGATTGGAAGGTAGAGATCAGAAGAAAATGTGGTGGTTGGGATCAATTGGACATTGAGAGAGGTTGAGTTAGAGAGGAATTAAATCCACTAATGACTTAATATCCATTTATATGACTATATTTTCAATTTGAATAGAATGATCATGGTTCACATGAATTATTACATGGGAGTTTGGTTCTCTTAATGATGCATTGTGTTCCCATACCTCCATTTAAAACACTTATGTAGTGGGTTTCTAGTTTGAATACTATGTGTATTCAATTTCTTAAATTTATTATGACATCAAGTAGGTGAGGTGATCAATATATTCTCATTACGTCACTAATTTTTATCTTAACAACCCTCTTACCCTCTCTCACCCTTTTCTTTTTTCAAGATTAGGTTTAGTATTAGCAATAGATTTCCTTTTTTTCTCTTTGTAGGTCTATGTGTTGGGATTAAATTAGATGCACTTGAATTAGAAGGAATTTAACCTTATTTATAGGTTCATCAAAGGAGCACAAGAGTTACACATCTTGGGGGATGATCCCATTATTGTATTGAAGCATTGAATTACTCTTAGACATTGAGGTCTAAAGAACTCTATGTGAAAGTATTTCACGGTCATGCATGCAAGAATTATTCTCACATAGGTATATGTTTCAAGTGATAATAATTTTTATCATGCCTAGTAGAACCATTTTTAAAAATAATAGTTAGTATTTTGGTGCAATTCTTAATGTATTTCATTGAAGACATTTGTAAAGCACCTGATGACTCCATTTCATCTTAGGTTTTTATAGACTAGCACTATGTGTTTTTCCCAAAGTGAGGTCTGATTCCTATTCTTATTATGGATGATATAATATTTCATGCATTCACCCCTTTAAATGGAGGAATACCCTTACCCTTCACCCAATATTATAATGCTTCAATCTCTATTTTCATAATCCTTTCATAAATCACTAGATAAGATCCCATTACACCTATTAAACACATTCAATATGTTGCATGGGTGTGTCTCATTCATAATGTATTTGAAGACAATGTGGCTATGAAAATCCTTAATTCATCATTCAAAGGCAATCCCTATGTTGGTATAGAGGTATGAGACCTAGTTCAATTTATAGTTAGGAAGAGCTTAGTGGGACAATTTGTAGGTAGTATTTAGATAAAAGTGACCATCTATTCCTCATCGAGTAGCTCACCACCAAGCAGGAATCCCATGATATTTTACCAAATTTTAATATGAGGTTTCATATAACCTAGGACCAAATATATCCATTGGTCAAGTCCTCTACAAATTTGGCATTTTTATACTTCTTAAAGGAACTTGACTACAATATTATGATCATGATCCAAATAATGGGAGCATCCATATTTCCTAACAATTATAAGATTGAAATGGAGGTAGATACTTATTTGATTCAAGTGAGTAAGTTTGCACCCACACTTATCATGCCTTTACTTCCCATGACCACACCCACCCAACCCATTTTCACATACTTATCCACTCTTAATTAACCTATAAACTATTATTGTTCCTTTAGAAGAGTTACATGAAGTCAATTGCCTCTTACATATATTTGAAAATGAGTTGGTGACTATGAAGAGGTAGCAAGTACAATAATGTAAAACCTATCAAAATTATAAGTATCCATACTAAGGCAACACATAAGTTTATACCTATATCTGATATGTAAATCCACCTAATGTGCACATTGCCAATATTACCAGTACCTCAATATACCTTGTACCCATGTAAAATAGCTCAGTATAAAATGTGTCACTTCCCCCAAGGCAACCAAGTGAACCAGCTTCACAAGAGAGATTGTAGGAAGAATCATAAGTATAATTTGAACATATTTTCTTGAATTGGAAAGAGAGTGATTTTGGGTGCATGAGCTTGAATTATGGAATAGCCTTGGAAGCTTATTACATTCATGAGGAAGGCAATTTCATGCCCAACCTAGAAAATCCTAAGAGTAGAAGATATTATGGTATTGGTACTAAGATCTCATTGAATATTTCTAGGTGCTCACTAGACCAAAATTTATTAAGGACAGAGATTCTTAGGGACACCCATATGAAAGTAAGAAAACCTATTAAATTGAAGAGTTTTCTAGCTACTAAAAGTGATCCATTAGAGTTTTATAGATATTATATTGAATAAGTCAAGTGGCTGAGTGATCAAAATCAACTAAAATATCCCATATACCTTGTAAATATCTTAGGCCTAGGTGAGCAGTTGTATGGCTAATATACACACTCACATCTCATTGATTTAAATTTTGAGTGGGTGTTTGTTTCCATAGACATCCCCTCAAAATCAACTTAAAGGGTACAAAACTACCTCAAAGAACAAGTCTTTACCCATCATACCTTTCACTTGGTATTATGCTAGCATACAAGAGGGAAACCTCAGAGGATTTTATTTTGATCTAGATGGTCTAAGATCCATGTTTGTATATTATATATAGAATAGATTAATTTTTAGTTTATTTACTTAAGTTCTTGTGAGCCCATGTAAATAGTCATATTTTATTTATTTTAATTTCCTTTAATTATGTTATGCACATGTTGTTGTTCATTTACCTTTACTTTTTCAGAGATGGGTCTTAGTTCAGTTTATTCAATGGAGGGCCAAGCATTTATAATAAACTTTACATGGATGATAATATGAGTCAACACCTTTACATGCATGAGAGTTATGTTTTCAAAGTATAATTTCTTAGGCTTTTATGAATCCATGCCTAATATATTGATTTAAATGATAAGGGTTCCCACTCAATA
This sequence comes from Torreya grandis, assembly GCA_037957365.1. Classification (NCBI taxonomy): domain Eukaryota; kingdom Viridiplantae; phylum Streptophyta; class Pinopsida; order Cupressales; family Taxaceae; genus Torreya; species Torreya grandis. The sequence goes on from JARHVA010004439.1 coordinate 1,136,324, forward strand.
AATAAGTGGCCCATAGAGGTCACCAAGAATGTTGAATCTTCAAATTACCATGTAACTCAGATCCTTTTTCATGTGAGTATGCATAAAATGTGTGAGAATAAGGGGAAAAATATCATTCATCCTAGTTCAACACCCAATATCATGAGTTTATAGAATCTAAAACATGAGAAAGAAATAACACACATGATAATTTGAGTTCCACACATAGGTATAAACATGCCTTATCATGCATGAATACTTGAATACAAAAGGTTGTGCTTGAGAAAAATCAACTTTTGCAATGTTGTATGACTCAAAAGTAAGATTGTGCAAAGATAATCCCATATAGTGCCCAAAGTCAATAGCCATCACAAATTTACACATCAAGTAAGTTTTGATTTGTGCCTATGAATATCTCTTAATGTGTACCCTATGAATAATATCTCTACACCATCTCCATCAAGTATAAATATTCATGGACAAGTAAATCACATAGGGTTCTCAAAATTTAGTTAGTTATAAGGGAGAAGTGCATAGAGAATAGATTATAACTATAAGTACACACCCAAGATATTTTTTCTTATCACACTCTCCTATCTAGAAGGATCCTTAGGTCGAAATGATGAAGTTTTTCACTAAATCGTAGAGATCCACACATATGATCTCATGATTCATAGGCTATTATCTATTTTTCACACCCTTTATAGGCTAATTTAAGCTCCCATATGTGAGGCTAAGACTCATAAAATCACCAAAAGAAATAAGTAAAGAGGGACTAAGCCTTATGCCTTTCACATATGATTATTTTTTTTGTTTTTTTGTGGGTTTGTATATTCCCTACATTGTTGTGTCACTATGATATATTTCCCAACCTTTCACATGCACCCCTTACACAAGATACATCTAAGTATCAAGTCATGCAAAGGCTAAACATGAATCATGCATAAAATTAAATGTATGTATTTAGAGTGTTGAAGGTAAGCAAACATAGTACATGCATATATTTTAACTAGACTAAAATAATTATGAAATTTGTGTGCTCTCTTTCTAAGAAAACTCTTCATGCATAGCTATGTGAAAAACTCAACAAAGTCTAAAGCACACATGGGTTAGTGCACATATTTTCCCTAAGAGAGATGTTAAAATAACTTTACCATGTGCACAAGGATTACATGGTAAAATATAATAATATACATGAATGGTTCCACATTAATGAATAGGACCAAATGGATTAGCAAGAAATGATCATAATCAAAGGTGGTGGTTTGGCCAAATTAGATGTCAAGAGAGGTTGAGTTAGAGTGGAATTAAATACAAAGGTGGTGGTTTGGTGGTAGAACATGCATAAACATATTCCAAAATTGTATAAGTGTAATTATGTCCTTGATATACATGTAGATTATTTGTACATCCAAGAATGCCCTTCTAACCATTTTTATGACTAGATTGTTAGCTTGAATTGAATGAGCATGGTTCACACTAGTTATTGTGTGGAGTTTGGTTCTTTTGGTCAAACTAAAGTTATAATCACCAATTTTTGAATTCAATTTTCCTATATATAATTTTAGGTGGTGAATTAATTAAGTATGATCTTGACCAGCTCTATATAAACCTTGATTTTTATTGTAAAGAGGAGCCCTCTCCTTGGTATAAGAAAGATCTACCTATTTAAGTTTGTAATATTAGATTAATAAGAATTGGACTACCTTATTAATAATTTGTTTTTTGTGTGCATTTATGGTTTTTAATATTTTTCCATAGATTTTCATCCCTCTCATTGTCATCATTGCTTCATACCTCCATGTAGAATCATGATCCTTTGTAAGTCACACACTATGTATAAACAGGTCTATGTATGCATTATATATGGACTACCCATAATCCCTATCAACACTATGTTATATTCCCATACCTTCTTGATAAAATTTAATTCATTAGGTGTTTGGTTTAATACTATGTACATTTAGTTCCTTGATTTTATTATGCTATCAAGAAGATGAGGTGCTCACTCTATTCTTGGTACATCATCACTTTCCATTTCATCAACCTTTTTATCATCTCTCACCTTTTTACTTTATTGATATTAGTTTTAAAATTAGCCATATATTTAATTTATACTTTTAAAGTCTATGAAGATATTTCAAATTCATATATATGAATATTGATGAGATATACTACCCTACAAAGATCATCAAAAAGTTGGTATATGATGGCTAGATGACCATCAACATAATGTAAAATAAATTAGAAATGCACCAAGGGGATAATATTATTATCATACATTTGAATAAATATAAAATCAATCTTTATATAATTCTTAATGACCCTGACTCACCTTATGGCTATGGGAATGATAATTGGTTTATATTTAATACAAATACTAAACACAATGTACTATGAACTATAGAGCACAAATTTTCCCATCCAAAGATAGAACCATTTAAATCATTGAAAAAATATATTAGCCTTCATTTATACTTATGATAAAAAAATAAAAAGCTTCCATAGTTACCTATAGGGGAGTGCATGTCTACATCTATGCAATCTCTAATAAGGTTTGAAGTATATTTTATATATTAAGTGGGTGAAATAGAGAGGGATTGCACCAAACCAACACATGAAGGTGTTATAACATGGGAAGTTATGTATTATGTGAGTGGGGAATCATATACCCAAATTCTAAACTAGGTAATAAGAGGACATCAGGTGAGACCAATGAGAATGGTTTTTGATACAAAGAAAAAATTACCTCAATACTTTACAACTAAGTACTTAGGCTGATTTATTTGTATATTATGTAGACATGTTCCAAATATAGATCAATGAGTAAGTGCATTGAGTTATGCTCTTAAGGGAAATATTGAAACATGATGGGAAATACACATCAAATAAATTTCACTGGGAGGATGATTATGAATTACTATGAGATTGATTTCAAATAGCACATGTGTTCACAAATTAGTGTCCATTTTTCTTGGAATTTCAGTGTCCTAAAATTCATATTTATAAATGTGTTGATGTATGTTATTCATAGGGTGTATAAACTATATACTAGGTGCAAGTATTTAAGAATACTTTAACACCTCTTACAATAGTGTTGTATATGCACTAGGAATGTAGGTGGGAAACTAAAAATTGGCCACAGGTTCAACATGATTTAATTCAAACCTTTGTATTTGAGTATGAGAATCCCCTAGTATAGAACACTCTTCAGAAGTTAAAAATATTTTTATGTCATGACCTAGAATATAATATAAGCATTATGATGAACTAATCTTCATAAGAATAATCCACTATAAATTTGAATATAAATATCACAAGTTACAAGGCTAATAATCATAAAAAGTATTTTCTAGTGCAATCTTGTACTATAATTATGGATGATTAAGAACAAAAAAATTTATTGGCAATGATGAGGACCTAGACTTTAAGGGTTTATTTGAAGCTGAGAAGGAAGTATAAGAACCAAAATCCAAAATCAAAGAGTAGACTAAAGATACATAGATAAAAAAATCAAAAATTCAAGAACAAAAATGGTAGAGGATACTCAAATACTCTATTCCAAGTGAATCCAACATGATATATCAAGATACATTAAATAATTTGGTAGGTAAAATTTACTAAAGATGCACCAAAGCTTATGACTTTGGGTGGATATTGGAAATAACAAGATCTATTATCAGGCTTGAAATTACTATAATATTATAAATATGTGTTACCCAAAAAGTTTTCAGAAGTTAAGCGAGTAGATTATTTTTTTAGAGAGATGCACATAGAACTAAAGAAGTGCACACAACCTATTAAAAATATATCATATAATTTAAATCCCAATATGAGTCTTAAATTTAAGATTGCAAATGAATACATGAGTGAATTAGGGAGTATCTATTTGGTAGAGAAGGTAGAATGGGTAAGTCCAATGGTGGTGAAATATAAAAATTTAGGGGAAATCAAAGTATGTTTTGACTATAGATAATTAAATTATGCCTACATAAATGACCCATTCCTAATTCCATTTATAGATGAAGTTATAGAGTTATTTGGAGCGCACAAAGTCTTTTCCTTCATAGATGGTTTTAGTGGCTATCATTAGATAATTATCACAAATAATAATCAACAAAAAAACACATTTAAAATGGAATGGGGATCCTTTTCATACAAGGTAATGCTCATTGGTCTCAAGAATGATCATGTTATTTTCTCTAGGGTTGTGGTCAGTGCATTTAAATATGTCATCCATGACTAAGATGTAACCTATTTATTCAAAGAACACTTATTTAAGTTGTGTCTCATGTTAGAATTATGACAAACATTTGGTGTTTTCTTTGTCTACATAGTGTGCAACAATGGGATTTTAGTTGATCAAGCTAAAATGATAGTCATTTTGAGTATGCCACATCCTAAAATATCTACTCAATTGAGATATTTCATACGACATACATGTTATTATTTCAAGGTCATAAAAGGTTAGACAATTATATCTATGCTAATGGAAAGATTATTACACAAATATATAAATCTTGAGTGGACTAATTAATGCCAAGCATATTTTGTGGATTTGAAATAAACATTGGTAAAAAATCTCATATTGGTGTTCCATGATTAGATTAAGCCATTTCATGTGCATTTATATGATTCAAGAATTATAGTAGGAGATATTTTGGTTCAACTAAGAGATAAAGGTTTGGATCACCCCATTCACTTCACAAGTACAAAATTATCAGCAATATATAATAATTACACTACAATGGAGAAAAGGACATTAGATATGGTTTTTTCACTTTATAAATAAAGATTATATCTATTAGAAACACCATTTGAATTATTTATAAATCACTGATCTATATGATACCAAGTCAATAAACCTATGCTAGGTGAAAGGATATCAAGGTGGCTAATGTTATTCCAAAATTTAAAGTTTAAGATCAATGTGAAACTGGGAAGGTAAAATGTGGGACTAGATCATATTATCTAAAAAATAAATGTTGAGGAGCCAAAATAATTACAATATAAGTCACCAAATGCATAGTTATTCAAAGTCACTATGATAAAATAATATGGAGGACATAACAATTTTTCTAGAACAAGGAGTTTTTCCTACACACTATGTCAAAAAATTAAAAATAGATGATAACATGAGCCATAACTTTCACTATTATCATTTGATCTATGCACAAAATGGGTGAGGATGATGTTCTACATAGATTAACCTTAGAGTACAAGAGACCACATTCATTGAAAGAAGCACACTAGGGAATTTCATGTAGATACTTCACAAGTGAATGTACACAGAGTCATAAAGAACTAAAATGTTCGTCAAATAATAGGAAGGCCAAATCAAGGGGATGAATTGACTTTGAATCTGATGTTATCAATATAACCTTTTGATTAATTGGGAATTAACTTTGTAAGACCAATTAATCCACCAAGAAAATGCATTTATGTCAAATATATAATTACTATAGTGGTTTAGTTCACTAAATGGGTATAAGTTACTTTGACACCAAGCTATAAAAAAAGAGAGACAAACAAGTTTTTGTATGAGAACATCATTACTAGGTTTGTATGTCTAGTGAAGTTGGTTAGTGATAAAGGAACACACTTCTTAAATAGTGTTATTAAGAATCCAATAAAATAATATATGATAATTCACCATAAAATCACAACATATCATCCTCAAGCCAATGGATATGCAAAAACATCCAATAAAGTATAGGAGAAGATGCTTATAAAAATATACAACATGTGTAGAGATTATTGGGAGGATAAAATTCCTATGATCGTATTGGCATACGATACTAGTTATAAGCATGCAACATGGTTCACTCCTTTTTATCTAGTCTATGGAATAAAAATAGTAATGCCAATGGAATATTAAGTTCGAAGTCTACTAATTGCATTGATAATTCCATTAGGAGACCAAGGTTCACTTTAGGCTAGATTTTTAGAGCTAATTTTCATGGAAGAAAATTAGTAAAGAGAAATTTAGACACAAGAAATAAATAAGCATAGTCGAAAAGAATGGCATGATCACAATCTATGATTTAAAGAGTTTTATCTAGAGAAGACAGTATTATTATATGATAGTAGATTTTGAGCACATTTAAGTAAACTATGCATTCAATGTAAAGGACCATATGCCATCCATAAAGTATTGTAGTAAGGAACAATATTACTATGGGACCTTTAAGGAACCATTATTTTGGGGAGTTAAATGGTTGTAGGCTTATTTTTTACCACTAATGATCTATATTAATACTATAATAAAAATTGAGTGGGTACTAAATGTAACCATGTAGTTAGTGTTTTTATTTCATTTACATTTTCTCATCTTTTTTAGGTTTGTAGTGTATTTTTGTATGTGATCATAATAATTTGACAATAGAGAGAAGGTTAGATCAAGTTTTAGTTTCATAACACAATGGAATCAACACACTAACATGCTAACATCTCTAAGCCTAGATCATAGGGGGAGAATAATACATAAAATATAGTTGAAAACCCAACTAAAATGCAAATAGAAACAATCATTACCATCTTTGAGAGATCCAAATTATTTTTTCATGGATTTATTGGCTTGTGCTCAAAGATTCTTTCGCAATGGAGTTCTCTTGGCTCCTTCTCTCCTTGACACTGTAGAGTAAAAAATTACTCTACATTTCATCCTATTTTTTTAGCTGCGCACTACCAAGTTTTGTCCTCGCATACTTTGGTATGAGATGGCAAAGTTTGAAATAGAGAATAGGCTCTATTTTCCTTTTGATTCATTTTTGACCAAGTGTTGAAATCAAGTGGAAGCTGACAAGTGTCATCATCTGAGGCATACTTCTCAATGGAAACTGCCAAAGTGTCATTGTCTGAGGCACCTTTTATATTTTCTATGAGTTGGTCAGAATGTGCCATGTATCTCATAGCAACTCAGTAAAACACACCAAGTTTCACCATCTACGTTTTCATATCAGCACCCGTGTTTCATCTCTTTTCAGCGAAAGGTGTTTTCTTTTAAGCTTAGTATCAAGATCAAGTGAAAAGCACCAAGTGGTAGTCATAGAAGTCCCAATTTTGATTTTCTAAAAGTGACGGAAGCTACCACATACTCTAGAAAAATAAAGCAAAATACACCATGTGTCATAGTCTAAATTATCTTAATCTTTTTTTCACTGATATAGCAAAGACTGTGGTGGGTCCCAAGGTTTGTGTCTGAAGCAAGCAGAAACCACCAGGTGTCACTATCTATGTAAATATGAAATGAGACCTATTTGTCTCTATGGTATAAATAGATTAAAGTGGAGAACATCATGTGCCATCTTCCATAGGTTTCTAAAAGGGTTACTAAAAGGAGCAGAGACCACCATGTAACCCCAGATAAGTAAAGTGGAGATTGTCATGTGTCCTTCAATGAAGCAATAGAGATCGACACCTATCCCTATGTCACTTTTAAAGTTACTCAGGTAAGAAATGTTGTGGGTATTATTTTCTTTTAAGTTTTTGAAGTTTTGAGGAAGTGGATTGCAACAAGTGTCAAAGGCAGAATGATCCTGAGCAAAGACATAAAAGAGTATAAGTTACGTGAAAAGTGCCACATGTCTTTGATAGCTATCATGGAAGCTGACAAGTGTCTTCATCTAGTGTATCCTAAAGTAATAAGAAGGTTTTCAATAAAATGGATAAGTGTTCCTAGTGTTTAAGAGAAGGGAGCATCCTACAATCTATTTTAACCAATAAACTACCAGAAGATGAAGCATTTCAAAATCTATCAAATATCTTCTGTTAGAAACTTCCAATTTGGTTAGATTTTAGTTGGGCCATTAGATTGAGAAAAATAAAACAATCTAGAGTGAATCCAAGGTTATAAATAAGGGTGCAAAGATCACCAGAGAAGGATCATCAAATATCAAAGAGAATTATTGTAGAGTTTAGACTTTCTAGAGCTGGGACTAGTAATATCATTTGCTTTTGTTCTACCTTCTCAAGTTGGAAGGTTTATGTAACATTGCATTTTTATATGCCTCTTATGTGACTAGAGAATTAATGAGAAGATTGAATCCTATGCCTTTGTTGATATTTTTTGTGTCATTTGCAAAAGTAGTCTAGGTTGTAGACTTTTTAGAGCTATGATTAGGAATGTTATTTGCTTTTGTCTAATTTTTTTGAGTTGAAAAGTTTATATAACTATACGTGTTTATACACCTCTTATATGACTAGAAAATTCAAATAAGAAGATTGAACCCTATGCTTTTGTTGACATTTTCTGTATCACAACAAAATTAGTCTATGTTGTGAGCCTATCTTTCTATTATTTCCATCTTTTACATTGATCATGCACTTGTTTTCTCTTAAATGTAAATCAATCCTACATATAGTCTCACTATGCTTAGGATTAAGGTTGAATTACATTCAGGTGCATCACCATAGATTAGATTTCATTTCTTGCATTTATGTTTCTAATTTAAATTCCTATCCTTTTTCCCAATATCTACTTAATATAGAGAAGAACCAGTTTCTTTAAAATCTGTAGGTTGTTTCAAGTCATAAGTCCCACATCTTGAAACTTCCCATTCTTGTTGATTAGAATCAAGCACAATTTTAAATCATCAACAATTTTTGGCATGCTCAGTGGGATCAATCTTGAAGTTTCTTTCAAGATCATATGAACCAAATAACTACGAGGAGTCATAGCTATGGGCCGGTAACCAGATCACAATCTACTACAAATCCAAGAATTTTTTTACCACCTTTGGTAACTAGTCCAAGAAGAAGAGTAAACCAATTTTTACCAATACCCAAAGCAAATATGGGAGCCCCTATACCCCTAATAAATTATGCAAGCTGGAACACTAGTAGTCCATTAGTCCTCCCAATACCACTAGCCACTTGGGACCCTATCCCATTGAATGCCCTAAAAGCTCTATCTAAATTTAGTGTGCAAGACTTTAAAACACCTAAGGAACATCTTCAAGATGTATCAGATGTATGTGTTATACATGTTATCACATAGGAAAATGTGGCCATAAGATTATTAGCAACTTCTTTTAAAGGGAAGGCTCTAGAATGGTATCTATCTTTGACCCCAAATACCTTATCCACATGGGATCAGCTTAGAGATATTTGATTCGAAGAGAAGGGTGACAAGTCTTTATTATAGCAATTAATTACCATTCAAAGGGCACCTCAAGAAGCCATGACTGACTTCAATTCCAAATTTCAAAAGACTTGGGAAAGAATCCCTGTTACAGCTAGACCATTACTAGGTATGGCCATAGTGTTTTATCTTAAGGCTTTAAATTCAGATATATCTATTATGATTCAATCACTTGGAGGACACACTTTGCCAGAGGCTTATGAATATGCGGTCAGAGCTGAGAACAATTTAATAGATGTTAGAAAGCTACCTCCAAGGCCTTCCATGCCCATGTTCCCAGAAATTTCCTTACCATTACCTCAAGAAGTCCCTAAATCTATAGCCCCACCTATGTCTATGTACACCTATCCTCAACCATCTGCTAAAGAAATTTTCCCCACTTAGTCATCTGAGCTAGATGATATCAAGAATATCTTAAGGACATTTTCTAATGAGTTGATCAATATAAAAAGATAGTAGAATACCTTCCCTAAGCCTCCATATCAAGGCTATCAAGGAAATAGATTTTCATCTCAGCCAAACCAATTCCAGGGTCCTCCAAGACAAACTAACTATCAACCAACAAACTAATTGGTTGTAGTCCCCACACCCTCACAGACTATTCCTCCCAATTCAAATAGGGAGATTGTTCCAAGGCAAAATAACTATGTAGATAACACTAATGCCTAGTGTTTCCCTTTAAATAATGCTCATACACCTAGAGATTTTCCTATGTGTAATTTACAACAAAAGGTGGCAGAGCAGAGAAGAATGGATGGTCAATTTACAAGTTCTAGTGATAATCAAGCCTATCAGTCTTCTGGTATGTAGAATTCAATCCTAATGGCTCAAATGCAAGGGATATCCTTACAACAAGAGGAAGAAATAGCCCTAGAACACACTTTGTTCTCATGGGTTGAAGATGAAGAATCAATTTTCTTAAATGAAGGATTTACCTCCAAAAAACCAGTGGTGCAATCTGATTATTACACTAGAACAAAGAGAAGGATGGTGGAAGAGCCTGAGATTGTAAATAGTCAAGTCATGGAGAATCCTCCATTTCAAGGACAAAGAAACATATCTGTTAGACAAGAATTACCTTAGCTAATGCAAAATTAAGGGATTCCTACACAAATTCAAGAAAAAATAAGATATCCTTATTCTCAAAGAACTCAGACTTTGGGACCAATAAATGTGGTGGATCAATTAAAGAAGACTCTAGCACAAGTATCAATATGGGATATATTGGCTATTCCTGAATAGAAGACACTACTACAAGAAGTTCTACAAGGCCAAGTAGTGCCCAAAGGTACTATTACCAAAGGACCTACTAGAAAAGAAAAGCTCAAAGATACAGTCCATTTGCAGACAATAGCCCTAGTGAATAATACAGCAAAGGTAAGCAAATCCAAATTGGATCCCGTCTATTTAACTTTAATAGTTGGTAAGAAACTACTATATAATGTAATGATTGATTTAGGGGCTAGTACTACAGTAATGCCCAAGTAGATAGTTGATGCTTTAGAAATTAAGTATGAACCACTTACTAAAGGAGTCATACAGCTAGATGGCAAAGCAGTACAAACAATAGGGAAAATTAAACATCTCCAATTACAATTATATGTTTGTCCTAATATAATTGTAAATAAATATGTAGTAGTGATAGATATGCCTCCTATTTTTGGCTTATGTTTATCAAGAGACTTTACAGCCAAAATAGGGGATATATGTCCCTTGATTGGTCTCATCTCATCTTAAGAACCAAATACGGTTCAAAGATGAAGATATTGTCCAAACCATTATATAAATATCACATCACTAATGAACCCACTACAAAGTTAGAGGCAACCCATGCTATGATGAATAAAGAAGAAAGGGTTTTTGTTGAAGAGCTAGGTGAATGGATTAGATATAATCACAAAGAAAAAAATGATCATTTATTAGCTATGATGCAAAGTGACCCATATGGAAATTATGACTCTATTGGTCTGGGTACTTACGTTATACTTGATGAAGATCATAGAATTCCAAATGTTCTAGAGGAAGAAAAGTCAAAATATAACTCTTCTATCAACCCTCGGGCCTCTTATGAATTCCAAATTCCTAGTGAAAAATCACAAGTGCATACCTTAACCTCTGATGAAGAAGAAATAATTTCTGATTTTCTTCTTACTTTGCAAGATGATGTAGAGGAACATGGAAATTTCTTGGATCATGATTTGAATGATTTGTTTGAAATCATTGGGTCAAGTTATACCATTTTTTAAGGAAGCCATGAGCTGATTGCAAATGAACAAACAACATTGAGCCTCAATTACATGTGCAAAATTATTGCAAACTTTCAAAATTATCCTTTCAAGATATTGGTAATTATGAAGTTATTAAAGAGGATGATCATGCAGTATAACCTGAGTTTGAGGAAAAAGGAGTTAAGTCAATAAATGATATATGTCAAAAGGCTTCTGTTGATGATCAGATGGTCGTTAACTTCTTGGTAAGACATCCCAATATCAAGAGCCGATATTTGATGAGCTTCCAAGAACAAGAAGAGCTTATGTATGTCAAAAGCATGTTTGATTCAGACTCACTTGAATGCAGGCAAATCAATGTGGCATACACAAAGGGTAATTCACCAAAGCTATATCCAATTCAATCACTTATATGGCAATATAAGTTGGCTTGTTATGAAAGAGACTTTAGAAATTCTATTTTTGATCAAGGAGGGAGATAAAGATGCTTCATTAATGTAGTTAGGTAGTTTCCCCTTTTCGTATTGCTTTGTCTTCCTAATTTGTTTTCCCATTTTTTGTTTTCTCACTTTTCTTTTAAATAAGTGTTCTTTGAACACGTAGTCGGCAGCTCAAAATTTTCAAAATTTTCAAAATTCTCCAATACATTGAATATCTCCCAAATATTTAGAAATAGCCAAGGTACCTTACACTACCACTTGCATAACATGTCTATCTCATTGTTCCATAAAGATTGAGTAGGATCTGCTAATGGTTATCTGAGTTTAATGCCATTTTGAGACTTGATAGGTTAATAAATACCTCTTAGCAAGAGTTAAAGTTTACAAGTTCTCAAACATTCTTGCATCTGCATGAAAATATCTTACTACTTGCATTTTTTTATGCTTAGTAAACTTGCTTCAGTGAAAGTATTTCCATTTTGCAAAAAGTTCATACAAGCTATCACAGAGAAGATATAGAGATGGAGGAGGCACAATCTTCACAACAAGGAGCTGGGATGTATGAATCCATTGATAAGTTTCTTGCAAGGAAATCATATGTTTTAGCTCTTGTGTAGCCATTAAAGACCTATCCATGGACCAAGTTTCCTAAAGCTGGTCAAGCAAGTGACCCAACAAAAATAAAAGATTTTGCAGATGGAATCATGGACCCAATTCTACAGAGAGCTAGTAGCAAAACTCTTAGAGAAGGGGCACATCAAAGGTGTTTACAGAGGGCTAGATTAGGGCAATATGAAACATTTTCCATGAGGATATGGACCTCACAACTAGCTCAGTTCATTGTCCCAATTGTGCATCCATGCCCTGACCTGGTTGAATTATGTGTAGACTTGTTCCATGCACCTTCATGCACCATTCAATGAGGTCCATTCACAGTGCAAATCACACTACAAGTTATCAGGGATATGTTATCCCTACATCATGATAGTACAACTACATTTCCCACTATTGCTAAAATGCAAAGAACATGGGCAAACATTAACACTCAGTCAAGGTTCTTGAGATCTAAATTACAAATGAGTGATGATGACACTATAGTACCCACACTCCCTACACCAAGAGCTCAATTCACCTAGGCTAGCCAAGACGCATTGTAAATGATGGATTTCATCTTTAGCATGAAAGATGATATGGAAGCTTATGCAGAAAAAATGGCTATTCTCTTCAGGCTAAAGACCTTTGATAAAACCTAGGAGTATCAACTTGACTTTTTTAAACAAATTGCTTTCTCAATGGTAGAACAACTGGCCCATTTTAAATCAAAATGAGTGTTTAGGTATTCTTCCTATTTTTTCCACCTCATGCTTTTGTAGAACTCTAACTTCTTTGCCTAACATATGTATCTTAATATGTATGACCCAGATTTTGATCTCCAAAGGACCATCCCTATGTCTGCATGGACACACATTTTGTCAAAGACTAGTGACCTGTATGAATTCTATGAATTATTTGTTACCCCTATATTTTTTGCCACCTCAGCCCTGAACCAGTTATGAATATATTATTCTTAAGTGTTTCAAATCTTTTAGCCAGTTGCCCCATTCCTTGTGATTTCTATTTTGGATTCCACCATACCATTATAAGAGTCCATGGTTTTTGTGGGGAACCAATATTGCTACCTAAGATTTTGTATCTTAGGTTAGCATTCCTCGAGGTCACTAGGAAGGTATCCACAGTTGATAATGAATTTGGTTTTGGGAAGAGAAAAAGAAAATTTTATGATCTTCCATGGATGACAACAAGCATGGTTTTGGAAACCAGGGACGTAGAAGTTGTGTTGCTCAAAAATTTATCCTTTTTGGGTTTCCTTCTAGTAGAAGACAAATGGGTTTATGACCCAAATGGTTTCATAGCCTCCTGGGTAAGGACTCATAGGGTGGAAACTAGAATTGCACATGAAGGCCGTCCCTTTTGGGAGAATAGAATAAATCCTAGGGAAAACACTCTTAGTTTTTATGTTGAGTTAACAGACTTGCCCCTTCCACAAAATAGGCCATGGGAAACATTCTATGCCAAACAAATGGATTATGATCCTAAAGTCAGAATGACATCTGGATTAAGAAGAACATTAAAGAATAAAGATTGGGATGCTAAAAAAAAAGAGGCCTATTGGAAATATAGGTAGGAAATTTGTCAAATAACCCATTCTTTCAAAAATAGACACAAATGAAAGATACGAAGAACTATGGGATGATTGTCATCTCTTCCCTATATTTAGCCCAGAGACAAGTAATTTGTTGACACTAGGTGAAGAGCAGAAAGTTAGGGCTAGGTCAAGCCAAGAGTCACAAGCCTTAGAGCAAACTACAGCTATAACAACTGTATCAATTTAGCCCCAATCTCTCAGTGCCATAAAAATGAAGAAAAGTGTGGTGCCTTCACCATCACAAGCTTCCCCATCAGTCTCGATTATAGATATTCCCAGTTCCCCATAAGCATCATTGAAAGGAGCAAAAATGTAGCTAGAAGAAGAGACACCCAAGAAATGAAAGAGGGCACAATTTCAATTTGGTTCAGAAGAGGAGATAGACACCACACAATGCTAATTATAGGGTACTATAATCACTCCTCAGGTAAGTATTATTCCTCCCTCTCCTTCTCTATCTATTTCTTCTCCTATTGGCATGATGATTTCATCTAGCTAGATGACATCCCCTACCACTTCTGCCATTCCCATTTCTCACTTCATCCCATCTATGCCTCCTAAGGCTTTAACATTACCTCATTTCTCCCTTTTTGTTCCCAAGAAACTTTCCCCTCTGATTACCCATAGCCAACAATTGGCTATTCGATATGGTCTACCACAAGGACATCCTTTTGTGGGTGGGCACATTACCTCTCCTTCTACCTTCCAGACTCAAGCAGATGCTGCTAGGAAGGCAAGGGAAGCCCAAAGAGAGGAAAAGAAGATCAAGGAAAATAAAGCATTGGTTACAACCCATCTATGGTCACAATTTGACCCCATCCAGCAGTAATTAACGGTGACTCATTTGTCACCAAATGTAATAACGCCAATAGAGTAGATGTAGCCAAAAGATTACATGATGAATGTGGTGGCCATCGATATGTCCCTCTTCAAGCCATAGGACAAAATTGAGTTGCTGACTGAATCCACTTCTACAATTACTAAAGACTACTTGAAGGTATCAAGGAGACTACAGAAGATGGAAGACAAGCTAGCCAAGGAAAAGGCAAACTATAACAATTTGGCCTCAGAGATCAATAGAAAAGATAATGAGATAGAGAATATAAATAAATAGTTGCAAAATACTATTTCTCTTCAGACTCATCAAGCAGTTTAGGCCCAAAATGATTCTTTAAAGGCAGGGCTCACATAGGTAAAGGATGCGGTGACGACCCTTAGGCACGAAAAGGCAACATTACAAGGGAAATGCAAGGAACACCTATTATAGGTTACTCAATTACAATAAAAGCTACTAGCTAAATAGAACAATACTACGGCCATGCAAGCCCAAATTCAAGTAGAGCAATAGAGAGTAGTGTAATTAACACTAGAATTGGTTAATAGGCCAAGAAATGTTAGAGTGTTAAGTCTCGTAAAGGATCTATATGAATACATGTGGAAGAGAATCTCTTCAGAGATTATTCAGCTCAGACCATCTCTCACCTTCTTGCTAAATGCATAGAAATTGTGCAAAAAGGTGGAGAGTTCAGTTGTAAATACTCTGGCTATAGTCTCTGAGAGAGTAATGGACTCGTAAACATTACTGCAAAAGCTATATGATGCAACATATGCAACATTGTCAGCAGTAGGAATCAATGATAGAATGGTCACTACCAAGTGAGTAAATGAAGTTCTTAGTTACAATTCCATAGCCAACAATTATAGAGAGCTCCTAGATGTCATGAAGGAAGGAATAAATGAAATGAAATAGCATGTTGAAGATCTAGTACAATTAGGTCTTCCCTCTCCATCTCTTGATGACAACACTGTGCTGATGGTAGATGAAATTGAACCTTTGCTATTGGCCAAACATAATGATCAAATAGTCTTATAGGATCTAAGGGATGATTCATCAGTCCCTAAAATAGAAGTTGTCTTGGTTCTTATTTCCCAACTCAAATTCAAATTGAAGGCTACTATTCAAATTTTACAAAATTTTTCACACAACGATATCATTAACCTTGATTTGGCCTTCAATGAATTGTAGAATAATCAAGGTTTATCTAATGAAGAGTGGTCTGCCTACCAAAGAACATTGTTGAAATTGTAATTTTGAAATTTTGATCTAGTGAGAGTTGTGGTTTCTTTTTGAGCAGGCTCAAAAGTCCTTGGGGTCGTCAATAATTATAGTAAAAAAATACTCTACATTTCATCTTATTTTTTTCATCTTCACGCTGCCAAGTTTTGTCCTCACATACTTTGGTCTGAGATGGAAAAGTTTGAAATAGAGTACGGGCTCTATTTTCCTTTTGATTCATTTTTGACCAAGTGTTGAAATCAAGTAGAAGCTGACAAGTGTCATCGTTTGAGGCATACTTCTCATTGGAAACTACCAAAGTGTCATCATCCAAGGCACCTTTTATATTTTTTATGAGTTGGTCAGAATGTGCCACATATCTCATAGTAACTTAGTGGAATGTGCCAAGTGTCACCATCCATAGTTTCATATCAGCACCTGCATTTCATCTCTTTTCAGCAAAAGGTATTTTCTTTTAAACTAAGTATCAGGTTCAAGCAGAAAGTGCCAAGTGGTAGTCATGAAAGGTCCTAGTTTTGATTTTCTAAAAGTGATGGAAACTACCATGTACTCTAGAAAAAGAAAGCGGAAGCCACCATGTATCGCATTTTGAATTATCTTCATCTTTGCTTCACTGATATAGCAAAGACCATGGTGGGTCCCAAGTTTTGTGTCTAAAGCAAGTGGAAGCCACTAGGTGTCACTATCCATGTAAATATGAAATGAGACCCATTTTTCTCTATGGTATAAACAAAGTAAAGTGGATAATGTCACGTGTCATCTTCTACAGGTTTCTAAAAGGGTTGCTAAAAGGAGTGGAGACCACCACGTAACCCCAGATAAGTAAAGTGGAGATTGACATGTGTCCTTTAATGAAGCCGAAGAGATCAACACTTGTCCCTATGTCAATTTTAAAGTTACTTAGGTAAAAAATGTTGTGGGTCTTATTTTCTTTTAAGCTATTAAAGTTTTGAGGAAGTGGATTGCGACAAGTGTCAAAGGTGGAATGATCCTGAGCAAAGACATAAAAGAGTATAAGTTACATGAAAAGTTCTACGTGTCTTCGATAGGTGCCACAAAAGCTAACAAGTGTCATCCTCCACTATATCCTAAAGTAATAAGAAGGTTTTCAAGAAAATGGCTAAGTGTTACCTAGCATTTAAAAGAAGGGAGCATCCTACAATCTATTTTAGCCAATAAACTACTAGAAGATGAAGCATTTTAGAATATATAAAATATCTTATATTAGATACTTCCAGTTTAGTTAGATTTTAGTTGGGCCGTTAGATTGAGAAAAAGTAGATAATCCAGAGTGAATCCAAGGTTATAAATAAGGGTGTAGAGATCACTAGAGAAGGATCATCAAATATCAGAGAGAATTATTGTAAAGAGTTAGACTTTCTAGATTTGTGACTAGTAATATCATTTGCTTTTGTTCTATCTTCTCAAGTTGGAAGGTTTATGTAACTGTGCGTGTTTCTATGCCTCTTATGTGATTGGAGAATTAATGAGATGATTGAATCATATGCCTTTGTTGATATTTTCTATGTCATTTGCAAAATTAGTCTAGGCTGTAGACTTTCTAGAGCTATGATTAGGAATGTCATTTGCTTTTATCTCATTTTCTTGAGTTGAAAATTTTATATAACTGTACGTGTTTTTGCACCTCTTATATGACTAGAAAATTCAAATAAGAAGATTGAACCCTATGCCTTTGTGACATTTTTTGTATCACAGCAAAATTAGTCTATGTTGTGAGCCTCTGTTTCTATTATTTCCATCTTTTACATTGATCATACACTTGTTTGCTCTTAAATGTAAATGAATCCTACATATAGTCTCACTGTGCTCAGGATTAAGGTTGAATTATATTCAGGTGCATCGCCATAGATTAGATTTCCTTTCTTACATTTGTGTTTTTGATTTAAATTCCTATCCTTTTTCCCAGTATCTACGTAATATAGAGAGAACTAGTTTCTTTGAAATCTAGAGGTTGTTTCAAGTCGTAAGTCTCACATCTTGAAACTTCCCATTGTTGTTGATTAGAATCAAGTGCAATTTTAAATCATCAATAGACACTATTGTGGCTTGTGTTGGCTTGATGTGGTTGATGCTTAATTGGATAAATATTTGGTAATTATATCATTATTATTATGAGTTATGAAAAAAAAACTTCATTATAACTCTATAATTTCCAAGCTATTTAAATGAATAGGCAAATTCTTGTATTTATATGTTTAGGAACTAACCCCAAATCAACATGAGTTAAAGTGTCATTTAAACATGGAATGGATTCAAACCTAACCTAAGTGAATTAATTAACCTTAGTAGAGTTAAAAGGTGTCAAAATCTCATGATTTTCAATAAATAGGCATGGGTAAGATATTTTGAGATTTTTGTAACAGATCGACAACTCATAAAAGGCAATCATGAAAATCTAGGATATTTGCATTTTTGATTTTCCTTTTCTAGTAATTCATTAATTACAAATAGATAATTCAAAAAGATCTTAATTTGTTTTAGAATTTTAATTAATTTTAATTATGATTTTATAATTTATAATAATTTATTTTATGTGTTCACCTTCCCCACTTAATAGGTCGATAGGTTGTATTGCATGTTGTGATGTCGCATATTGAGTAGAGATGAATCGTGAGAGGTTTTTTTTCTTATGATAGTATAACCCAATTAGGGATGTATCATTAGGATTATGAGATTTGACTAATGATACACAAGAAAATTTTGGATGTTTAGTGATTCTTAGGTTAAATTTTCAAAGGTTAGTAGGAATCAGTCTAAAGTTTGGTTGAAGGCCATTGGTGGCTAGTTTTAGGTGTCTATAGTTTGCCCCTATTTGGGAAGATGCTACAAGATATAATCATAGTAATGTATTATTAAAGAATTAAAAAGTCATGTATGCCTAAAATAAGATGATGATTGAAGAAAAATCTCCAAAGAATGTTTGGGAAGCCTATAATTATGCCCCCCTGAGAGAGTGAACATCACATATGTTTCATACATAGTCCTTCAAAAAGAAGCAAGAAGAAGAATGAAATTAACCCATGGGTGAGATTAATCCAAATGAGAAAATATTGGAATGCATTGATTTAAAAGGTACTAATTTTCCCAAATATGTTTATAACTAGTAACAAAGGTTGAGACACTAATTTTACCTAAGGTGGTTATAATCAGTGGAAATGGCATATCCCCTAATTAGGGTTGATGAGTCAAAATAACGATTTTCCCACAAGTGGTTATAATCATTAAGATGACTTGGATTTAATGAATATGTTTTATTATGCCCTATTATGAAAAATTGGAAAGTATAACTCAAGGGTATAACTTTTATTATATATTAAAGATGAGCAGGTGAAAACGTAGATGTGATGGTCTAATGATTTAAGAATCCACAAATAACAAAGCACATGAAGATGTGAAAAATGATGAAATAAATGAATATAATAATAAAGGATTGATCAATGGAAATTATTTGTTTATACCTTCCAATGTAAATATGCTCATCCTTATTAGCATTGATATAATAAGAATGGTCAGTGGGTTGAAATGATCAAGGAAAGTGGGAGTATTTTCTAAGGTTACCAAGGAGAAACTTCTATGTCTCCATTATTTGTAAAACTTCTTGAGCTAATTTTTGATGAATCACGTGATGGTAGGCATCATAATATAAAACACCATGATAATTTACCTAAAATATTCAGAATGACTTACTCTTGATCCAATAAATAATTAAAAATAATGCCACTAATGATAAAAACCATGATAACAATGTTGATGTATGAATATGGATGGATTCAAGAATAATGATCAAGGAATCACCAAATTAATGAACATAAACTAAATCAAGGCATAATAATAAAAGCAAACAAATAGGTAAACAAATAAAAAATAATCAAACAAACACACAAATAGGAAATAAAATAAACAAACAAACAACCAAAAAATAAACACACAAAAATATTATAAGTAAAAGCAAAAGAAAACATCCTAACAATGGATTTTCCCCAGTAAGATGGATTAAGGATGATTGAAAAGGCCTATATAGGACAATTTTTTTTGGATTTTAAATTTTTTGAAGGTTTTTAGAATTTTGAGGCACCTTAACTCATTAAAGATTGATAAATTACCACTTACAAAATGGAAAGAGAATTGGATTAGGTTTCTTTCAAAATGGTAAGAGCATATTGAAAGGCGAGACTAAGCTAATTTGAATGTGAATCAAGCATAGCCTATGTAGTTCTAAAATGGCCTCAGTTACAATATTTTTACCCGCATAGAAGGTAGTGAGAATCGACATGGTAATAACAAGTTTTCAAACTGAGTCAAATGTCTAGGCAAATGAGAATAGTAATGGTAAGGTGATTCAAAAATGCATGATAAAGGTGTTCCTAATTTAACCATAGGTGGTTATAATTAGGAAATAACGACATAGGTCAATGATATTAATTTACCCATAGGTGATTATGATTAGTAACATAAGGTGGGATACTAATTTTTCCATAGGCAGTTATAATCAATGGCACTAGTCAAAGGTAAATGAAAGATAACTTGCTAGATCCACTTTCACACTACTTTCATAAACTATAATTTAAACATAGAATTAAAAAACAACTAAAACTAGATCAAAATCCCCTCATATAAGGTGAGGGAAAAACTAAAGGAACCAAGATCAAAATGGGTCAGGTATGATGGCTAAATATAGGCTTTGGTATAATAGGAATGGCATGATAAAATGATATATGATATGGCATAAGGAAGATGATAGGATGGCAATTGGATATAATGGAAAGAGGTTTTCCCCCAAGTGGTAAGTTGAGGAAAATGGTAGGGTATTAAATAATCACAAGATTAATGGTAAATGAAAATAGCAAGGGAAATGATAGATGGAAATGAAAAGGTAATTTTTTTTAGATAAGGTGAATGTTTATATCATTCTTGTTGATGTGGAGATGCATGTCTTGATCAACATATGAGACAACCAAAATAATCCATCATGCAAATTTATATTCCATACCTATTTTTAATATCTACTCTATCAAGAACCAAATATAGATTTGGATGCCAAGAATGTTATGATATTAATTGGTCATTGATTTTTTTTCCTTCAAACATTGAGACAAGGTATATTTTTAGCCTCTATAAAGGAAAGTGTAGATAGGGATGGTAAATATGGATAAACAATGGATGATAGGTTTGATTTGGTGATGTAAATGTGGATGATAATGGAATGTATAGTGGTTGGGAAAGAAATGAAGATTGGGGTTTTTAGGCACACAAAATTTTGATGATTCTGGATTCAACATAACTTTGGTTGTGGCAGGGCCAAAGACTTCTGAATATACTCTTGATAAGACCACTATATATTTATATTATTTGGGCTTGAGAGCAGTTACCATTTGATTATGCTATAGATTGGAAGCTATAATGATATTATCTTTGATAATGTCTTCATTAAGAAGTGAAGAGATATTATGCTCATATATTGGCACCTCAATGAAGTTTTCACCAATGAAATTGCCCTAATTATATCATAGCTCCTCCAAAAAAGTTTCACTAAGGAACATTAACTTTTGACTTTGATTTTATTATAACACCTCAAACAAGGTTTGACTATAAGATGCTAAGAGCTAGGTTCAATTTCACCCTGGCGCCTCTGAAAAGGTTTTACTAGGATATTTTTATTCTTCTACATGAATTTGGTCTTGGCCTCCCTAATTTTCTTCAACTGATATGTCACCATGGATTTAGTTTAAAAAGGTATGATTCTATTGATCCCAATTGACACTCATGGGAGATGGAATGTCAATATAATGGTTAGGTTAGTTAGTGGTAATTACATGTGGAATAATAATAGATTGGAAAGAGGAGGTGTTATCACTTGGATACACCTTATAAGAAGAGGTTTTCTAGGCCTCTAATCCAAGCGGTAAAATGGGGACATCTCACTTGTTGTGGGTTGGTAAACTTTTGAGATGAATCTCTAGATTAGGGGTTAGCTCCCCTTGATGTACCATTTAATCTCATGCTTCTAATATTAACAACTTAAGGGGATGAAAAGGGTTAGAACAATTTAAAATAGACCTAATATATTATATTTAATGCACCAAAATATTTTCTCTACTCATACCCTTTACCTACACATGGAACTAAGGACAAGTTGCATATACACTACATCCAATGTCAATCTTCCCTCTCACATCAATGTTTTAACATGGGGTCTTGGAGATAGCATAGGCTAGGAAGAACTAAGAAATAGGAATTCTAAGAAACTATATTGATAATCCTACTCACTATACCTATAATATAATTTGACACTTCTTTCTAACCTACAAAAGGAGATTATAAATACATAAGGTACTAAAAAGAGTACATGTAAAGGTAATTAAACTAACACTTGCACAAGACAAGCAACTATCATGTACACTTATTAAATTATTTTAATGAGGTAAAAAACTTTTATTTATTAATTCAAGGAAAAAAAATTTAGGGCTTCATCATACCCAGGTAGAGAGATCATGCAATAGCCAAAAGGCCAAAATTTATAGAAGAATTGGGAAGGTAGAGAGAAGGGAAGTCCAAGAGTCACTTGGACATGTGTCAAGCTGATAATTTCAACTAAAATTACATGTGATAGATATATGGGTCAATATATTCCAATTCATAGTGTATACTTGTCCAAAACAAGTCATAAAGATAGTGAAAAGTGGAAAAAAACTACCATTTTGGCATAAGAAACTGCCTACTTGAGTATTCTTCCAAAACTCCTATTTTATATAAAAAACATGAAGTATAATGATTTTATATGGTATGAGGGGTAACAAAAAACATCATCCATTCATTTTTCTTGTCTCTGATCATTCCTATTATTGTGGACATGCACAATTATCTTAGACAATTTAAAAAAGGTAATTTTCATGAACCCTTACCACTTGGCACTCCAAAACTTCCAAATATGAAAACCAAACCCTTAAAAATTTGTAATGACACCTATAAAAGGTTTTTAAAACATTATTTTCAAGAAAAAGCCTTTAAAAGTCTCCCTTAATCACTTTTCACCATTTTACCTCAAAGCTCACTATTTAGCTCAGTGGAGTGGCCAAAAGTGAAGGCCTATTTGGTATAATTAGAATAATTTTAATGAGATTAATTGAATTTTTTGAGTTATATAAAGTGTATATATTTCTCCCAAAGTTGGTTTTATCTCATAATTCTTTGTCTAGAATGCACACCACTCAAAATGGCCAAAATAAGCCCTATTTTCCCTTGTTCCATACAATTAATTAAAAAAACACATTTATGGAATCCTATAAGAATTATCTACAACTTTTATTTTATACCTCTAGCCTCATTATTTCATATTGATGCCTTAACAACTCAATTTCTTCAAACAGGTCACTATAGACTTCTTAGGAGGGTTTGAAGTTCTCTAGCCCTCTTAAGGATGTTTCATGAAGTTTTTAGGTTTAAACTAAAAAATAATATAAAAATTTGATTTTATGAGAACCTCCTCAACTTATACAAACACCTCCAACACCCATGAAAATTTTGGTAGAAATTATAAGCATTTAAAGTTGACATTTGAGCTCATTTTTGCTTCTTTATGGGGTTTGAATGCTTCCTTGAGCCAAAATATGTCTTATTGAAGATTTTATTTGTGAAAAAATAGTTTAAAAACCTATGTGTATACTGTAAAAACATATTCAAACCCTTTGGAGAGCTCAACAAGATCCCAAAATAAAAGTCACCCCTGTTTTAGAATAAGGGCTATGCCATGTCAGCAGGACTGTTAGCACTTTGTGGGTCAAAAAGTGACAATACTCACCATAAATTCCTTACAATATAATTAAAACACAAAATTAACCCCTGAAAACATGACACAAAATATTATGGTACCTAGAAAAGGCCAAAACTTGGAGTGACATATCATTAGGGGTTGGGTTTTCATGTTTCCCATTAGGTCTGCCTATAGACCTCCTTATGTAGATCATTTCATTGATATCAAAACATTATATCTTGATTTATCAGGTCACTCTATATGTCCCCAAACTATAAAAACCTCATAAAATTATTATAATGACCTTTGGTTCATGATTTGACCTCTTTCCCTCAAAATTATCCCCTTATGCAAGGTAAAAGTGACCCTGATCTGAGATTAAATAGTTGATTTTGGCCCTTATTGTTCATAAATTTTTAATAATTTGAGAATATATTAGGTAATTATTAACCCATTTACCTAATTTAATCTCTTAAATCCTCCATTTTCATCCTCAACTCATCACATTTGTAAAGTAGACCTTTTGAAGGTGGATGACTGAAGGTGGATGACTATGAGGGTAAGCAAGGTTGGATTATGTTTTAGGTTTCAATGAATGTTTTTGGGCTTGGTTATGGATTTTATGGATCATTTTTGATATAAAAAACCTATTTAAACCACCTAAAGTTCACTTTATCTTCAAACACCTTGTCCCATGCATCATATGGCCTCCTTTTCTGCATTTCTTCACCAAGACTGAGTGTATAAACTAAGACACTTTTTGCTTAGGTGAAAGGTATTTTTGTGCATGTAAAAGTTTTTTAGGAATGTAATCTCCATAATTTAATCATGATTAATCCTCATTGAATTTTTTTAAACCCTCCTTTCCTTTTTAGGACACCAAACTCTCATAGATTCCCTTCTTGTTTATGACCCTATTAGACTGTGACAGTGGGTAGGGGGCTCTTTATTTGATTTATGTGCCTTACCTTGGAGTATTTACAAGGTTTAAACAAATTAAATAGTACCTCTTTAATTACCTTGTCATGCTGATGTGAACCATCTTTCAAACCCATACCCTTTTGACACTTTTAGCCCTTTCAATTACTCACTATCCTCTTAAACTGAGACAGGTTGCCTGTAGACTACTTTAGGGTGTCAATAGTAATAATATATCTTCAAAGGTGTATAAAAAAATTATTAATATTAATATCATTATTTTATGTTCATCTCATCCCTCTAATTTATTTTCTTGAGCTTCAAACCCTTCTTTACCCCTGACTGGGATCAAGCTCCAATTCTAGGTTGTAGGTGGTTATTCCTAACTCATTCTAGGCCTGTAGATTGTTTCTTAGGTCAAGATATACTTGATCATGGTTTGGAATTATTTTATTTCATTAAAAAAATTAAATCTCACCAACTTATTCATGAACACACCTATTTCACAAACTTTAATCTTTTCTACCTGTAGATGATTCCTCATAGTCTTGTGTACAGACAGAGGAGTTAGCATTGGAGTTTGAGATACTACTTTCACCTTATCTTATATTCCCTTAGATTTAAATCATAAATTTAGCCATTATAATCATTAAATTTTATATCATAGCCTAGGAACACTATAATGGGATGCAAATTTAACATTGTGAACATTGTCTTGTAGGCATCATTGCCCTATTTTAGTGGTTTTTAGACATCTTTATGCTTTGAAAAATACATCTTCCACTCACCCCTTTTAGCTTCAAAATTGTTAAGGTTATTATTTGTTATATTTAATATATCTCCATCCAATATTAGGAATAAAATACTCTTATAAGTCCATTTTAAAGAGTCCACAAAAACCCTACAGGCCTCTATTTAACATTTTTAGGGCAATCAACCTTGAATATAGTCTAAGGTTCCAATGGATGATTTAACACTTCTCTTAGTAAAATATCATGATACATAGGAATATATAGGCCTTCATATAGAAAAAACTCCCAAAATGGATTGACCATTTCATTAGAACATCTCCAAAAGGCTTGTTTATGTACTCAACTTTAGATGGTTATTTCCTCCCATACAGACAGACTTAGACCTTTCTCCAAATTTTCTAGTTTAAGACATATATGTTCCTTTTCCAAACACTTAAATTCATTAAATATGTATACCAAGTTTTAAATACCATGTCATAACCTTCAAATCCCATTTATGACATCATCATACTCCTGTAGGTGGAGATTTGTGACTGTGTTATGTAAGGAGGTCATGGAGAAGTAAAAAATTCAAGGAAAAATCTATCCAAGCACCACAAAACAAAATATAAACTCCTATAAACATTTAAAACATATTTATCATCCTCAAAACATATCAAAACACTCCTCCCCATGTGAATGTAATGTTTCCAAAGCAATTGAAGTGACTGTTGGTGTAAACCAGTCATTTTGCAAGCCTAGAAGAGGTTTCCTCATATAATTAAACCTTAAAAGAAAATAATGAGAATTTAAACATAATTAAAACCATTTTATAACACCTATAACACCAAAACACATCAATCCTAGGAAAGTAAGGCTGAAATAGGTTCAAAAAGAGACTCCCTCTTGGATGCAAACTCTCAAAAGCCTACCTGAGGTGTTGATGATAGTTCATAAAGTATATTACACCAATATGAAACCTCTTACCATGAAATTAAAGTGTACTAAGGGTATTATCAACCCCCAAGACCATTATTTTTGAATCTACCTATACAACTCATGGTGAGCAATTGAAGTTGGGGCTTCTTATATGCTAATGGAAAAAACAAGCAAAATGAGTTGCATAAGATATTTTTATATGATTTTTCTTAAATAAAAATGTGGAGAAGACCTATGGGAAGGTTAAGAGTCACATCACCATGTTTCTATAGGTGGCACACTTCCCAAGGAATTATGCAAGTGACTTTTTCTCTCTTTGGCCAAGAAAATTACCTTTTGTCTGAACAACCTAAAATTTATGCATTTATGTCAGCCTGATAAGACTTATAATGATGCATGATTGATGAAATCAGATTTTTTAACTTTTGAAAAGCCCAATAAACCCGTACAAAGAATTAAATGCTCTTAAAATGACCTCTAAATGACCCAAAAATGATAAATAGACCTAGGGAACTAATAACCAAAGGTAGCATAACATGAAATGACATTAATTAACCCTTGAAACACCTTATATAATCCATTTAAACCCCCTATAGACCCCAAAACTCAAGTTTTTGCCTATAGGTGCCTTAGTTTGACTAGAAAGTCAAACTTGGTTAACAATTTCGTGACTCATGGGGGTAGTATGCCTGCTATACTAACTAGATTAGTAGCCTTATTGGTAAATTGGGTTTATGAGTCAGCATAACACCTAGAAATAGTAGGATCAAACCTTGAAAACTCAAAAAAGATAGTAATTCTACCTCAAGATAAGCAAAGCAAAGGATAAAACACACAAAGACCAAACAAAACACAAAACAAGGACATACTTGTGCTACTAAGCACCTAGGTAAAATAAAACATAGAAGAAAGGAAAAAAATATGTACATTCATCTTGCTCATACCTCCCTTCCTAGGTCAAAATGTAAGTAACTTAGATCTCATTCCTCACTAGATGAGTGAGGATGTTAATCTTGCTTCTTCTTAGATGGATAATGGATGACTCTTATCTTCTCTTCACTCTTTTTTTTTGCATACCATTAAATGGAGTCATCTCCCATGTATTTTCAAGGTAGATGAGGTCCTCTTTATCCTTGAATAAAACCTCATACTACTATCTTCGTAGCTCTTCATGACAAATTGGCATATTTGGACATGGGATAACTTATTGTTAATCAATCTCTCTTTGAAGGATCCCATCATCTTTCTCAATGGTCACAATGTCTTCAAAATCTTCAAAGAGTATTATATCATGACCATGTGAGAGTGTTTATTTTTCATTTTCTTCTTGTAATTTGGTGGAGGTAGCTTCATGGATAGGTGTAGAAACAAACTCTAGATCACCTTCAAAGGGCCCAAGATCATCATAGATGGCTCTATCATGAGATGGACTTTTTTAGAGGTGATGTTATTCAACATGTGCTTTTTATCTTTCATCTTGATCTTTTTCAACATGGATATCATCCCTCTCACCCTCTTCATATTCTTGAAACATTTGTAAGTAGATTTTCCAAATGTCTTCCTTTTTAAACATAACCTCTTGCTTGTCATGGCTTGGGGTGAGTTCAACAATACTTGTATGATATTTGAAGCCTTCATATTCATTTCATATGTCCTCAAATCTCTACCATAAGTCTTCCTTAGCTAACTAGTCTGATTCATGAAATGGGAAATCAAGTGAGGCCTCTCCTTCTTCTTTTATGGGATTCAAAAGGAGTTCTTCTACCAACTCTCCCTCAACTTTTCTTTCATCATTACAAGTAGATGTCTTCTCATTATTAGTTAGCACCTCCTCATCCTGTATCCATTCTAAAATTTTTATATCATCCTCCTTCTTGGTGACATTAACCTTAGGCACTTCAAAAATGGGGAGCTTGGCCAATGATGATTTCCAAGTAGAAAGATAACTCTCCACATTAAGAAGGCAAACTTGATCAATTGGAGGGTGTGGGATAATGGATTCAATGGTCTCTTGAGGAGGGGTGGGAGGGTGATTAATGGCTTCAAATGTCTCTTCCCTTACAACTTCTCCATGTGACCTATTCTTTCCTTCATGATCTACCATTACATCTCTCCATTTAGGGAAGGTGGGTTCAAGGGTAGCTTCATGGGATTGGGAGGCTGATGAAGGAGTGAAAGATATGTCTAGGAAGCTTGGAGTTTCTTTAGGTTTGGTATCTTTATTTGGAAATGAAAGAGTAGGATTAGAGGGTTTACCTCTTATTTCCATGATGGACTACCTCAAAATTTGACTAGCTAATTACCACTCCCTTTCAAGATGAGCTTCAAAGTTTAATTTCTCTCTCTCTAAATCTTCTTCCAATGAATGAACTTGCTCAACCATGATGTTTTCCTTGGGACATTTTCTTGGATGGGTTTGTAAGAAGGGAAACTTGGGGAAGTGTATGAGGTTTTTGGAATATTAGGGAACATGGTTGGACTAGAATTTTGAGGAGGCAAAGATGGCACACTTGAAGGTGGATGTGGAAAACTTTGAGGTCGACAAGGTGGAATTTATACATAAACTCTCAATATTTCCACTAGATTGAATATCAAACCACACACATCAATCATTTCATAGGTAATGTTAGGAAAATTATCCCCCTCTATGGATATCAACTCCTTGATTTGTTCCAAAGCATTCCTCACACTCTTAATACAAACACTAGGTATGATTTCATCATAACCATATCTATTTTTGAGATCTAGCATGTATTCTTAGTAACTAAGGAGAGTTATTTTGAAATTATCAATATAAGGGATTGGAGGAGAACTACAAACTTGATGGGTTTGAAAATTGGCAACATATGCTTGATAAGGATCATGATATGGTTGACAAGAACTTGCTCATAGCCAAGAGGAAAAGGTAAGGCTAGACATAGCTCCTTAAATTAGTTTAAAACAAGATCAAACTCACCAATCTCCATGAATCACTCTAAAAAAGAGTATGAAATAATAAAATAGGTTTAATTGATATACCTGGACTGCTCAACCAGTAGATGTGTATGTGGTGTCACCATTGATGTTTCTTGAAATTACCTCCAAAGGCTGATGTCTTGAAGAGAACACCAAAAATCCTCAAGGAATGGACTCAATAATCCCATCAAGCATGCCAAAAAAAAAAATCACTTGCATATACCCTATGAGAATAGGTTTTCTAGGCCTCTAATCCAAGTGGCAAAAAGGGGACATCTCACTTGTGTGTGGGCAAACTTGTGAGATGAACCTCTAGATTAGGGGCTATCTCTCCTTGATGCACCATTTAAGATCATGATTATACTACTAAAAACTTAAGGGGATGAAAATGGTTTTAAAAAATAAAAATATACCTACTATACTATACGTGATGCACCAAAATATTTTCTTTACTCATACCCTTTACCTATACTTGGAACTAAGGACAAGTTTCATAAACATTACATCCAATGTTAATCTTCCCTCTCACATTAATGTTTCAACATGGGGTCTTGGAGATAGCATAGGCTAGGAAGAAATATGAAATAGGCATTCTAAAACACTCTATTGATAAGACTATTCACTACACCTATAATCTACTTTGACACTTCTTGCTAACCTGCAAAAGGAGATTACATATACACAAGGTACTAAAGAGAGTACATATGAAGGTAATTTAACTTACACTTACACAAGAACAAAAACTATCATGTACACTTAGGTAATTATTTTAATTAGGTAAAACACTTGTATTTATTAATTCAAGGCAAAATTTTGGTAGGGCTTTGCCATACCCAGGTAGAGAGATCATACAATAGCCAAAAGGCCAAAATGTATAGAGGAATTAGGGAGGTAGAGAGAAGGGAATTCCAAGAGTCACTTAGACATGTGTAAAGCTAACAGTTTCAGTTAAAATTACTTGTTGGAGATATATGGGTTGAGATATTCCAATTCATAGTGTATACTTATCCAAAACAAGTCATAAAGATAGTGAAAAGTGGCATAAAACCACCATTTTGGGATAGGAAACTGCCTACTTGAGTAGCCTTCTAAAACTCCTCTTTTATATAAAAATCATGAATTCTGTTGATTTTCTATGGTATGAGGGGTAACAAGAAACATCATCCATGCATTGATATTGTTTCTAATCATTCTTATTGTTGTGTACATGCATAATTATCTCAGGTAGTTTTGAAAGCTCATTTTCATGCACCCTTACAACTCAGCACTACAAACCTTCCAAATCTACAAAAAAATTAATGAAAAAGGGGGCATGAAACCTATAAAATACTTTAAAATAATCATTTTCAAGAAAAAGCATTTAAAAATCTCCCTTTATCACTTTTCACCATTTTACCACAAAGCCCACTGTTTGGCTCACTAGAGTGGCCAAAAGTGAAGGTCCATTTGGGACACTTGGATTAATTTTCATGAGCCAAAGTGAATTTTTTGAGTTATCTCAAGTGTATATATTTCTCAAAAATTTGGTTTCATCTCCTAATTCTTTCTCTAGCTTGCACACCACTTAAAATGGCTAAAATAATTCCTTTTTCCCATGTTTCTTACAATTTCATACAAAAAAAAACACATTTTTGGAATCCCCTGAGAGTCTTATACAAATTCTATTGTATACCTCTATAGTAATTCTTTCATCTTGATGCCTTACCAACTAAATTTATTCAAATAAGTCACTATAGGCTTCTTAAGAGGGTTTGAAGGTCTCTATCCCTCTTAAGGATAGTTCATGAAGTTGTGACATTAAATATGAAAACTAATCTCATAAATTGATTATATGATAACCTCCTCAACTTATCAAAACACCTCCAACACCCATGAAAATCTTGGTGGAAATTCTAATCATTTTAAGTTGACATTCGAGCTCATTTTTGCTTTCTTATGGGGTTTAAATGCTTCCTTGAGCCCAAAAATGGCTTCCTAAAGCTTTTAATTGTAAACCAAGGGTTGGAACACCTCTTCATATACCCTAAAAATATTTTTATACCCTTTTTAGATATTGGCAAGACCCCAAAATGAAAGTTACCCCTATTTTGGAATAAGGGCTATGCCATGTCAGTAGGCCTATTAGCACTTTATGGGTCAAAAAGTGACAATACTCACCATAAATGCCTTAAAATAGAATTAAAACATAAAATTAACCCTTTAAAACATCACAAAAAGCATTAGGGTACCTATATAAGCCCAAAATTTTGAGTGGCATATCATTAGGGGTTAGGTTTTCATGTTTCCCACTAGGTCTGCCTATAAACCTCCTTATGCAGATCATTTCCTTGATATCAAAACCTTATATCTTTATTTATTAGGTTAATATATATTTACCCAAAATATACAAGCCTCATCAAATTATTATAATGACCCTTGGTTCATGATTTGACCTCTTTTCCTCAAAAATATACCCTTGTGCAAGGCAAAAGTGACCCTATTTTAAGCCAAAATAATGGATGTTGATGCTTCTCGTTCATAAATTTTGAATACATGGGAGGATC
This sequence comes from Torreya grandis, assembly GCA_037957365.1. Lineage (NCBI taxonomy): Eukaryota > Viridiplantae > Streptophyta > Pinopsida > Cupressales > Taxaceae > Torreya > Torreya grandis. The sequence continues at coordinate 1,168,253 of JARHVA010004439.1, forward strand.
TCTTAGGTCATTTTAACCTTGTGTACCAAATTTTATCTCTTACCTCCTCCATTTTCCCCCTCAACTCATCACATTTGTAAAGTATACCTTTTGAAGGTGTATGATTGTGAGGGTAAGCAGGGTCGGCTTGTGTTCAGGGTTTCAGTGAATGGTTTTGGGCTTGGTTAGGTATTTTATGGATCAATTTTGTTATAAATAACCTATTTCAACCACCTAAAGTTCACTTTATCTTCAAACACCTTATCCCATGCATCACATGGCCTCCTTTTATGCATTTCTTCACCAAGACTGAGTGTACATACTGAGACACTTTTTGCTTAGGTGAAAGGTATTTTTGTGCATGGAAAAGTGTTTTATGAATGTAATATCCATCATTTAATCATGTTTAATCCTCATTTAATTGTTTTAAACCATCCTTTCCTTACATGACACCAAACTCTCATAGATTCCCTTCTTGCTTATGACCCTATTAGACTGTGATAGTGGGTAGGGGTCTCTTTCTCTAATTTAGGTGCCTTACCTTAGAGTATTGATAAGGTTTAAACACATTAAATAGTACTTCTTGACTTAAATTGTCATGAAAATGTGAACCATGTTTCAAACCCATACCCTTTTGACACTTTTATCCCTTTCAATTACTCACTGTCCTCTTGGATTGAGACAGTCTGCCTATAGACTACTTTAAGGTGTCAATAGTAAGAATATATCTTCAAAGGTGTACACAAACATTTATTAATATTCCTATCATGATGTTATGTTTATCTCAACCCTATAAATGCTTTTATTGAGCTTCAAAACCTTCTTTATCGTTAACATGGATCAAGCTACAATTCTAGGCTATAAGTGGCCATTCCTCACTCATTTGAGGCCTATAGGTTGTTTCTTAGGTCAAGATAGACTTTATCATGGTGACTATAATAGTGTGGAAGTATTTTATTGCATTAAAATCATGAAATCTCACCAAATTATTCATGACCACACCTATTTCATAGAATTTAACCTTTTCTACCTATGGATGATTCCTCACAATCTTGTGTATAGATAGAGGAGTAAGCATTGGAGTTTGAGATACTCATTTCACCTTCTCTCATATTCCCTTAGCTGGAAAACATAAATTGAGCCATTAGCATTATTTAATTTGATATCTTAGTCTAGGAACACTAGAATATGATACAAAGTTAACATTGTGAACACTATCTTACAAACATCACTGCCCTATTTTAGTGGTTTTTAGCCATCTTTATGCTTTTCAAAATCCCTCTTCCACTCACCCCTTTTGGCCTCAAAATTGGCAAGGTTGTTATTTGGTATAGGGATATATGTTCTTTTTCTCAACACTTCAATGCATTAAAGAGGTCTCCCAAGTTTTAAATACCATGTCATAACCTTTAAATCCCATTGATGATGTCATCATACTCTTGTAGGTGGAGATTTGTGACTGTATTATGCAAAGAGATCATGGAAAAGTAATAAAATGCAAGTAAAAAGCTATCTGAGCACCAAAAAACAAGATATAAACCCTTATAATCATGTAAAACATATGGATCATCCCCAAAAAATATCAAAACACTCTTTCCCAGGTGAAGGCAACATTTTCAAAGCAGGTGAAGTGACTGTTGGTGTAAACTAGGCATTTTATAAGCCTAGAAGAGGTTTTCTCACACAATTAAACATTAAAAGATAATAATGAGAATTAAAACATCATTAAAACCATGTTGTAACACCTAAAACACCAAAACACATCAATCCTAGGTAAGCAAAGCTGAAATAGGTTCAAAAAGAGACCCCCTCTTAGATGTAAACTCTTAAAAAGTTGTTTGAGGTGTTGATGATTGTTCATAAATTATAATAAACCAATATAAAACCCATTTCCTTGAAATTTAATTGGACCAAGGTTATTCTCCATCCCCAAGACTAATCTTTCTAACTCTACCTGTATGGCTCATGGTGAGCACTTGAAGGTGGGCCTTCTTTGTATGCCAATAGAGAAAACAAGAAAAATGAGTTGTAGAAGAGATTTTTATATGAAATTTATTTAATAAAAATGTTAAAATGACCTATGGTAAGGTTAAAATTCACATCACCACATTTTTATATGTGGCACACTTCCCAAGGAACTATACAAGTGTCTTTTTCTCTCTTTGGCCAAGAAAATTACCTTTTATCAGAACAACGTATAATTTATTTAGTTATGACAGCCTCATAAGACTTATAAGGACACATGGGTGATGAAATAATATTTTTTAACTTGCATAAATCCCAAGAAACCCGTATAAAGCATTAAATGCTCTTAAAATGACCATTAAATGACCCAAAAATGATAAAATAGACCTAGGAAATTGATAACCAAAGGCATCATAATGTGAAATGACATTAATTAACCCTTGAAAAACCTTATATCATCCATTTAAACCCCTTATATACCTGAAAACTTGAGTTTTTACCTATAGGTGCCCTAGTTTGACTAGAAAGTCAAACTTGGTCAACAAGAAGCACAATCCACATAGAAGATACTAGGAAAACTTGTGCCAAAGATAAAGTAATCATCTTCAAAAAACATATAAGGATAAAAATTATTTAAATTAATTTTCAAGGCATGCATAACCAATGTTATTATATCCATGAACATATTATGATTATGAAGGTGATTCTAACTCATGGGACTCTAAATCTATTATTGAGACTGATATTGATTCTAATTTTGATGTTAAATCTGATATCAATTCAATAATACAACATAAATCTAATTATTATTCTTCATCTAGAGTGGATGTTGATATAATCATGTCATTTTGACTGTTTGGTATTGGATAAAGAACATCCTATGATGACATAATGGGCTCCACAGAGACTAGTTTGTCAAAGTGAGACTCCTTAATGATAGGAAAAAGGTTAAGAGACAACTCTTCAGAGACTAGCTTATCAAAGGGAGCCTCTTGAAAAATAGGCATATGGTCAAGATAATGATTTACCCATAAGTAGTTATAATCATTAAGAAGTGACTCAATAAAGACTGGCTTATCAGAGTGAGACTCCTTGATAACAGTTATGGGATCAAAACATGATTCATCATAGGTTGACTTGTCACAAATGGTTGGTTCAATAAAAACATCATGGATTAGTTTGTTCTCTTGGTCTTGGTTTACAATCAATTTTAAAATTCCAATTTTGAATATATCTTAGTCTTGGAATTATTATCTCAATTAGAAAGATAATGATTGGCTTGATTGGGGATGGACAATTGGTAGGGGTTTTCTAAAGTGGGGAATGGTTGGTAATAGATGAATAATAGATGATAGCTGGATAATGAGAGGGCATCATGGATTTTGATTATTCACACAATCCAAAGGACTAGGTCCTAGAATGGTAATGATAGGGCATCATGGAGATTTATTACTCTCATAAGCTAAAGGACAAGGTCCTAAAATGGTAATGGTAGTGCATCATAGAGTTTGATTTCTTTCACAAGACAAAGTATGATGTCCAAGAAAGGCAATGGTAGGGAATCATAGAGCTTAGTTGCTCACACAAGCCTAAGGATGAGGTCCTCTAATAGAAATGGTTGGGTGTCATAGAGCTTGATTACTCACACAAGCTAAAGGATGAGTTCTAGGGATAGAAATTATAGGGAATAATTGATCTTGATTACTTGCACAAGCCAAAGGATGAGGTCCTAGAATAGAAATGGTATTTCGTAGATGTAGTGGATCTTGGTGTCTCATTTAGTTTGAAGGAGGGTTACTGGTATAGGTTGAGGATTGGGTGGTCACCAAAGGGTGAGTATCATATCTTAACCTACCAAAAGAAGGTATCACCGAATCTAGTACATGGATTTGTTCCCTAGATTAAGGATTGTAAAGAGGATATGGGTCCATCTCACAAAGAACTTCTTCTCCATTGGGGTCTTGAAGAAAGTCAATTGGTACATCATTCTATCATAACTTGGATTGTACGTAACTCCACCATAAGTGTGGGTAGACATATTTTCATTAATAATTAAAGTTCTATAAAAAGGCTTGTAGTTAAATAAAATATTAAAAACAATATCCAAAGGACCAAAGGTTTAAAATTAGTCTAATTTGGTCTAAGGGAGATGTATCTCCAAAATGGTATGTGTTAAAACTTGGTATAAAACAATATAAAATCATATGTCTAATGTCAAATGTCTCACACACAAAAGGTCAAGTGGTTGAATAAAAAATGGCATGCCAAACTCTAGGTACAAGGTGTTCTAAAAAAATTCTAATCAAGAAAATTAAAAGTTGTCAGGTCTTTTATCCAAATACAGTGTCAAATTTAGGCTCAAATAAAGGCACGTGCTAGGACTTTTAGCCAAACGTAATGTCAAAATCTAGACTTTAAAAAAAGGTGAGATTTTAATCTAACAAACTTGGAACAATTTGGCATAAACTATGCATATGGAATTTAAACATGAACTTGGTTAGTTGGCATAAGACATAAGGAAAAAGGCATATGGAGAGATAGATTGTTTCTCCCAAATAAAGGCATAAATAATAGTTTTCAAAGTTGGGTAAAAAATTAGCCTAACTTATGCAACCCAAAAGAGAAAGAACAGTATCTAAGCCCCAGCTAGACAAATCATAAATAAAAATCAATCAATGTTTAGATTTGAACTTGTCAAGGTTAATTAAAACCTCAACTTAGGAAAAACTAGGATTTTTGACCACACAAGCTAGACAAAATTAAATGGCATAATGGTACTAGACAAAGACCACAAAGGCATACATGGATTGGTTCAAAATTTTAAAAACTTAGACATAAGACAAGATGATTATATGAAATAATTTGAGCAATGTAATGGCATTATCACTCTCTAAATATGTAAACAATGTTTATTTCAATGACTCTAAGGAATAAAACATGAAATGTTTTAGGCATCGTAACATACCCATTTCAATCAAGTGACACACACAAAATTTTTGACACAAAGTTTTAAGGCAAAAATAGCATGGTGTCAAAAGGATGCCATAACTCCTCCTCTAATAATGGAGTAATATGAACACAAGACCTATTTTGATGTGGTATAAACAAATAAAAAATTAGACTCAAAAGACCAAATAATGAAGAAATAAATACCAAATACAACTAAGTAAATCATCCTAAACCCTAAATAGACAAGGTTAGTCAAATGGGGTTGACTAAAACTATAGTTTTTAAATGTCTATATTAGTCCCAAGTGTGATTAACACTATATATACATCATGTCAATTGAGTTCATACTAGTTAACTTACTATGCAGGGTTCTTTTCCTTTGCATAGTGATTCCATCTGTGGACTACTTAGTGGAATCCCCTAGTTAACCATACTTGAATTAGGTTTTTGTTATAAGAGGAGAGGTTAGCTACTCAACCCCCTAGATCTCATAATATGGGTGATATAATTTATATACCCTATCATAGAGCAAAGTTTAAAAACTACCAAGAGATGAAACCCTAGGTTAGTGCTTCCCTCAATAACTCATGAAGAAGTTATGAACTCCCCTTCACAAGATAAATTGCATGAAATAAATGACTAAGTGGAAAGACTTTAGAGGTTATTTTTGGATCACCCAAACCATATGGGTTTTGGTGAGAGCTTAGACAACATTATTTCCATAGCTTGGACTAGGCACAAATTGTAAGTGAAAAGGTGTTTTTGGTCACCTAATTTCCTTATAGGGGATGAGGGGAGAGAATACACACACACTTCATTTTACACAAACAAAAAATTAATTATTAAACACTTTCAATAAATTACAATCTATGTGAATGTTTTTTTTAGGAACCAAATTGAGATGTGTGATAAAGTTTTTAGTCCCCTTGTCTTATTTGAAAAACTTGTAAGAATTTTTACAAAACAACTTAAGCAAAAACACCTATGTTCAGTTTAATCACTAAAAACAAATATTCCATACTTAACCATTCTTTTTAGGTACCAAAATAAATTTTTCAAGACTTAGCTAATTCTAGGTTCATTTTAGGCACTAAAATCAAATGTTTAAGACTAAACCATTCTTTTTTAGGCACCAAAATGAAGTTTTCAAGAGATAGCCAAATTCATTTTAAAAACCCAAAATGAAATTTTCATGACCTAGTAATTACAAATTTAGGTCCTATTCTTGCCTTAATCCTGTAAGGGATAGAAAATGTCCTTCTACTTTGAAGCATAATCAATTATGAACAAACAATTTTGGGAAATATAACTCTTGGGTTTTAAAAATTTTCACACATATATTGATGGCAATCACCTATGATTGATGTTAGTTAGTAATAATTGATACCAGTCAATAAAGACCAAGATCAATTTCTTGTGAACCCAAAGACAAAACAAAAATGATTCCAAAAATGTTAGTTAGCCAAAGTTGGTATAAAAAATCCTCAAAACCTATAACAAGGTTATTAAACAAAGAGTTTACAAATCAATAAAACTAATAAGTATCAATTAGAATCTTTAAAAAGATTCAATATACTATTTTTAGATTTTGTGAAACATTTATGCAAATTAAATTTTAAATGATCACATTTTAAAAAAAATTAGGAGAAAAAATGTGGTTTTAAAATAAATCATAAAAAATGGAATTTTAATGACCCCAAATGAAGCTCTAAAAGATGTCGTATTAGCTTGCAATTATATAAAATGATAGAGGTTGATCCTAGGGATGAACACAATTTCTAACATTAGTTATATAGGACCAATGTTAATTAGTATAAGATTAATGCTAGTTAGGTAAAACTAATGTTGGTATCTATGTAAATTCAAGTAAACACAAAAAATAATAATACAAAAAAAACAAAGCTAAAATTCTAATTAAGATTTCCAAGCATTCATTTGAAATTTTTTGAGTTGCATCTTGGTTTCCTTGGTATGTGGGATGTTTTTTTCACACTAGGTATGCCATTTATGATCATATGAATTTGAAAATATAGAGGACATTAGATCAAGTGTTAGTTTCAAAAAATAATGAAATCAACACACTAACAAGATAACATCTCTAAGACTAGATCATATGGGGAGCATAATGGACAAAATACAATTGAAAACCCAAATAAAATGCAAATAAAAACAATCCTTACCTTCCTTGAGATCTCTAAGTGATTTGTTCATCGCTTGCTCAGCTTATGCTCAAATAATATGTGGAAATGGAGTTTTATTTGATCCTTTTCTCTTTTTCACCATTGTGGCTTGTGTTGAATTGATGTGGCTCATACTTACTTGGCTCAATATTTAGGAATTATAACATTATTTCTATGAGTTACGAAATAAAAACTGCATTATAACTCTACAATTTGTAAGCTCTTTAAATATATGAATCAGTGACAAAAAGGGTATGGAGGATAGGTAAACACTTCAAATATTTCATCTTTCACAAAGTAGATCAAAATTTTAGACATAGGTTATGTAAAGAGAAGTTTCAGAACAAGAAAGGTGGTGCATCAAATCAAAGAATTCCTAGATATAAAATATCAAACATATCTAGTGAAGTGCCAAGGTCACATCACAAAAATAGATATAATTCAAATTAATAATGTAAAGGTATATCAATGTTATTCAATGCAATAAGCCATAAATAAGTATATCTAAATAAACTTATATAAGGAATGGAATATATAGTGAACCACCATTATAACCCTTTATGAATAAGATCATTTTATGATTTGAGCCTAATTCATTCACTTGAGCACAAATTTTTTAACAACATGAGTTTTAGTTGTATCTATTTACTGAGATCCTAACAAATAAAAACTATGAATTGATTAAAACTCTTCATTTTATTGAGAGATACAAAAAATAGTAAATTGGGATTGGTATCACACTAAGGAAAACATAAAATCATGATCAATATATGTTTGATTTAATTAATGTGGTAGAATTCAATATTTTTAACATAAGCCCAACCATAAAGACACAACTATGAACTTTATCTCATCAACATCCTCTATGAGGATTGGATGTGGAGTGAATCATTAAGCTCCCCATATTTGGCCAATTTGATGAAGTAATGATGACATTGCTAAGTTGATGCAATGAAAGTGAATTCCATCTATCTAAGGATATGGCCATCTTCATCAACCCAAAAATAATGTCAATGGTAATAAGACATCCAAAATGAGGAAAATAACTCCTACCATATAAAACCAAGGCCCCTCCCATTCACTCATATTAGAGATAAGTATGTTAGATTATCTAGAGGTATCCTTATTGACTCAACCAATGATGTTGTGGTGTAAGTATTATCTAAATTTATTATCAAGTGATTTTTGTAGACTACCAAAAGTGTGAGTCAGACTACCAATTGGATAATAAATATTCCATATTAAATGGTATACTAGAGTGAGAACTTAAAATGGGATATGTTTTTAGTATCTAAAATCCTCACAAATTTGGAGAAGGTCATCAAAAACATGTCAAAAGTGTTTAAATTCTAGTAACTTTCCTAGTATTAATCTTATGTTTCACATAATAAAATTCTCCTAATGGTCATGTAGCATCTGATGCTAGTCTATGTCATATGACCACCTTTTCCAAAATTTCATGGACAATGCCAACATTTCATGGACCAAGATAGGTCATTATTATGAGCAATTGGGATGGATTAATGCATGGAGGGTGGAGGTGTAAGGTCTCATCATTTTAGACCCTTGTGTCCTAAAATAAGTCCTATAATACTTGGGGTATCATCTAAAAATTATTAATATACATAATGACATTAAAATAAGCTTCCATGAGTTTCCCAAGGCAACAATCACTTTGTTACCATTTTTCATTACGATGTTAGATGCATAGGTATAAGTCCTACGATATAAATCTCTAGCTACTAGAGCCATTTGATTACTATGATCTATTCCTATAAAGGTGTAAAATCCATGCTATAATAGCCTCACACATTCATAAGTTGTATTGGAGGCACCTTCATAGGTAATAATGACCCCAATAGAGATTGTTAAGGGTAAATAAAGGTGCCAACATAGAGGACAATGCCACTTCCTCCACCAAAGAGGAAAAATTGTGTAACTAACCCCTATCTAACTAATATAAATGTGTCGAATATTAATATGAAATATGATCTCACACAACTTGGCATCACCATTGATGAATTTTAAAAGTCTATGTTGGAAGACATATGTAAAAAATTATATGATGAGGAAGAGGAAAAATATTTTTTCTTCTAGAAAGCACTATGCACTTGTCAAGTGCATTAAAACATCCCAATAATTCTAATGGTTAATATACCTACACCTATAGATTAAATCATAGTCAAAATTATCATGGATAAAGAAAAGAGAAAATGTAAAACAACAACAATATTCTAAGGCATAGTATGCAAAAGATCATCTAAAGTACAAACTACATAGCCACAATGAGAGGTAACATCAGACACATAATGACAATAAGGATCTCAATAACAACTTGTGTTCAAACCCAAATCAAACATAACACCAAGGAATTATCCATCCATTATTAAACACATGTAATTATTTGGCACACCAAAGTGATACTAAGGAATAAATAGTTGTAAATTAACAATATATTTTAATAGTTCATGTGTAAAAGAACTTGAAGAAGGATCTTGTTACACCTACCTATAAAAAAGAACAAATAATTAGACATATAGTGGTGTTATATTATCTTTCTCATTCACCTCATGATTCCCTATTTCATCCATAACCCTCTCCAAATTTTCCCACTCATGTACAAGAAGATCAAGTAAGTGAGCATTAATAGCCATAGTAACCAAATGCATAAGAGGATACTCCACTAGAACAAGAATTTGCATAGGATAAAACATCACAAGTTAAGGTGAAAAAGTAAGTAAAAAAGAATACAAATAAGGAGGAAAAAAAATGATGAATATTAATATACATAAAATAAGAATCAAGATGATAAATAAGAGAATAACAAGAAAAAGAAACTATTAAAAATGAGAGGTAACAAGCATTGTCAAAAGCATAGGAGGCACAACAAAAAACTCATGAGGATGATGCAAAAACCAAGGTAGAGGAATAGAAAAATAAAGAGGATCTACAAAATTTATATAAAGATAATAGGTAATGGGATGAGGAGGAAGCTATCGAGGATGTTGTGTAGAAGGTAGTAGAAGTAACTAAGGCACAAGTAGATGCAAAATCCACATCCAAGGATGAAAAAGAGTGAAATAGTAAATTTTAAATTAAAAACCAACAAAAATCAAATTAGGCAAAGTATCTGAAAATAAACTAAGTTTAAAAATTATCTAACACATCACAAGGCTTCAGATCAACCCAAATAGGTGCACAAGAAGAAGCCTCACAACATAGACCAATATCTAGTTAGTTGTTGTGGGATGTTTCAAAACCATTGGTATGGAGGATAAAATTAAAAATACCTACAGTGAAAATATGAAACCACTATTGGAAGAATAACCACTAAGAGGTGGGGGAGGGTGAATCGGTGTATAAACTTTTCACTCAATTCCATATATCATTCATTACCCATTAAAACTAAGATAGAGATATAACAAAGCATAGATAAGCAATCACATAAAAATGAAGCAAGCACATAAAACATGAACACCATATATATGTGGTAAAACATAATGGGGGATAAAACCCACTATCACACCACTTGGACTACTATCCTATAAGTAATGAAACAACATTTAGTGAGACACAAACGCCACAAAGAGCTCCAATCGTTACCTAGTCAAGTACCCACTCAATTACTATTTATCAAGAACCTATTTAGAAGGAGGCTCCAATCAAATAAGTGAATTTTAACCAAGATATCCACTTAAAGGACACTTATAAAATCACCAACCCAACTAAGACAAGCTTGATCACCTCAAGACAGATTATTATTCCCTCAACTGATGGTGACCTATTATTTAGCTCTCTCTCTCTCTCTCTCTCTCTCTCTCTCTCTCTCTCTCTCTCTCTCTCTCTCTCTCTCTCTCTCTCTCTCTCTCTCTCTCTCTCTCTCTCTCTCTCTCTCTCTTCTATATATAAAAATAAATCAATATAATACACCTATAACACTAATATAATGTATCTTTATGGTTTATCAATATCCATCAACTCATTTATCTCTCCTTAGTCTTCTACCCCTCAAACAGTCTATTAGGCTCACTCACTCAACATACCTATTCTAGTCTCATTAGGTCAATTGACCTTATAATAAACCTTAAAAAAATTGATATATAATAATAATGGTCTATATATTCTTATAATGGTCCTCAATTACCTAACAATTGTCGTTCACAAGATCTTATATTCACTTATGCTCGCATCTCCTCTACTAGCTCAAATAGGACAATTAGGCCTTATTTATATGCTCAACACTTTATCTTACCCATATTGGTTATACAAGATAATTTATATAATTTAATTAATCTTATAATATGTCTAATTTTTTTTTAATAAGTGATACAATCACTCCATAGGCCAGTCATACCCCTTAAGGCTAAAACCTCCATTAGGCCTAAAGGAGACTCAATGCAATTAGGTCTATCTTAAGCACATGTTACCACTCTAACCTCTTGGGCCATATTAAATCTATACAAATTATTTAAAAACTATAAATATGCCTAAAATATACCCCATATATCATTAATATATGTCTATACCACCTATAGGTCAAATTCACCATTTCAACCATGTTATTAGGCCTACTCATCATAAGTCATTTATACACATAAAAAGTCTATCTCATAAAAATGAAGTATACAATTAATTTTAAAAAAAACACATATGATAAAATTACATGATAAAGGTTTAAATTATCTCATTTTCACCATAATGTCTATTATATATCATCAAACTAGGCATATGACCTCAAACAAACAATTTTCACAAGCTTACTTAGAACTATACACAGGTTCCAAAAACATAGTCAAAATATTTTGACTTTACACACCTAATCAAGGACAAAATTTAACTCTAAAATAATTATAATTAACCTTTTATACATCTTAAACATATTTAAATTCATTGGATTCATCAAATCTATCAAAAACATGTCAAACTCATATCTTTAAGGTGACCACTTAGAATGGTCATTCTACTCCAAAACACAATCATGTAAAAGTTTTTATTTAGTACCTTAAAGGAAATTTTCATGACCTATAATACATGTTAATAGTTTATATGAGTATTCTATATAATTACCAAGTTTATATATATTAATCTCTAGTGATAGCCATTAGTCTTATAGACCAATTTGTCAAGCCTCTCTCACTGTCTTAACACAGTCTAACAAGCCATTTTGGGTTCCACATCTCAAATAATTAAAGATATATCTCCATATTATATCATTAATTAAAATATAATATAAATACAAAAAAACATAAATAATTTTATTGGATACATTGGGTCTTTGTCATAGTGTCTCACACACTTCATTTCATTTGGCAAACTTAGAACACTCTATCTGTCTCAAGAACTAGTCATGATGAGCATGGCTTAGACCACCTATAGGATCACTTAATTGAAATTAAAATTAATTTTTATGATCATTATAAATTCCAAAATAATATCAAAAACACAATTTATATATATCTAATGGAATATATGAAACATAAATACCATTCTTTGAAACATACTCTTTCATTGTTCATCTCCACTCAGACAAGTCATCTGGAAAGCACTATTTTCACAATTTGAAATGAAATAAAAATCATATAATCAACATGGACAAGAGTTATATGTATTTAAAAATGACTTAAAGAATTATAATCCTTTCCTAATCACCTAAAACTCATCACTAAATGTTTTATCACTCTTGCTTGGTTTTTCTCACTATTTTCACTCTTTTCTAGTTTAGTGATAGGTCAACTTGGGTGATAAAAATGTTTGAAACATAGGATATAACTTGTAAAAATACCATAATATACAACAATAACAAGTCTTCACCTTCAAAATCCATCCACTTGCGTGCATTGACTTTGTCAATCATGACTATAACATCAAATTCTTTAAAAACAAGAATATTTTTGTAGCTTCCACTCACTACCCTAATAAACCACTACCACCTGTAGATTCATAGTGGAGTAATCTAAAACATATAATCATCAAAAATACTTAAAAATACATTATAGGTCATTCTCAATAATATTTTCACCATCAAGTCAATATGAGGGTTTTACGAGAGTTTTGGACCAATTTACCTTCTTATTATTTGTTCATATAGTATTCCCATAAAATTCCAAAATAATGATTGTAAAACCTTATTAGGGCCCTTTTACATGTCTACAAAAAGTCTCATATTCTCATGAATCTATTGCATGTTCTAATGAGCATCTAAAGTTCCTTCTCAGGCTTTCATCTCTTCATTTTGTATGCATAAGAGACCTTCAAACATGATTTATTGATTTATCTTTCAAGACATGACCAAAAAATTGGTTAAAACTTTGTAAATAACTTGGAAAACCTCAATACATGATCACATGTTCTTAAACATCTTGGACAGTCATCTTGACCCTTCATTAGACCTCACTAGGTCTCTATGCATATTAGGCCTTAAACTACCAGTTGCATTTTAAGCTTTAAACACACTTTGGAACCTATTAAATTGATCTTAAATCATCACACACATTTAATATACCTTCATACCAAGAACACATATTTCTAAAAATCTTCACAAAGGTATCCCACTATTCTTTGCAAGAAGTTATCAAACATGTGCCTTCATACTAGGCTTGTCATGCAAAGACTAAGCCTCAAAACTAACCTTCCTACCACTGTATATGAAATTTTACCTTATTCACATGTTTAAAAAACCTTATCATATTATTTACCACTAATATTAATCCTTCATAGGTATTTTTAACACATTAGGACCATTAGGTAGATCAGACAAAGTCTAAGACTAACTTATTTGCATATTAGACCTATAGGTCTTACCTCTATAGTCATACTATAAAACACACATGGGTGTTTCAATGCCTCAAAACCTTTATATTCATACTATGAAACACACATGGGTGTTTTAATGCCTCAAAATAAATTTAAAATGTCTTCAGACATCATCTTATTCCTCTATGTATTCATATCCTAGAGCCATCATATTCCTTCTTGCATCAGATTAGATATCCCATGCTCAAGACTTCTCATCACTTCATGACATCATCCTTCAACAAAGACCTATAATCACTTATTTCATCATTCCTCACTATGTATCATAGGACATTGAAAAATTATAACCATACCTCATTATTCTTTTGAAATTAATGACCATAAACAAACATATGACATCAATGATAACTTACAACAATTTCCCCCTTTATCATTGATGATAAACCATATTGATGGCAAACCACAAATGAACTGATCCAAAAAAACTTTTATATTAATCTAATCTCTCTCATCAAGTCTTTCTCCCCCTTTGAAATTAATTAAAAATATCATATACACTTTCACAAGGTCATCCACACACATTCCATTGATCCTAGGACCTGATCATTTCTCTAAATAATCTATCTCACCCTTTATCCATGCAAACTCTTCAATTCATCTAAGTTAGATCCTCATAACTCCATGCTCCACCTATATCGTGTCATCTAAGACTACACACCAATTGGTTACAATACACACATAACATATTTACTTACCTTGAAAACACTCCATAGGTCTCAAATAGACTCCTCATGTCATTAGCACATGACTCAACTCATGGCACCTTCAACATATCACCTCAACCAACTAGGTTTGTATACAAATTAGCTAGCATTTTTAAGACCCTTTAACAAAACTCAAAAAAATTGTCATCCTCATATCACATTGAGATGAACTCATAATATAAAATTTCTCTCTTTGTCCTTAAGATCTATTTAAGAACATTATCTTGTCAACAATACGTCCAAGGTCTTCAAAATCTCATTGGTCATGCAGACCAGTTCATGAATCTTATGATTTCTTGGAACAAATTATCAATATTCATTCCTCTTTATATTTCTCATGCCATCATGGCTCAAATTATCTCATAACACTATTCATGTACCAAACTATCAAATAGGTTTATGAGACCTAATTCTCTATTGTAAACCTCTATCAAACATTGTGTTGTATTATCTTAATGTCACTTTGACATTCACCAAGATCACTTGAATTCATATGAAAAAACTCAATGCAACTAATTTTGTAGACACTTTATACTCATTTGGTTTTTGTGGTTCTTTGAGTTTCTCAATCTTAGACCTATGTGGTTTCAATAATACCTTAAATATATCTTCCCATTGTCTCATTGATCATGATCACAAGATACACTCACCTTCTTGGATCATTACATACATAGGTAAGAAACTTCACAATTTAACATAGTCGGACACCTTCTCTTCTTAGGCTTAAAAGAACCTAAAACATTTAGTCATCTTATCATGACATATAAAAAATGTCATTATGTTTCTTGTATCACTTTATGAGGACATAATTTATAGTAATTACATAATACAATCATGATACAATCTTTCAAAAACTCATAAAGTACACACAACCTGCCATTCCATTCTTAAAACCAACTTCAGACCATGGATCACATGATCAACACTTATATCTTCAATGATATTGGTTTTATAGACCAATATTCAAGTATTAATTTACTATTTATATATTTTATACTTAATTTCATGACTAATCAACCCTCATAATTTATCCTTGTTTGATTTTGAACACATGTTAACACTAGATTCTTCATGAAATAGTCTATTCTTTTTCAACATGTGCACTCATGTTTTAAAAGAAATCCTTAATTTTATTTTAATACCTCAATGAATATATACTTAAATACCATATAAATATAATAAAGGATATATACATTCATACTTGTATACATCATGAAGGCTCAAATAGACCTCAAATAGGTCTTAACAACATACTCAAGTTTTTAATAAAAAATCTGCTTATTTATGGCAGCTTCATAGACTCAACTTATCTCATCTTATCTCGATGATAAAGTCCTATAATATTTATCTCAACATATCCTCATAGTCTTTCTATATTTTAAATCTTGGGTTTGATCTTTGAATTGGCTTCAACATAATCCTTCTTCTTCAATTTTGCTAATACCATCATTCAAAATTTTATGCAAACCTCAACTATGATCTTCACAAACTTATCCATATTTTGATTCTAGGATCACCTTGAAAATATCAAGCCTCCTCAAAATGACCTACTATTATACTAATTATTTTAATCACAAACAATAAGATGGGGGTGAATCATTGTAAAAAAAATTCACTCAATTCCATACATCATTCATTACCCATTCAAACTAACATAGAGATATAACAAAGCATAGAGAAGCAATCACATAAACATGAATCAAGAACATAACATATGAATACCATAGATATATTGGAAACCCTCATGGAGGGATAAAACCCACTATCACACCACTTGGACTACTATCCTATAAGAAATGAAACAACATTTAGTGAGGCACCAACCCCACAAGGAAATCCAACCCCTACCTAGTCAAGCACCCACTCAACTAGTCTTTAGAAATAACCTACTTGAAAGGAGGATATAAAACCCTAAGTGACTTATAACCAAACCAAAAACTTCAAGGAAACTTCTGAAATATCCAAACTACAATTCATATCCAACTCCCTTCTTGACTAAGAACCAACCCAGCCAAGACAAGTTTAAAGACCTCAAAATACCTTGTTGCTCTCTCAACTAATGGTGACCTCTTCTTTAGCTCTCTATCTTATCTATCTAAAAATAAATAAATATCATAAACCTTTAAAAACCCTTTGATATCTTGATTAATTCAAAACATCCATAAACTCATTCATCTTTCCTTTATCTTCTACCCTCTCAAACAACCTTATATGCTCACTCACTCAACATGCGTCTTCTAGGATTATTAGGTCAATTGACCTTGTCATACACCTGAAGAAACTTTGTTATATAATTATCATGGTTTATATCTTCCTGTGATGTTCATCAATTACCTAAGAATTCTCATTCAATAGCTCCTATCTTTACTTATGCTTGCATCTCCTTTACTAGCTCAAATAGGCGAACTAGGCCTTGCTTATATACTCAACACTTGCTCTTACCCATCTTGGTCAGACATGATACTTTAAATAACTTAATTAAACTTGTAATAGGTTGGAAAAAAAATTACACAAGTGATACAATCCTTACATAGGTCATTCATACCCATTAAGGCCAAAACCTTCATTAGGCCTAAAGGAGACCTAATGTAATTGGGTTTATCTTAAGCACACATTACCACTCTAACCTCTTAGGACATATTGAGTCTATAACAATGCCTTAAAAAATTTAAATATGAATAAAATATAACCATTATATGATTCATATATCTCCACACCACATGTAGGTCAAATTCACCATTTGAACCATGATATTAGGCCTACTCGTCATTAGCCCTTTATGCACATAGAAAGTTTGACTCATAAAACTAAAGTATATAATAAATTTTATAAAATAAACATTTTATAATATAAAATTATGATATTATACATTATCTCATGGTGGATACTACGTCTATTAGATATCATCAAACTAGGCATAGGACCTCAAATAAATAGCTTTCAGAAGCTTACTCAGAACTATACATAGGATCCCAAAACACAATAAAAACATTTTGAATTTAAACACCTGAGATAGGAAAAAATATGAATCCCAAATAATTCTCATGAAATTTTTATATCTCCTCAACATTTTAAAATTCATTATATTCATCAACTCTATCAAAAACACTTTAAACTCATCTCTTCAAGATGACCACTTAGAATGGTCATTCTACTCCAAAACGCAATCATGTAGAATTTTGTCTTTAGTAATTGAAAGGAAATTTTAATTACCTTTAATCCATATTAATAGTCTATATAAGTATTATATATCATTACTAAATTGATATATATCAAGCTCTAGTGACAACTATTGGTCTTATAGACCAATATGTCAAGCCTCTATCTCACTATCTTAACATAGTTTGACAATCCATTTTGGTTTTCACATATCAAAACATTAAAGATGTCTCTCCATATTATATAAATAATTAATATATATTATAAATACTAAAAAACATAAACAAGTGTATTATATATATTGGATCTTTTTCATAGTGTCTCACACACTTCATTTCACTTGGAAAACTTGGAACAATCAAACTATCTCAAGAACTAGTCATGGTGAACATGACATAGAAAACCTATAGGATAAATTAATTTAAATTAAAATGAATTATGGTGATACTTATAAATTATTATATCATCTTCAAATATAAATATATAGAGATTTATTGGCACATATGGAACATATAAATCATTCTTTTAAACATACTCTTTCACTATCCATCTCCACTCAGACAAGCCATATTGAGAGCACTATTTTCACCATTTAAAATGAAATATAAATAATTTAATCAAAATTTAAAAGATTTATAAATCTTGAAAAATTAACTCAATAATTTTAATCTATTCCTAATCACCTAAAACTCATCCCTAAACACTTTCTCATTCTTACCTGATTTTTCTCATTATTTTCACCCTTTGCTAGTTTAGCGATAGGTCAACTTAGGTGATAAAAATGGTTGACATATAGTAATTAACTTATACAAATACCATCATATACATAAATAAAAATTATTTACCTTCAACCTCCAACCACTTACATGCATTGACCTAGTCAACCCTACCTATAACATTAAATTTTTTAGAAACAAACATATTTATATAGCTTCCACTCACTAACCTAACAAACAACTACCACTTTGAGATTATTTGAGAAAGTAATATATAACATCCAATTGTCAAACAATACTTACCAATCCATTTTCAATAATTCTCAACAATATTTTCACCATTGGGTCAATATGAGAGTTTTGAGAGGGTTTTGGACTAGTTTACCTTCTTAAGATTTGTTCATATAGTATTTCCCATAAAATGAAAAAAAATTGATAAAAAAAACTTATTAGGAACCTTTTCCATCTATCCCAAAAGGCTCAGGCTCCCATTCAACTATCACATGTGCCAATGAGCATCTAAAATTCCTTCGTAGGCTCTCATCTCTTCATTTTACATGCATAAAAGACCTTCAAATGTGATTTATTGTTTTTTACATGAATCCATCACCTTATACTTGGTAAAAAATCTTGAAATAACATATAAAAACTCAATACATTATCACATGTGCTTTAACACCTTGGACACTCATCTTGACCCTTCATTAGACCTCACTAGGTCTCTATGCATACAAGGCCTTAAACTACCAGTTGTATTTTGACCTTTAAACACCCTTGGGATAATATTCAATTAATATTAAAACATCATTAAAATTTAATATAAATTCATACCAATCTCACATGTTTCCAACTTTATTCACATAGGTTTCACACTATTCTTCTCAACAAGCTATTAAGCTTGTGCCTTCATACTAGGTTTCTCATGCAAAGACTAAGCCTCAAAAATAACCTTCTTACCACTTTAGATTCAATTTCACCTTATTAAAATGTTAAAAAAACCTTCTCATATTATATACCACTACTATGCATAATTCATAGGTATTGTTAACACCTTTGGACCCTTAGGTAGATCAGACAGAGTTTAAGACTAGCTTATTTGCATATTAGACCTGTAAGTCTTAACTCATTAATCATACTATGAAACATACCTAGGTGCTTCAATTCCTAAAAATTAGGTTAAATTTTCCTTATACATCCTCTTATGCCTCTATGCATTCATCTCCTAGAGCCATCATGTTCCTTCTTACATTAGATTAGATATCACATGCTCAAGCCTTCTCATCATTTCATGACACCATCCTTCAATAAGGACTTGTAATCACTTATTTCATCATTCCTCACTATGCATAATAGGACACTCAAAAAGGATCACCATACCTCATTATTATTTTGACATCAATGACCATACACAAACATATGACATCAATGATAACTTGAAACAACCACCAAAAAATGAAAATAATTATGACTGGTTCACTCGTTATGGCCATGATATTGTAGGAAGTGTCACTTCATGTGACCAAATAGGATCCAACCCAAATTGAATAAAACAATGTCATTTCCATCTCAACAAGGCCAAGAAAATCATTGATGATACATAACATGTTCTATTTTTTTTAAGTCTTGGGTGACCAAGTTATATCGAAGGAGAAGAAAATCATAGCTCTTGTATCCTAACTTATAAAATATTAACTATATATGTAAACATTGTAACAATTTAGACTATAAATAAGAACATGAAAATAGAAATAGAGGCTATCTTTGATATTCTTAAGTAATATGAGAAAGTATTGGTAACTTTTGTGCTCCAAGATATAGATATGGACAATATCATTGATGTCATTTATGTCAAAGGCATATGGATGAGATTATTGATAATATGGTTGTCATTGATTTCAAAGAAAAAATGATTTTTTCAAGAAGAAAAACAATGATTGTGGTTAAGGACAAAGGACACCAAATCACCATCTTTTAACTATCATTCATGGCCAACTTTGTGAGAAGCATGTATTATTTAATTATTGGTTGACCCTTTAAGTGGATAACTATTTTTTGAACAATCACCTCTTTTAGTGAAGTCATCCCTCTTCATAGAGACACTTCTCTTTGGAATTTGACAAGGTATAAAAGTTATATCAAATAAGGGTTAAAAATTAGGAAAAGTAATGGAATTTAATTCAACTTAAAATTAGATTCATAATTATATGTAAGGTATTTTTACAATCAAATTTAATGAAGAATTATAAGCACATTTAAGAATAGACTTAGAGTAGATATTGAGTACAGATTTATGAAGAAAATATAAATATATTTGTGAAGAAAATATATGCATATTTGTGAAGGAAATATAATCAGAGTTGTGAAGATAAAGATGTTCATCATCCATTGAAAAAGAAAGATCCCAAAGATGATATTTGGCAAAAGAGGTTGGTGCCTCCTAAAAGAAGAGATTGGTGTCTCTTATTGAGTTGGTGCTCAGTTATAGGGATTTATTTCTCCAATGTGTTGGTGACTAAAAATTACTATAAGCATATGTTATTTAATTGGTATCATATCTGGTTCCTTAAAGTATATTTTAACTACTAAAAGGTAGATCGAAAGAAAACACATGTCAATAGACACAAAAAGTGATGTCATGGCAAAAGAAGACAAGTTTGTGAGTAAAAAAAAGGAAGAGATGTATTTAGAAAAATAAGAATATGATGAAAATGGAGGATAAGTGGATCTTGAAGGATAACTAACTTTTGTCTGAATATAGATCAAATAACTTAAGAAAATAAATTTGAAGCAAAAAATGCAACTGCAAATATATGAAAAAGATGATTGTGAGTCAAGATCAAAAATGTCCCAAGACCTTGATGAATCTGAATAAATTATCATCAACTTAAAGACTAAACTAGAAGAGAAAAAAAGGATGGAATATTAAGTAATAATTCATCTAAAGATAAATTAAGAGAACTATGAGAAGTTAAAGTCCAAGATTATCACCTCGAGGAAAGAATTAGAGAAAACAACAACTAAGCTAAATAAAAGTCTTAACTTTGAAAAGAGTAACAAGGTTTTGGATGCTATTATAAATGGAAAAAGGTCACCATTTATAAAGACTAGTCTTAGATATAAGGAAAAATATATGGTAAATAAATAAGACTCTAATGAGGTACCAAAGAAGTCAAATGAAGAACAACCAAAGAGTTATGATGAATCCCTAAAATGCCCTATCAAAAGTCCTATCATTGAGAAGAAAGAAAATGACATTTCTTAGAAAACTCTCACAAATATAAAAAGGATAAAAATATATTCAGAAGATCAAAAAATCTAAGACACACTCATATGACTAGGTTCTAGAGTTCCTTTTATGGTTATTTTTATTTATGTAATCATTTTGGTCATAAATTTAGAGATTATAGGTCATGTGAAAGAAATGATTGTTTATGGAAAAATAACAAAAGTTGTTATGGGTAATCAAATTATAGACACCTAAAGACTACACATGATAGTTTTTGATGTTGCATTAAATTTAGACCCTCATTCCACTTAGCATATGGTGGACCACCTAGTCAACTAGACTCATTTACAACTTAACCTTATCAAACCCCCTCAAATGCATCATTTAATTCACCCTTTTCCCACCAATTGTCATCTAGCCCCTCGATCATTGATAGTCAATATAATCATTGATGGTTGGCCTAACCATTGACTGTTATGCCCCCAATCTACTTTAAACTTTAAAGCATTGCCAACTTTATGCAAGATTATCATCTCTCCAAATAATAATTTGCCTTTGAATCAATATTTTAAAATGATGAAGATCATCAACTTTATCCTCCATTAAATTAGTAACTTCCTCCATTTAAATTAGCAACGTATTCTTATAAAAGGAGAAGAGGAAGAAGTGAAAGGGGGATCAATCCATAATATGTTATCTTACACTCAAGATTTCTTATAAGTAACCAATGTCCTTATCAATAAGTGAGAGAAATCATTGGAGACCCAATACTCTATTAAAATCATGTTCCAAGGGCCCAAGGTATTGTCACTCTAGCCGCATTGCTTTAGGATTCCTCCACCAAGTTTTAGGTATCTTATGCTTATTTTATTTAATCTATCTTGCTTCTAACTTCTCTATCTTATCAAAAGTACTAGTAACTCATCTTCCAACTTCTAGCCTTGTATCCAATCTCTATTTTCTCAAATTTCCAATCTATTCTTTTTATTCTAATCACCTCCATATTTACATAGGTAATCATCAATGGTCACCTAACCACTAATGGTCATTGCCAACCATCAATGGTTATCCAATCACTAATGGTCTACCTTAACTATCAATAGTTCTCCTAACCACTGATGGTTCACTATGGCATCAATTTCTTCAATTTATTTCCAACCCTTTATCCAAAATCAAACCCCAATTTCTGTGTCTCTCTCTGACCATAGGATCCTTTTTGATTTTTTGAACCAGACCCCAACCATCCTAACATAGAATTTAATCATTTTATTTAAAAATAAATTTATCTATTCTTTCTTGCATATATTTACTTTCTTATCATTGAATGTAAGTATCTTATTTTATAATTTCATACTTAATTATCATAAAAGTGGATTGATATCCTCCTAACAAGTATTGGGCTTCTTAGATCTAGTGCACACTAGGTAATCCACTCAACCAACCATCTAACAACCCCATTCCAAGTGTCTATGCTATTTTTAGGCTATTCCTTCTTAGCCAAAGAGGAGTTCCCACCTTCATGTAGATTCATGTGTGCACTTTACCAGGTATCCTTCTACACACCCTATTACTAGTTTTCTTTTATTTACTTTCAAAATTAAGAAATGAGGAAAATAAATTGAAACATTTTGGCACATCTGATGGGACCTAGTTCCCTTTTCTTCCTTTATTATTTTCTAATTGAATGGAATATAAAAATTTATCTTTGGGCTTAAAATAAACCTTCTACATCTATTGATTGTTTGTTGATCTTAGTTCATCCAGTAACTTAGGAGGCAAAGTAATTTATCATAACTTTCACATTTATTATCACAAACTAAACTTAACCATAAAATAATTAACATATCAAAACATACATCACACCATGTCTGACTAGAATTTTGTCACCCAGTAGAAACCTTACCCCTTTCTAGCTATCCTACTTATATTTCACCACCAAGGGGAAAATTAATACAACTCTCTAGTTGAGTATAAACTCTGAAATCAGTACATTTTGGCTAAGTAGCTAACACTCTTACCATTGTGGGACCATGAACTGAGGGGGTAGGTCCTAATACCAAGACATATACCAAAGTTGAATACATATTTCTCTCTTGAGCACCAAAACAACCTAAAACCATCCATAGACTACCTCTTTAGTACCCAATTTACAAGCCAAATTCCTCTTCACACTATTTAAGGCATAAGCCAAAAGTGATCTAATATGAATCCTAGTATAAACACACTTTTAGTGTATGAATTTATTGATTTGAATTCTTATTAGTTTCTCTTTGTTTGAGGTGTGAGTTTCATCATAATATCCCTAAATTTATCAAATGGTGTTTACTAGACATCAACTAAGAAATTAAACCAACCAACCACCACCATCCTCTTTTTCCTCCATGGAATACTCTTCTGATGTTGAAGGTTCACCTCACCATTCTTCCCCTCCTACTAAAGTCTTAATTGTATCGAAAGGTGATGTTGACTTTACTAGTTTCCTCGATAACAATATATCTTCCCTTCAACATTATCTTAAAAACTTACCCAACTATCCCTCTGTAGCTTTAGTTCCTCTTGTAGATCTTCCTTATGGTATTCCTTCCCACCTTATGGTGGGTACTACCTCAACCCAAAATTTTCTAACCCAAGCCTCATCTTCTTCCAACATTCCATACATCACCACTACCCAAGTCCAATTTAATATCCCAACTTCCAACCAAACACCTCCGACCACATCCCATACCTCCCATATGGGTTCAAATTTAACTTTGGTTACCTATACTCCACTTACTATGGGATTATCTTCCACTCCTATTTACACCATTCCTTTTGCCATAATTGATCCCATAACCTCTAACCCATTTTAGAACCTAGTGATTTCTATACCTTAAACACTTCCATATAATAGCACTAGAGTCACCACCCAAACTCAACCTACTCAACCTCCACCTACCACCTCAACCTTACCTTTGAGTTAACCCACATCCATACCCCAATAGGTACCTATTATAACCTATCAATATGGGTACATACCACCTTCCACCCAACCATTTATGCCCATCAGCTCTTATGTGGCACCATTTTAGCTTCTTATCACCACTTACCAATATGTGGCCTATTCAATGCCTTCTACCACCTATCTTTATATAGTTTCCACTAAACCCCAATAGAATATACCCTTTAATTATGCATCTTCCCAACCTTAGCCAGATTTGATCAAGATGCTAATGGAAAAAATGACTAACTTAGAATCATTTATTTCCAAATCCCATAAACTTTTATCCTATGACCAAATTTGAAATGAACCTATTCATCCATCTATCCCCATCTACTCTTATCCTCCACAATGGGAATTTCCTAAATTTTCAAAATTCCAAGGCAAGGAGGATCTTGAACAACATTTGAGAGTATTTTGTCATTCTTGTTACTTGATCATGTATGATGATGATCTCCTTATTTTAACCTTACTAATGTATTTATTAAGACCCACCCTTGATTGGTATAGTGCTATCCCTATGCACTCTATATTCTCCTTCTCTCAACTAGCCCAAATCTTCTTAGAACATTTCTCGATAAACATAACTAAAAAGGTTTCCATAACTGACCTCTATTTTATCAAACAATTTGAATATGAGTCAATTATTGATTTTGTGGCTACATGGAGAGTCCTCATTAACCATATTTCCTTCACCTTACCCCAACCCATATTTTGTGCTAAGCATATTACACCCACTCTTCAAGTTTAAACTTTCCAAACATTTGATGAGGCATTCACCATGGTATAAAAACTTGAAAACCATGCCATTGATGAAGGGAAATTGAAATTATGAAATTAATTCTTATTTTAAACCCAATGAGCCTCTCTCTACCAAAACCACGAACTATTCCACTACTAAATAAAAAACATCCACAAATTCAATGGTTCTAAAAACTACCCCAACTCCAACTGTTAACCAATCACACCAAAACAATTCTTGCAAATCTTCTTATCAATAAAATCAAACCCAAAATCAAGCACCTCAAAGATAATATAATCGCATTATAGAGTCATATGCATCTATTTTGGATAAACTAATCAAATCCAACACTATCCAACTTTTACCAATTAAACCACCCCAATAATTTGATTCTTCTCGCCCCGTACTTGGGTGGTATAACAAAAATGACCATTAGGAATTTCACCAAACTATTAGACATGACATTAATATATGTAATACCTTTAAAAGTCTTATCTAAAACCTAATTGAAAATGGAAATATTTCATTTTATAACACTAATACACATAATTGGTATCTTGACATTTTCGATAAACCTTTCCCATATCAAGTTCCTTCCACCCAACATCATGATAGTAAACCCAAATCATCTAACTCACATGAGGCACATAAAATCAATGTTATTAGTTTTTGAATAGACCATTACCTCAATCACACAAATAGAGGAGACCGTACCACAACCTATTCCTTTAGATACTTAAATGGAAGAATCAACCACCTCTCTCTCTACACTTGATGTGACCATAGCTTTATCTACCCCTCCTTTGGTGGAAACACCCAAGGAGGAAACCACAACTTCAACCACTTCCTCAACCCCTCCAATATAAGTGGTAAAATAAACTACCTCTTTAGACATCTAAGCCATGGAAGTGACCATACCTACCTTTCCAATCATGGAACCATTTATACTCTCTTTGGAAGCCATTCCCCAAGAGATCATTACCTCATCCACCAAATCACCACCTTTGGAACCTTCCACCAATACCAAAATTGAAACCATACCTTCCAATAAAACCATTCCTTATTCTCCACCTAAGGGCTTAAGCTTTGAGACTAATCATTAATGAACTACACCCATTTATAATCCCTTCTCTAGGTTAGTCCAAAGTTTAAAGCTCACATTCTAGCCTAACTTTGATAGAACCACATTTTGGCATCGACTTGGCCTTCCTTATCAAAGCAAATCTAAATCCTCAACTTCACTTGAGTCCACACTTAAACCCATTATTACCACCCCACCAACTACCTCTTCTAAATTCATAAATGAACCATCTCAAAAACCTCCACCTAAAATTACTAAGTCACATTATGCTCCTTTCACCAAAGAAATCAAGAACCTTAGGATTATTCCCACACCTAGTCACAGTCACCCTCCTTTGATATTGAACTTAAATCCATTAATCCCACCAAAGCTAAACCCAATTAATTTCATTAAGAAGGAAGGATTACCCAAACCTCAACCTTGAACCAAACCCATACCACCTCCTTCACACTTACCTTTTATATTAGGACCACATCCTTATATTATCCCTATTACTTATTCTTCCTCCAAGAAACAATCTCCCCTTTCTCCACCTATAACCACCAAACCCTCTAGTAATTCATCCTTTCTAGCTAACCTATCCCTATATACCTTCCCACCTATAACCAATCCTTCATCATCAAAATATTTTTCATCCAAGTCTCCAACCCCTAAGTTGATCATATCCAAGAAAACCCAACCAAAACCACTAACCAAAATCATTCCTCCAACTACTACTTCCATGAAGATTCCTATGCCCAATAAAGTTTTCACGCCTCAAATCTAAATCCCTTTACCTTAACCATCTTTGTTAGATTCTTACACAACTATTTTGTAAATTTTGTTGCAAACCTCTTCCATTATCCTACCTAAAATCAAACCTTTTGACCCATCTCATCCTAAACCAACCTAGTTCAATGATAATTTGATTTGTCTTTACCATAGGACTCCTAGACATGATATGAAGAACTACAAAGCTCTCTAAACACTTGTTCATAGAATTTTAGATGAAGATGATCTATTAAAATAAAATCCATTGAGCCCATCATCTACTCCACTACCTAACCAACACATACAATAAGCACCTACTCCCTCATCCCCAACTAAGAGTAAAAATAAGGAACTAAAGAAAAAATCAAGTTTCCTTATCCACACCATTAATATGGTTACCCATTCCTAGGCCCAATAGAAGGATAAGGAGAAAGACAAATTAGTTATCCCATGGACTTAACCTTCAACCTACCAACCAAACCCAAGCATCTTCACCTTCACCCTCACAACCATAAAAACCTAAAGTCTCCATTTTGTGATCTCAACCTTCCAACCCTATTCCATTCATCCAATGGATCATGTTAAAATAACTTCACCAAAAATCAATGAAAATGAGTCTTTATGATCTAACTAGCACCTCACCTCAACATCACCAAGCATTAATTAAGGCTCTACATTCCATAGAAGTTAAACTAGATGATCTACAACCTCTTACATCTTTTATTTGATCTCTCTAACATTATACCTTCATAACCTTTCAAGATTTAAAAGCTCCACCTTTTCATACTAAATATCCTAATCCTCCCCTCTTCATCACAACATACATCAATAAAACTTGCATCATATGGGTAATTATTGATGGGGGAACAAGCATCAATATTTTCTCCTTATAATGAACCGTTACACCAAAACCTCAAGGCATTAGTGAAGTCTGCCCACCAGGACCATAACATCCCACCACACTTCCAAATCCTAGACTCTAAGCTATATTTACACCCATACCACTAGGATTCCCAATGTGTATGAGCCCCAAATGAATACTACCATGCTGGCATAGCCACCCACTCTGTGACTTGAACTCGAGTGGAGGCTCTAATACCACATGTAATGAACCACTACACCAAAACTTGAGGCATTAGTGAAGTCTACCCACCAAGACCATAACATTCACTCTTAGAGAGGATCTCATACAAGGATATGTGAAGTGATGGAATTTGGACTTTAAGAGGCAAGACTACTTCAACTCCAAAGATAAGGGAGAAAGGTGTAGCTCTTGTAGCAGTTTGGATACTAGTACGATAGGCCCATAAAGTGAATGGGATATGGAGGTGCCAATATCGACCATAAGTACAAACCACCTTTGTGAGTATTTTGATGAGGGTTTTATTGGAATATTTTGCCTCTCCATTGACTTGTGGATGATAAAGCAAGGAGAAGCTTAAGTTGATGCTAAAATAGTCACAAAATTCTTGGAGTTTCTTGTTTTTGAAGGAATTGCCATTATTAATAATGATTTTTTAAAGACTATTGAATCAACAAATGATGTGGTGGTTGATTAAATCAATGATATTTTTAGTTTTGGTTGATATAAGTAGGATGGCTTACACCCATTTGGTGAAATATTCCATAACAATGATGATATATTGACATTATTGTGAAAAATGGGGGTTGATTTCCCTAATAAGGTCAAGACCCCATTGTGAGAAGGGCCAATAATATTGAGATACCTGAAGACCATAGGGAGGTGTGTGATGAATATTAACACATTGTTGACACCTGATGCATTTTTTGACATAATCATAGTAGTCTTTATTAAGTGTGGGCCAATAGTAGCCTAGGGAAAGAATGAAATAGGTGATAGCCAGGCCAATAAAATATCCCCCATAAATGTCATCATGTGCTTCCTTGATGATGTGATAATCCTTATGGATATGAAGGCAATTAATAAGAAGGTTGTTGAAGCCTCACTTGTAAAGGATACCTCCTAGTATGGTGTAATGAGAGATACTTTGGATATAATCTCTATGGGCATTCTTTGAAAGATTAGGAGGGAGAACACTGAGGTTAAGGTAATAAAAAAATTGGTTATACCAAATGTCATAAGGTGATGTTTCCACTCTAAAAATTGTAGGAAGATTTAAACTAATATAAGATGGTGTGATTAAGTGATGGATGGTGACAAATAGTTTGGATTTGGTAGGTTGTGATGGAATTTGGGATGTAAGGGAGGCAATTGTGTCTACAAATTTATTAGTGAATCAAGGGATTAATTGGATAATGTAGTGATCAAATGATGCCAAACATACATCTACAGGTTATTTTTACGTTAAGAGGACATCATTTTTGCACTAATAAGATCATGTGACTTGGTTGATGATGAGTTTGGAGTCCCCAAAAATGTTGATTATTTTGATCCCCAAATCTAGGGTGGTTTGAAGACATATGACAAAGGCTTCATATTTGGTTACATTATTAGTGAATTCAAATTAAATCTTAAATAAAAGGTGAAGAGGTTCTCCATTAAGGGAAATGAGGATTACTCTAACACCCCCACCATTTTGGAATTTAGAGCCATCAAAAAACATGGTCATTTGGTAGGTAGGTTTCTCTAGAGAAAGAGTTGAAATAGACTCATATAGAAAGGAAAAAGGAAGAGGTTGATTGTCAGGTAAAATAGCATCAACCAATTGGTCAGTAATTACCTATCATTTAATGGGATTTTATTAGAGAAACTTAAGATTAAACTTAGCTAGAAGGATGATCCACTTAGCCATACGCTAGTTTTGATATGGCTTAGAGTACATAAACTTGAGAGGGTCAATGTTAGTGATGACATATATTTTGTGATTAAGAAGAAAATGATATAGTTTGGAGGCTATGAAGAATAAGGAAAGAAAAAGTTTTTTGGGATGGGTATACTAGGTTTAATATTTGATTAATGTGTAGTTGATGTAATAGACAACCCATTCTTTATTCTATTTATCATGATGAGTGACCATGGACCCCAAGGAATGGTCTATGGTGGATATATATAATTAGAAGGTCTGGTCATCTTTAGGAGGAATGAGGATAGGTGGAGAGAGAAGATATTCCTTGATTACATCAAAGGCTTGTTGGCATTCTTTGATCCACTTGAAGGAGAACTTTTTCTTTAAGAGGTGGTGACAAGGTTGATAATGATTGGATAATTAGGAGATAAAGTGTTAGATTGATTTAAGTTTGCCTTGCAATTGGTAAATTTATTTTGGGTTAGTGGGAGGAGGTATCTCCAAAATGGCTCTGACTTTGATAGGATCTATTTCTATTCCATGAAGAGAAATGATAAATCCTAAAAGTTTTCCTGATAAGACCCCAAAGATGTATTCTTTGGATTGAGCTTGACATGATAGTGAATTAGTCATTTAAATATGATAGCAAGAACAATGAGGTGATCCTTGCAATGTTTATATTTCCCAAGAAGATCATCTACTTAGTCCTCAATAATTTTGTGTATGAGATCATGAAAGATATAGGTCATAGCCTGATGATAGGTTTCCCCTATGTTCTTTAGTCCAAAGGTCATAACCTGATATCAAAAATTTCCCTATGGGGTGATAAAATAAGTTTTATGTTGATATTTATGTGAAATAAAGATTTGATTATATCTCAAGAAATCATCTATGAGAGATAACATTTCATGGCCAACCATAAGATCAATAAGTTGGTCAATGTTAGGTAGAGGAAAGACATCTTTAGGGCATGTGAGGTTAAGGTCACAAAATTCAATGCAAAGGTGAAGACCCCTATGGGTTTGGTGATGGGAATGATGTTAGATACCCATTATAGAGAGTTAATGGGATGAATGAAGTTAACAGATAAGAGGTGCTGAAATTTTTATTTAACAAGAAGAGCTATGTGGGGATGCATGAAACAAAGTTTTATCAAATTGGCTTAAACTTAGGATGGGTTATGATGTTATGGAGGGTAATAAAATGGTCAATTTTGGGCATATATTGATAGTACCAAGAAAATGCTATGCTATGGTCATGAAGGAAAGAAGGGTAGTCTTATCACTCTTCAAGGGTTAAAGATTGGCCTATTTTGATGATGCAATGGTCCTCTTGAGTGCCTAGATTAACATCAATTATTGATTCATTTATCACTATTTGGTTCTCATGAGGGAGAGATTTATGGACAAAATAATCCCCTACGTTGAAGTAGGTGAGAATGGAATTATTATCTTGACATTGAATAGTGTTAATATTGGATGAGTTATGTTCAATAATTTTTGGGTGGATGAGAGGAATGGTTTTAGTTTAGACCTCCTTTGGATATGTTAGGGGGCCTAAGCTAATGGTATTTATAAAAAAGAAATATATGGGATGATGTCATATTCCTCAGATTGGGGAGATGGGGTTGGTGAGTATGGAATTTCTTCGATGGTGATAGAAATGGTTTTGGTGATGTAGGTTTCTCTAGTGGTTCAAACCCAAGACCAAGGAACTCATGAGGTTTTTGAGTTTTTATAACAAGAAACTCATAAGGTCCTTGTTCATATAGGCTAAGGAAAAACCCCTTCCAAGTGCACCAATAAAGGTAGGCTTTGGAAAAGGCTGAGTTGCTTAGGTAAGAAAATTCAAAAGTGAATGGTTGGATATATGGAGTGGTAGTGGGAGTGAGAAGTGGTTGATTAAGTCCCCTATAGACAAAATTTATTCAATTGTTGGGGAGACTAAACAATAAAATAGTATTAATGTTGGGATCATAGGAAAGGTCATTTTGAATATTCCCATATTCATGCAAAGTAGGGAAAGCATCTAAGGCTAGAAGGAAATATTCCCCAAGTGAGAGATGCTTAAAAGTGGATTATAGGGGGTCCTCAATTAGAATATGAGAGTAGGGGATGGTTGAGATATTTGATGCTTCATCATTGTTATGGATATAGTTATTGAAGGTTTGGGTTGGCATGGTGGTTTGGTTAGAATTGGTTTGCGAGGAAGATGAAGGGGGAATAAGAACATCATTAGGTCGATATGTCATATTTCAAGAGGTGAAGGGACTCAGATCTACTTTGATTGTAATGACTTGTCCCTCATTCTCAAATTTGACACATTGGTGTAGGGTGGAAGGAATAAAACCCATATTATGGATCTAAGGGCATTTTAGTAACACATTATATTAAAACTTGCCCTCTACTACATAAAATAGTTCAGGAATAATACGAGGCCCCAAGTGGATATGGAGGACAACTATCCCCAAGGTAGTGGCTAGGGCATCATTGAAAGAGCAGAGAACTACCATGATTTTTGACATGATGTTTTTAAGCATTTGGATTTGGTCAGATGCATGGGAGGAGTGATATGATTCAAATATTTAATATATGTAGAAATACCCTTAAGGTAGGGAAACACTATATAATACTCCTTTAGGAAGGAATAACTCCACAATGTCTCTTCAAGGGGACAACCTCCAATATCCTCTTACAATAGAAGACTTAATGCTTACTTGATATCTTTACCATGATAATAATCTCTTATATATATATATATATATATATATATATATATATATATATATATATATATATATATATATATATATATATATATAACCCATGGATGGATGACCTCCTAATCCCAATGTAGGCCAACCATTACCCAATGTACTACTTCCACATGTTATTCTATTATCCTAATATATTGTACCCATATAACTAACTAAGGGGATGTGTGCCAAATGTCAGCATCTCCATCAACCCATATACATAAATATATCATATCCCTAGGTACATAGCATTACTTCCCTCCTTCACATGTTTCATCCCTGAAACATAGGAAGAAACCAAATAATGAGTGTGCTTCAAATCATTGCACAATTGTCTCCAATCTCAATCATCTAGCCATACGTATGTGATCTTGGCAGGTGATAGCTCTCCAAGCTTGTTTCCAAATTCCATTATGCTCTTCTGATTTCGTTCATGATCATAATAGGTATTCTTCCATGCATAGTCATAGTGATTTCCCCATTCATTCCATGTGTCATAGTATTTTTTCTTTGGATCCAAATTATTTGAATGCTTCTCTTCTTCTTCTTCTTCTTCTTCTTCTTCTTCTTCTTCTTCTTCTTCTTCTTCTTCTTCTTCTTCTTCTTCATCATTATTTTTTTCCTCTTCTTAAAATCGTAAAAAATCACTCAAAACAACTCAAAAAATTCTGAAATTTTTACTGTGCTTCTCTTATAGCTGTTTACATCTCCAATAAAAATTTTGAATAAAAATTCCCTATATTTTGAAATATATAGTGAAATTATTATAAACCCTAAAATAATAATAAATCCCTCAAAATGAATCAAAATATCTCAATTTTTTAACTATGACTTATTTTAAATATTATCCATACCTAGTAGAAAAAAAATTGAAAATGTCTAAACCAATCAAAAGTTATTGACGATTAAAAAAAACTAGGGTTTCACTCCACACAAATTGCCCAAATCAAAGCTCTGATACCACTTGACATGATTCAAATGTTCAATATATTTTGAAATACCCTTAAGGTATGGAAACACCATATAATACTCCTTTAGGAAGGAATAACTCCATAATGTCTCTTCGAGGGGACAACCTCCAATATCCTTTTACAATAGAAGACTCAATGCTTACTTGATATCTTTACCCTTCTTGTAGATGATTTCAAAATGATAACCCAACATTTGGGGTACCCATTTTTGTTGTTCCTCAAATGATAATATTTTCTCAAAAAATTATTTGAGACTATCATGATCCATTTTCACCTTAAAGTGTCTACCCATCAGATAATGCCTCCATTGTTTAACTACATGAAGAATAGCCATCATTTCTTTCTCATAGACAGGTTTTTGTAGAATCTTACCTTTTAATTGATGACTTTTAAATTCAATGGGTCTTGCTTCCTACATTAGTACTACTCCCAATCTAGACCCAGAAGCATCAAATTCAATAGTGAATGTCTGTGAGAAGTCTAGAGTACCCAAAACTGGAGTGGTGCACATAGTTACTTTTATTTTCTCAAATGCTTTGGTGGAATCATCATTCCAATGGAAACCATCCTTATTTATCAATAATGAGTGGAGCTTCTATGCTACCATAACCTTTCACAAATATTCTATAGTAACCTGTTAGTCCAAGGAACCCTCGAAAGTTTTTGAGAGTTTTTAGCATGGGCCATAATATTATCACTTTGATCTTCTGGGGATAAACTTTGACACATTCATGGGAAACAATGTGACTGAGGTACTCTACCTCCTGTACTCCAAAAGCACATTTAGATGGCTTCGCATAAATTTGGTGCTTCTCCAAAACTATCAACACCTATTTCACATGTTGTAGATGTGCTTCCCATGTCTAACCATAAATCAATATGTCATCAAAGAAAAATAGCACAAACTTCCTTAAAAAAGGCCTAAAAATAGTGTTCATCAAGCTCTGAAAAGTAGATGGTACATTTTTAAGACCAAAGGGCATTACCAAAAAATCATAATGGTCCTCATGTGTTCTAAAAGCAATTTTATGAACATCTTCATCCTTGATTGTAATTTGATGGTACCCTGAGTGAAGATCCAATTTTGTGAAATAATTAGCACCATGAAACTCATCAAGTAAATCATAAATTACTAGAATAGGAAACTTATCTTTGATGGTGTACTTGTTGAGCTCCCTATAATCTATGCACATCCTCCAAGTGTCATCCTTCTTTTGCACCATGACCACTGGTGATGAATATGCACTTTGGCTATGCTTGATGATCCATACCTCTAGCATCTCATGGACCATCTTTTCAATTTCACTCTTTTGTGCATATGGATATCTATATGGTTTTATATTTGGTGGTTGACTACCTAGAATTAGTTAAATGGCATGATCATGTTCTCTTTTTGGTGGTATTCCTTTTGGCATGGCCCCAAAAATAGATGAGTGGTCTTCAAAAATTATCTATAGATCAAGATGTGTAGATGCCTATGTGGGTTGAACTTCTATGGAGCATAATCATGAAATAATTCCCTCTACCCCCTTTTTATCATTTTGGTCATCTGATGTAAACTAATCAATTATGGAGATTTTGCATGTAATCTACGTAGTTCAATTTTCTTAACTTTAGAATGAAAGCGCATGAATAGTTATTATAAGTTCATCTCAATGGTACCTAAGGTTGTGAGCCATTGGACTCCCAAAATAATGTTTGTGTTACCCATGGGAATAACAAACATAGGAGAGTCAAGATTGTACCCACCCATAGTAAGCTTAATACTATGGCATTTGCCTGAATAATTAATTGTGCCACCATCTACAATCATGACCTAAAATTTTGGTGATGGGTAGATGAAACAGTTTAATCGAGTGGCCAACTTATGGTTTATAAAGTTATGTTTGCTCCCTAAATCAATCAACACTGTCACCTTCTATTTCTTGAGGAAACCCACCACCTTAAGAGTTTGTGGAGTGCTAATACCTGTAAGTTCATGACAAGAGATTGTAGGTTGGGAATCTTTAGGTACCTCCTCTATATCTTCCTCATCATCATTGAAGGCATCATTTGCTTCTTCATCTTCATTTGGTCCCTCAATGTAGAATAACTGCTTCTTATCACATCTATGTCCTTTACTCCACTTGCTGTCACAACCAAAACATAATACTTTTTCACGCTTCTCTTCAATTTGCTGAGGGGTCAATCTAGTAGGTGGAGGAAATGTTGGTGATAATATGCTACAATCTTTGAAGTGAGTGAGTTGCTGCTTCTTGTTTTTTATGAATTTTTCCTCGGCTCTATGTGTCATGATAATAGAATTATAAATCTTAAGTGGATTAAACATGCGTATCTCATGTTGAATGTGGTCCTTGAGTCCACCTAAAAATAGGTCATTCAAGTTTGCTTCAAAAATTGTCTCCACACATAAGGATAGGTTTTGAAAATGATGAATATAATCCTTGAAGGAGCTATTTTGTCACAATTTTGCCAGTTGGTTGAAGTAATTCTCTATCACACTATTGCCATAGTGTAATTGTAGCTCCTCTATAAAAACTGACTAGGTGACATTAAGAGTCATGTTTTTCTTTTGAGCACACAACTGTCGATACCAAATGAATTAATCAGGTTCAATATACAAGGATGCCATGGTACCTTCTATCCACTTAGAATCTGATGTAGGTCAAAAAAATTCTCCATTTAGTTGATCCAATTGAGTGGATCTTTTCCATCAAATTTGTGCATATCCACCTTTGGTAATAGGTTCCTCTGTGGCCATGAAGTTAGATTTGAAGTAGACTGGTTACGAGAACCACCCTGGTGGGGTTGTGCAATAGAGTTAGCTTGATGATTTGATAGATTAATTTTTAAAGCCATCATGATATCTCCAAAACTATCTTGTATGGATTACATATTAGATTGTATGCCTTGCACCTCACTCTGAATGCCTTGCACATTATAGTCAAGCTGGCTCACTTTGTGATCTATGTCAGAACACCCTGGTACAAAGGGTCTAGTGCATCCCCCTTCTGTCTCCATATCTTCCTTGTTATGATTTTTAAATAGAGTTTCAACACCCTTTCCTTGACCTTGAGTTTGTGGACCTGTCATAAAAGGGTTTTACAATGTCAACCCTTATTGGCACTTTTGACCCAACTTTGACTAAGTGATTTTGGAATTATGTCAAATAAAAATATAAAAATAACATACCGTATCCAAATTTTCTAAGCTTTTGAAAAATGTAAATAACTCAAAAAAATTCTTTGAATTGTGCACTATAGAGCAATTTTATGAAAAACCATAAAATAGAGATAACTTTTGTAAAACAGATCCAACTAATCTAAAATTTTAATGGAAGCTTAATTTTATTATTTCTCACCCCTAGTAAAACTTTTGAAGATAAATTCGCAACCATTTTTTATATATCACAAAATTTAAAAATTTAGTGTTTCGCCCACAAGATTGCCCAAATTGCAGCTCTAATACCACCTGTAATGAAATTACTTCAAAAATAAAGTAGAATATCATAAATAGATCCAAATATGACTATAATATATCTTAATATATGATAATAGACAAGCTACTTCGAGGGGGCAACCTCCACAAGCTTCAATAAGAACATAATTCACAATATGATGATAAATAATTTCCCACTACCTCCTATATATAGTCTATCTAGGCCATGGTTACTCCATATGCCAACCTAATAATCAAAATAAAGCATAGATAAATGTAATATAACATCAAAGAGGGATAATTAAGCCATAATTTGGCTAATACTATCCTCATACATGTGATAGGTTAGGGGCGTAGCAGTGACTATCATAAAGAATGCCTCATGTGACTAGAAAATCTTGATGAGCATCACCTTGCCATGTTCAATCATCTTCATGTATATCAAGAGTGAATCAATCACGCATATAACAAACATTTGAAAAATTGAAAATTCAACATTAGAGACCTCATCCTCAAATAAAATCAGCATGTAACTAATATGAAGAAGACCAAAAAAGGTAAGTTTACTTTTAATTGGCTATGACCCTACCTTATAACCCTTAAGTATGGATCTGGTGCTTACCATTTATCCTCTCTCGAAGGAAAACTAGAACTTAAGCCTATCAATGTTTTGAATCTACATCATTTCTATTATCAAACAAGATCAAACTCACTTCTATGTCTAACTTAAGCTCATCCCTTGGTTCATGAGACTCTTACCTCCTTTCCCTTGAGTTTTCATTTATCCTTTGGGAAAAATTGATTAGAACATAGAACCATGTGATTCATTCATCATAGATAAAACCTAATCCTAAGTATGGGTACCATAGCTCTACCCATAACATGATTCTCATGGATACTTTTCATCTCTTAATAGATGGAATCTCATGGTTAGTTCTCTCTCAACCCATCCTTCTATTTAATATTAACTTTTTATGCTAAAATATTACCTCCGTACAAGTAAACCTTTCTGCCTAGTAGACATTCCCATGTCTAATTCAAATTTTATACTCACTCATAACTCTAGCAATCATAGACTACTCCCTTTAAGAATAGCTACCTCATAATTCAAATTTGCTTAAAAAAAGACTACTCCCTAGAAGGATAGCTATAAAAATCAAATTTTAGACCACTCCCTTGAAGGATAGCTAAGTAATACTCATTTGACATTTCTCGCATCGATCATCTTTATCAACCTTACTAAAATAGCAAAAGCAATAATCAAAACTCTATCAAAATCAAAATAAGTAAACCACAATTAGCTTTTAGAAGTACCATTGGTAGACTTCTCACATCAATCAGTCTATATAGTATCCCATCATGCTGTAATTGGCTCTTTTACATGGCATTGGTAGACTTCCTACATTGATCGATCTACATATCATAATAAGGCATGAACTTGTCTATTATGGTTCTTTGGTCACCTATAAAAGGGGTAAGCTAACCCACATTAGGTTACCATTACACTCATTTAACACTCAACCTCCTACCTATCACCTACCCTCCCTTCCTACTTCTTTGAATTTAAGGGATTATGAGCTTACATGATACAAAGTGATTGAGACACCCTCTTTCTCAATCAAAGCATACTCCTGTGAAGCATTCGACAAGCTTGTATCTACTAATTCAATCCAAATATGGTTTCCTATTGATGTGTCCTCACTAATTAGAGCATCATGCCTCTTTTTTATCCATCAATTAGTTCATATGAACATATGTCTCATAATTTCTTTCTTTGTCTGCTTTCAAAACATTCAAGGCTAAAACAATCTTAGACCATATCTTACCATAACATCAAAACCATTATCCAAAACCATGAAATCAAAATAGACACATCATACCATTACAACATAATAACCTTATCTTACCATCAGTAATAATTCCAAAAATCATCATATCCAATATAATTTATAGATTACATTATCACATCACATGTTAATGCTAAAATGATTTTGTTATAAACAAACAGAGGTCATCAAACTACTCTAGCATCATCATCATAAACATAATATGCATAATCATAAACCACATAATCATCATAATCCAAATGATCAACATGAGCATGAAACATCACAATAAATAAATATTATAATCATAATCAACATCAACATCACATCAACATGCTCATAATCTACATAATCATCATGATGATAATCATCATCAAATAAATAAACTACATCAAAAAATGAGACATGTCACGATGTATGTCTCTCTCTCATAAATATATCTGACATCATCAATATACAAGTTGGTATTAAAATATACATATCAAAAAAATACATCATAAAAATATCATCTCTTAGGCACCTAGAACACCAAAACCACCTACACCTACCCCACCATCTAGTGGTGGACCCCTTTATGTACCTACTTGTATCATTGTTGATGCCCATTGACCTAGAGTAGCTACCACTAGACCCCCATCTAGGCTAGCCTTGTACTCCCCATATCTCATTGCATCTAAAAACTAGGCTAGCACCATAGCCTCATAATGTTTAAGATCCTCAATAGTGGCTAAGTAACATGTCCTCAAAACTAAACTAGCTCATCCTCTGACCCTTATTTTGGCCACCCCTACTCTTTATCTCAGTGAATCTCATTCCTATGTGACTAACCCAAGAGTGGATTTCACCTGATCATGCTCATCAATCAGAGTAGTAACCTATCCCTATAAGGTAACTATCTATGCTTGTAATTCAATCACCTATCCATATAAACCTATCACTTGGTCCTATGCCACTACAAGGGATGCTACTATCTAATCATCTTTCCCTCCACCCTATACCTATGTAGGGTCCACATCTATAGGCTATTGGCCCCCATCTTCCTATCAAAAATCTATGGCTACATACCTATCTTGATACCATCCCATGTATCTATCTATAACCCCAACATCATCTAAAATATCTCTCACTAGAATCTCTTCATAATCTAACACAATCACATTTGGTTGTGGCTCTAGTAGTGGGTACTCTACATCCTCCCTCTTATATCGAGGGATATCTGGTGAAATGTCTTGTACTAGTTTGAGCTACCTCTATACTTGATCTACTAAAATGTACTCATTCTTTCCATCTCATCTACCATACACCCACCACCAACTTTGTGGTGATAGAGTATGGTACCTATAACCTATCCAGAGGGGTTAACTAACACAAGGCCTCTATATAATGTCTATTACCACCAAGCCCTCCAAGGCATCTTGAAACTAGTCTATATCTTTGGCTCTACCACCAACTCTTGAAAGTTCATAATCACCTCACCACCTCATAAAAACAACCCTATATTCAGTCAGCACATGCCCATCCCAGGGTATCCCAAGCGGTCTTAGCACCCATATATGCTTATATGCCTAACAATGGATTACAAAGTTGACATTTATCCCATATCATCTTCATACTCTGAAGGCCTAGAACTCTTTATATATCTACACTAGCAACACTAAGGCCCATCCAAAAACCATCCTCCATAGAAGCATCTCTGTCAATACTCCCAACAACAAGCATGGAAACCAACTAATACTATAATATGGCACCATAAAGTAGGATATACCCATCATCATCATGGTCAAAAGGCATTTATCTTATGGGGTTCTCTAGTATAATGGCCCATAGTAAACTCCACTAGTATGGTATCTAGCCTAGACTTGATCTGCACCATATATCAAGTCTATGAACTAGTCCCACTCATCACTCTCAACATGGTAGATTGGCTCCCCTCAAATTAGA
Source organism: Torreya grandis (assembly GCA_037957365.1). Classification (NCBI taxonomy): domain Eukaryota; kingdom Viridiplantae; phylum Streptophyta; class Pinopsida; order Cupressales; family Taxaceae; genus Torreya; species Torreya grandis. The sequence continues at coordinate 1,209,193 of JARHVA010004439.1, forward strand.
AGCTAGGTGATCTTATGGATATCCTCCAATAATATTAACATCTCCCTAGTTGGTAATAAGAATGTGTTTATGGTAGGATTGTATCTCTTGATGAGTCCCACAATCATCATTGTGTCTCATGATAGGTGCTAGTAATGCCTCATGCCCCCTAGGAAAACCTCCATCTACCTCCACTCAACATCTATCATCACATCTCAAACCTCCATAAATATCTTAGGGACGTAGTCCCTCATCTAGATCAACTCATAGGCCTATAAAACAATAATATTAGTGTTAACATTTCCTATCTTACCTCTACTATTCAATGCACACTCTTTACCTTTATTTTTTCATATTTTAAACATCTCAAATACTTCTACCCACTTTAGCCTACAACCTCTTCCTATTCTACACTATTTCACCTTTCTAGCTACTTCTACACATTCTACAGACTTAACTTAAACATACTTTTTACCCCCAACACCAATCCATCCCCTTTACCTAGAACAACCACCAAAATATTTCTAAAAACATTCCAATTACTAAACATTTATAAAAATTTAACATATTCTAAACCAACTTAATTACTTTTAATCTTACCATTTTAACATTTTTCCCCTTTTCCTTATCAACCACTAATGGTTCATGGAAACCCTTCCACCATCATCCCCCTAATAACCAACAAACCTTCACAAACCCAAATTATACTAAAATAAACCTATCCTAGTCACCATTTCAACGTAAACCAACCCTCCCATTTCATTCTTAACTAACTTTTTCCACATTTTTACCCATCCTTAAAATTAGGGCATCAAGGCTTAGGCTTGTTATTTTAAACACCTCTATCTACTTCACCCTACCCAAAATCTCCTCTATCACTTTACTATCCCTAAAATACACATATGACATCAAATTTAAGATAATTCCTACCTCATTCCATGATTGGTGGCATGGTCAGATTCCTCACACCACTATTCAGCCATGTCCTCATCCTCCCTCCATATATCAAACACTTAAACACATACACTAACCCAATCAAAAATCTACACCTTAGTAAGCTCAACACTTCACTCCACACACTAGACAAAAACACCCAAATTTCCCAATCACTAGAGCACAATCACCAAAAGTCAAATGGTAAATAAGAATTACACTTTTACTTTTTATCATTCAGTTTTTTAGGGTTTACCCTGATCATCAATGGTCAAGTTGACCATTGATGGTCAACACTTAAAGTAGCCCTAACTATTAATGGTTAAGTCCCTTCATCTTCTACCTATTTTTTCTAACACAACCACTCTTACAATCTAAACAATCGACTAGAACTACATTTGGCCTAAAGTTCTTCTTGGATATTCATATTCATGGAACTATGTAGGCAACATCCACTCACCTTATGAATTTAGAGTCAACTCAGACACCTCCCTCCCTAACCACTCCCCCACCCACCAACTATCAAGCCACATCCACCTTGACATTAGTTATTTTTACCTTGATCTTTTCACATATTTTTCATCGACTTTGCATGGTCCTTTTACTGCACTAACCCATTTTGCCAAATTGACCATTTAAACTTTTACACCACCTCATACATGATCTTACCACTTGTGTTGCTTCACAAGTATACTTCCTAACTTGGATACCTATGCACAATATTGACCCTATCTAGATGGCTTGATAGGCATGACCCAATCAACTATGACCAATGTTGTGGACCAGTTACCCTATCTTATCCTTCTACAACCTAACCCTATTTTGACCAACATTGGAATCTTTAGTCTTTGTATGATCTCGACTATCACTCTTAGTCACATTCTGTGCATAGATTCATGTCTCAAATTCTTAACCTTTTTATGTCACCCACCATGTGACTCACCATTTATCAAACCCTGACCCAATTTTTCTTTTACCTCAATCATCTCCTAGTTTGAGGGGGAAAACCTCTACCCATACTCAGAGCAACCAAACCTAGACTTTGACCAAGCCTTCTATTTTCATTTTAAAACTTGCTTAAAGCTACATAAAAAAGGAGCAAAATGTAAACACCTAAAAATTACGCATGACATTTTTCAATTTCACATTACCGTTAAACCCTCATTCCACTTAGCATCTGGTGGACCACCTAGTCAACTAGAATCATTTAAAACTTAACCTTATCAAACACCCTCAAATGCATCATTTAATTCACCCTTTTCCCACCAATTCTCTTCTAACCCCTTGACCATTGATGGTCAAGATAACCAACGATAGTTGGCCTAACCATTGATGGTTATGCCCCTAAACTTTAAAATTTAAAGCATTTCTAGCTTTATGAAAAATTATCACCTTTTATAATGATAATTTGCCTTTAAAGTAAGCTTTTAAAATGATGAGTATTGAAAACATTATCTTCCATCAAATTAGTAACTTTATCCATTTTAATTAGTAACTTATTCTTATAAAAGGAGAAGAGGAGGAAGTGAAAGGGGAAGCAATCCATAATCTATTATCTTGCACTCAAGCTTTCTTGCAGGTATCTAGCATCCTTATCAACAAGTAAACAATATCATTAGAGACCCAAAAATCTATCAAAATCACTTTCCAAGGGCTCAAAGTATTGTCACTCTAGCTATATTGCTTCAGGATTCGTCCACCAAGTTTTAGGTATCTTATGCTTATTTTATTTAATCTATCTTTCTTCTAACTTCTATATCTTATCAATATTACTAGTACCTCATCCTCCACCTTCTATCCCTATATCCAATCTCTATTTACCCAAATTTTTAATCTATACTATATATTCTAATCACCTCTAGATTTACATAGGTGACCACCAATGGTCACCTAATCATTGATGGTAATTCTCAACCATCGATGGTTGTCCAACCATTAACAGTCTACCTTAATTATTTATGGTTCTCCTAACCATTGAAAGTTCACTATAGCATCATTTTCTATCAATTTATTTCCAGCCCTTTACCCCAAATCAAACCCACTTTCTATGTCTCCCTCTAACCATAAGACCCTTTTTGATTTTTTGAACTAGACCTCAACCATCCTAACATCAAATTTAATCATTTTCATTAACAAACAATTTATCTGTTCTTTCTTGCATATATTTACTTTCTTATCATTGAATTAAATTATCTTTTTTTTTATCATTTTAGACTTGATTGTCATAAAAGTGGATTAAAGGCCTCCTAAAAAGCATTGTGCTTCTTGGATCTAGCGCACACTAGGAAATCCACTCAACCAACCATATAATTGCCCCCTTTCAAGTGTCTATGTTATTTATAGGTTATTCCTTCCTAGCCAATGAGGATTTACCACCTTCATCTAGATTCATGCATTCACTTTACTAGGTATTATTCTACACACCCTATTACTAGTTTTCTTTTATTTACCTTCAAAATTAAGAAATGAGGAAAACAAATTGAAGCACAAATACAAGCTATAATTGATTTACTCCTTTATTATATTAAAATGTCATATGCTAGATAATTAAAAAAATATATACTCATAAAACACTTCTATAGAAGTAGTTTTATGGAACCTCCTAGGCAAAATAATAAAGTGGAAGCTATGAGTAAACAAAAGGAATAAACTTCAAAAGTATGAAAAAATAAGTAGGAACAAGAAAATAAGGATAAATCCATGCTTGTGCAAACTACATTTCATACACAAATGCATCATTAAGTTCATAAGAAGAAGTAGAAATTAAGGGGGAGATAATCATTGCATTGACTTTTAGCTCCATGGAGAAGACAATTCAAAAATAGATCAGCTAATGAATATTATATATGTGGGTAATGAGCATCCCTTTGCCATTGATGTTAAATGGGGAGATTTTCATAAATGGGGAGTTTTCTTTGTGAAAGTAATAACCTTCACTTTGACATTAATGTTAAAGGGGGAGATATATAGAAGGGGGAGAAGTGCATAAAGAGGGAGTATTATGTTCTTGTTACATTCACAAATTATTTCTTTGCAATATTTCCATCAATCATAAAGGGGGAGATTGTTGGGAATATTTTCATTGATGTCAAAGGTCTATGGATGAGATTATTGACAATATGGTTGTCATTTATGTCAAAGAGTAAATCATTTATTCAATAAGAAAATAAATGATTGTGCTTAAGGCTAAAGGCCACTAAATTTCCATCCTTTAACTATCATTCCTAGTTGACTTTGTGAGAAGCATTTATTATGTAATTGGTAGCCAAATCTTTAAGTGGATCATTATTTTTTGAAAAATCACCTCTTTTAGTGAGGTCATCCCTCTTCATAGAGACACCTCTCTTGGGAATTTGACAAGGTATAAAATGAAGATAGAATGAAGGTTGAAAAATATGAAAGTAATGGAATATCATTCAATTTAAAATTAGATATAAAATAAGATGTGAGGTAGTTTTAAAAGCATATTTAATGAATAATTACAAGAATATTTAAGATCAGACTTAGAGAATATCTTGAGTATATCTTAAGAAGATATTTATGAAGAAAATATAATCAGATTTGTTAAGTAAAAATATGCATATTTGTGAAGGAAATACAATCAAAGTTGTGAATATAAATATGTTCATTAGCCATTGAAAAAGAAACATTTTAAAGATGATATTTGGTAGAAGATATTTGTAACTCCTAAAATAATATATTAGTGTCTCTTGATGAGTTGGTGCTTAGTTATGGGGATTAGTGTCTCTAGTGTGTTGGTTCCTAAAAATTATTATAAGCATGTGTTCTTCAATGTGCTAGTTTTTAAAGTCTTGTGTGACCAAGTTATATTCAAGGAGAAGAAAATCACAGCTCTTCCATCCTAAGTTATAAAATATGGGCTTGCTATGTAAAGATTATAACAATTTTGAATGCAAGTAAGAACTTGACAATAGAAATAGAGGATGCATTTTATATTCTCAAGTAACATGAGAAAGTATTGGTCATTTTTTTGATCTAAGATATACATATAAAAAAAATCATGCTCAAATAGAAGCAATAATTTAACAACACATGGATTGAAGTTAACCCATAGTTCACAAAGGTCAATAAAGTTAAATCACTGATGGGGGACCATTAAGATACATACAAATAGTTGGATGTCACACCAAATGAATCTATTTATTCAAGAGATAATGTGATGGTAAAGTTAAAAACATGGTAAAATGATATGATGTGCAATACATTTTCTATCATTTAGATGTAGAGGCATGAAAAAAGATTGGAAGAGTTGGTATTATAAATTTAGTATAAATTATCACATAATAGGACCACCCTTATTATAATAGAGGATGAAGACATATAAAATATAATCATGTGCTAAGATTTTTTGTTCACTATGATTAGTATGGTGTGGGAATCTATCATTAATTAGAAGATATTCAAGAAGGACTTGTCCTATCTATATAGTTCTATTATAGAAATCATTGATGAGCCAAAATTCATCCCACCAAAATAAATCCAATAAAATAACCAATAAATTAAATATGATAAAGTCATGAAACCATCCATCCACCCATATGAAGTTTTTCAAATGTTAGATTATTTTGGTGTGACTTCATCAATAATAGTTCCAACAACATAATTTATGCCTCCACATTATCTCTAGGTAGTGCAAGGTTAAAAATTTCAATATTTCTAATTTTTTTGTAGGAAAGGCCTTAGGCCTTAAGATCAGGGTTATGATGGTTTAAAATCCATAAAGTGAATCATATTGGCTATGTTAATTTATTGAAAACCTACAAGGGTAATATATTGGTACATTGCTTAGTTTAAAATACACAAGGGTAACTAAGTAATGTGCAAGAGATGAAAATTGATAAATGACACCTTAAGAGATTAAACCAACTTATTATTATAGGCAATTCCACCATCTCTAGCATAATGAAATTTGACCAACTCCAGCACAAGTCACATTTTATGTGAGTTTATCTTATGATGTGACAATTTTTTAAGTTTGGGAAAGTGTTTGTAGTAGACTTTGGATTTGTAGTCATATAAAATGTCCAAATTGGTAGTTTGAGTGTGGCTTGTCTAATTCATAGTTCCTTCTTGCATGATTTTGTGACTCTTCTAAACACCTTTTTGCTCATTGTTAGTCATCTATAACCTTCTATATGATCATTCTATCTCAACTAGACTCTATTTCCTAAGCCAATCTTATCCCCCTAAGTCTCGAGCATGTAGGATATGAGAACCATAGATGGAATATAACACCAGACCCTAAGGTGTTCCATTTTTAGTGCTCCCATCCAATCATACTTTGAGCCCAAATGGTTGATTTCATCTGATTCCTATCCTTCATCATGTTGGCCTAATGAAAATACATTTAACCCATGACCAATAGTTCCATATAAAATCCCATTGAAAGTTAATTTATAGGGGGAGGTGATGAATCTTACAAATCAAGGAAGAATAAAAACAAACCACTACAGAAAAATTTCCTATTTTTTGTATACAGTCACCCAACATAGTTGTAAACATATTCAAATTCTCACACTAGTCCCTAGCCACCTCAAGCACTCTCAATTTAGAATTTTTACATTAGCATTACACTATTTCACAAAGCACATCAAGTGGGAGAAATACATATGGCTTGATCTCTCTTTAGATTATTGGTATGTAGGTAGTATGCTAACATAAGTGGTGTGGATCACATGTTTAGTGCATCTTACACACACTAACCCCCCTTTGAAGTTATTCAAATCTTATTTATCAAGCATGATGGAGGGTTAGGTTTTGAATATTAAAACAACTCTACAATGAAATCTATTGACATTTAACACTCAAAATTTCATAGATAGGTTCACATAGGAACAAAAAATTAGGTCTCTGTGAGTAGTTTGGACAAAAATGGTAGAAGAAGACAATAACACCAGAACCTAGGGTGTCCTAAATTTGATAGTCCTTTCCTTTCACCAAATGAAAGATAGATTAAAATTTGTGACACTGTCTCAGTCCTACACAACCAATTTTAGACCCTGCAATAGTGGTTTCAACTTGTTTTTAGCTAAGTTATATTTCTCCTAATTTATTTCAATTTTTATGAAGGTACAAAATACATAAATTATACAAATCAAGATTGTAATTATTATAAAATTATTTACTAATTTATTAAACTAGACCCTTAATTAAAATAAGAATAAAACTCCATTATGCCTAAAAAGTTAAATCATTTGGTGAACCTAACTTCACTTGCACACAAAAACCCTAAAAACCCTATGGAAAATTCTTTTCTGATTTTTCCAATATTTTTATGATTTTTCCTACATATTTAAATTAGAAATTCACATTTTATTTTTAAAATTTACTATAGTAATTTTTTAAAATTATTTCTTTCAAAACCTTAGTTGCCTATACTAGGTCTCAAAAAAATTCCAATATTTTTTTAATTTTTCCTGCATATTTATCATAAATTCACATTCAATTTTTAAAATTCACCATAGTAATTTTAAAATACTTTCATTTAAACCCTAGTTGAATTTACTCGATCCATTTGTTTCTTGAGGTATCACCTTACATGTTTGTGAGCTTTGTATCCTTTTTATGAATATTCTAGCTTGATATTTTTAGGACTTTACATTTTCTTTATTCATTACTTTCCTTCCATCACATTTTACTTATTACAACTTATTTCAAAAAAAATCAATCCATTTTCAATTTATTTTCCTACTCCAATAATGGCCCAATATACCAGTTTTGATGAAACTTATAAGAGGGAAATTCAAGTACTTTTAACTAAACATCCTAATATGCAAAATGACATGCTTAAAATACTACAATAAGAACAAAAATGAAAAATGGTGAATCCTCTCAAACCACAAAATAGCTAGTTGTAAATAACACTACCAGGGCAATTATGTCTCAACAACCCCCTATAGCAGTCCAACCTTCCTATATGGCACCACCAGCTACAACTACTACATCTTTGTCTCTTTATGTGGTTACCATTGTGTAAGAGATAAAATCTCTTCAATAATAGGTGATACATCTTGAGCAAGGTGACTCTATACCAACACAGGCTTTGGATATTTTTCTCTACTTCATAAACCATTAGCACATCATATTGCTTCTACACCCTTTCCACCTAGTTTTATTCAACCCAAGCTCACTCTATATGATGGAAAGGGTGATCTAGAGACACACTTAATATATTTTCATGTAGCATGCTTGGACTATGTGCCAAATGACTAGTTATTAACCAAGCTATTTCCATGGAGTTTAAAGGATTATACTCTATAATGGTTCTATAGTCTACTGAATCAATCGATCAACACATTCAATCCTTTATTTGACATATTCCTAGATCATTTCAGCATTAACATATGTGCCAAGTTTTCTTATGCCCAAGTTGCACAACAAAAATAAAGGTCAAATGAGCATCTCATAAATTATGTTCTTCAATTTAAGACTATCTTGGCTAAAATGACTAGCCACATAGCTGATCAAGAATTAAAAGATCTCTTGAAATAGAGTCTTCTAATAGATTTACATGAGTCAATAATGTTCAAAAAGTTATCTTCCTTCACTAAGTTATGGCATACACTAAAGGAAAGGGAAGTCAAATTAATTTCAATGGGCAAACTCAAGTACACAAACATATTAAAAACAACAAACAAGAGTAATAATAAATTACCATACAAAGTATAGGTTAATGATAGTAAAATTTAAAATCAACCTACAATTAATGTGGCTTTAGACCCCCCCCCCTTAGTGAGTGGTTTTATCATCTCTTCCTCGGTGAGCCTTTACCAATCTACCAGTATCTCTAGCTAGAGTCTTATAGTAGACATTGAAATACAATATCATATCTTTCCCTCTTATTCAAGAAATTAACACAATAAATCCTCTTCCATGTGGATATGATCAACATACATTTTGGAATTTTCATAGGGTACTAGGCCACACAACAAATAGATACATTAGTTTAAAACACAATATGTAGGACTTGATAAATAGAAATCTTATTGATTTTGACACTCCAAGTGAGCCTCCTTGAGTAAAGCAAACACAAGACAAATCTTTGAAAATCTTCTCAAATCCTTTCCCAAAGCATTATAAATAAGAGACGTGGGATACATCAGGTGTTCACCAAGCATATCATGCACATCCTCCACCTGCTATATACCAACCACCTTTAGTTGAGTCACATCCTTTGAACAACATGATTTGTGTGTATAATTCTAGAGTTCCATCTAGACCTTTGATCTCCTTCTCAAAACAAGAGATAGTTGAGGAGGATTTAGATAACCATGAACTCTTTATCATAGCTTACATTATTCATCATCCCATTCATAGTGTTCTCATAGGTAATGGATCTAGTGTGAACATGTGCACTATGACATTATTGTAACATTTGAGATATTCAAAGTAGGGTATTACCCCAATAGACATAATTATTAGTGGATTTAGTAGGCACATACAGTGATCAATGGGTGAGATTGTACTTCCTCTATAGGTTATACCTACACATGTGGATATACCATTTACTATAGTTCCTAGTACAAGATTTTTTAATATGTTACTTGGTCTACCATGGATTCAAAAACTTTGTGTAGTAACTTATATAGTTCATAGATGCATGAAATTCATTCACACTAATTAGTTTGTTACAGTTGGTGGAGTTTTCTATGAGTTACCACTCACCACTTTAAAGCCATCTACTACTTTACAGTCACTAGTTTTAGCTCCTCCACTAATTTTAGCTTTTCTACTACTTATAGTTATTCCTCCATTTCATATTTAGCCATATTGAAGGCCTTTATCACTAGCACAAAGAGTTCATACACTTATACAAAGGCCTCTTTTAGTTTAACCACAATTTTAAGACTCTAGATAGGTCCTAGCAATAGTATTCACACCTAGGGTAGTATCATTGAGGTCTCATGCCTCTACATATAGAGCATATGTTCAGAGAGATTCTTATTCTACCAAATGGGTCCCGAAGAAACCTATAGTTGTATCCACTTCTTAGAGTTATAGGGGGATTCCATAATTAATTTATACTACAAACATTTTAGATAATTTATAGCATATACATCTTTCAAAGTCATAATCTTATCCCTTCCATCATGCTTCATGAATATGCACAATCCCTCTCCTTGATACATGACACCTTGATAGGTAGTCTCTTATGAGACTCATCTGTTAGTATCATTTATTATCAATATTTATTGTATATAGCTTCTTTTCAATTTCTTGTACATAGTTTCCTTATGCTTGATTATACATAGATTATTTCAAAATACCAAAAATAATACAAAATTTCAAAATACCAAAAATAATACAAATTTTCAAATTATAGAAACATTCAAATAACTCAAAATACCAAAAACATTTCAATTATATGCATTATCCATGTTTTACATTTCTACTACCATGATAGACTTACATTTTGCTATTTTATGTTATTTTTTATTGATTTATGTACATTACCATGCTTCACTTGATCTTCTTTAAGTGTGGGTAATGGCACCTAGATCCTTGATTGCTTCACTCTACCCATTAAGGGGGCATCCTACTTCTACATTCAAGACATACATCAGCATATTTACCCACTGAGGTCATCTTCTACATGACTATACCATCTAGGTTATGTCATTACTAAACCACACACTCTAGTTATCATGTTGATGTACATTACTGACTAACTTACATAGATTATTCTATTGACACTCACTAGTATATAACACTTATGTATTTCTTAGCATCTACCTAGTCTTGTACTATGTGTTTTTCATACTTTCACTTATTACTTTGATTAGTTAGATGCAATTTTATTCTTAAAATTTACATGCCTTACTTTATTGCTTTGCATAGCTAAATGTGATTGCATTTCTCAGTTCTTATTTTATCTCTTGTGTGTGCCTTAGGACATTTGCTAATGTCCTTTGTTTTTACTCTTATATGTGCTTATGGCCCTCATGCCAACCTTGCTTGTTTATAATTTTATGTGTATGTGGCATTTGAACATGCTTTGTATGTTTTCTTTCCTAATTTGAGTGACATGTGCCCATGTCCCTTGTTTTTTAAGCCCCTTGGCCTCTTTTGTATGATTCTTGCTTCTTGCCTTACATGATTGTTGCTTGTTTGATTCTCATTATTTGTAATTCCATGATCCACATCATTCATTATTTTTATTTCTTATATGCCATGATGGACATCATGCTCCATTCCTCCTTAAAAACTAACAACTAATAACTAACAACTAATAACTAACATTTCTAGTTTTAATTCAGTATACTACACATGATATTACATTGTTACATCTATATAGTCATTTCCATATTTATCTAACAATCTCCAGTACAAATTATGTTATATCTTGAGATATATTTGTTATTATCATTAATATATCATGTATATTCATAACATAACACACTTACAAGGCTCTTTATTCTAAGGGAAGTCATTGCAGGGTCTTCATTCCTACCCTATGAAGAGGGGGCAAAAAATAGGGGTTTTATCATAGATATTAGAGCCTTCTATTAGTCACAACAATCAATTTTTATAACACTTAGAATAGCAACTAAAACCCAAACTAGGTAGAGTAGACTACTAACATAGTGATGACTACAAAATAGTGATTAGAAATAGTAAAGGACAAGAATGCCATACTTGGACTACAAAATTGAATAGTAAGGTGTCTTATTTTTATTGCTCCTATCTAAATAGCAAAAAAAACCTAGATTTTACAAAAATAAGTAGAAAGTTAATTTCAATTATAGTTTTGTCAATAATAGTATAGTTTAGAATTAGTGGTTTTATTACAATTTTTATCAGAGATTCTAGATATAGGAAGAATCATGCACAATATGATGGCTCTTACTTCCATTTTTAGATAGGGTAGTTGGTATAACTTCTATATTAGAATCCATGTTATAAACACTAGTGATTTGGGGTAATGTGTGCATCACATTGGCTTTCTTTTCTTTTTGAGTTTAGTACATTACCCAAACATTCTCAGTAGTTGTGTGCCTTATTCCATCTACAAGTGGTTGACATCATTTTAGAGTGGCTTTCATATAAGCCTAGTTCCCAATTTTAATGTGGCTTTCATACAAGCTTAATCTCCACCTTTGGCCTATTTCTCAGTACATATTTGACTATCCATGCCATATTATGAGATTACATAAAATTCATGGGCTTTAAGAGCCATCACATATGACACACATTCATACTACTATCAGTTCATAGCTTCACTTAATGGGAAATGATGGATCCAAAGGACTAGCTAGCCTTTGTATTCTTGAGCCACCTATTCAAAGGTATTGGACACATGGTCCAAAGATCAATTAACACAAACACAATCACGTATCTTAACTTAGTGGGTGATGATGGATCTAAAAGGCCAACCTTTGCATTTTTAAGCCTCTCTTAAGGAATTGAGAACTCATATTCATTCATGATATTACTCTTGATACAACACATATCTAGCATCACTAAGCATCACTCAACATCACAATAGTTTTGTATTGGTTCATGTACTCAGTGAGGTGTATTTGTTCCTTTCTCTTCCTCTTTCTTTTACCCATATTTTGTATATTATTATTTTAGATATAGTGTGTCTAGTAAGAACTGATCTACTCTTTATTTTCTCTTGTAGATTTATACTTCATGATGTGCTCTCTCTACGCACACTCAACATCACATAGCTTCATGGGCTTCACCCTTACAGGTAAGTTTAGGTATTCTTTCTATTTTTCCTTTATCCTAGTATTTCACTTTTTTGCATCACTAAAATAAAGGGGGTGTAAATGTAGTCATATAAAATGTCTAGATTGGTAGTTTTAGTGTGGCTTATGACACCCAATCCACATACTTACATAACTCTTCTAGATACCTTTTTGCTCATTACCAGTCTTATATAACCTTTCAGATGATCATTCTAGCTTAGCCAAACTCTATTTTCTAGGCCAATCATATCCCCCTAGCTCCTAAGATTATAGGATAAGAGTGCCATACCTAGACTATAGAACTAAAACCTAAGGTGTCTTATTTTTGATGTTCCTATCCAATCACATTTTGAGCCCAAATGGTTAATGTCATCTGATTCCTATCCTTCATCATGTCAATCTAATGTAAATACATTTAACCCATGACCAATAGTTCCCTATAAAATCTCATTTAAAGTTCATTTATAGGGGGAGGTGATAAATCTTATAATGCAAGAAACAATACAAACAAACCACTAAGACAAACTTTCCTATTCTCTACATACGACCACCCAACATAGCTACAAACATATTCAAATTCTCACACTAGTCCCTAGACACCTCAAGCACTCTCAATTTGAATTTTTTGCATCAATATTACACTATTACATAAATCACATCAAGTGGGAGAATTACATATGGCTTGATCCCTCTTCAGAGTATTGGTATGTAGGCAACATTCCCACATAAGGGGTGTGGATCACATAATTAGTGCATATTACACACACTAACACCCTCTTTTCAATTGATTCAAATCTTGTTTATCAAGCATGATGGAGGGTTAGGTTTTGAAGATTAAAATATCTCTACACTGAGATCCATCAATATTCAACACTCAAAGTTTCATAGACAAGATCATTCAAGAACAATGAAAATAACCCATAAAAATTAGGTCTCTATGAGAATTTTGGACAATACCATTAAACCCTAAGGTGTCCTATTTTTGGCAGTCCTATCCTTTCACAAAATGAAAGCTAGATTCAGATTTGTGACACTGTCTTAGTACTGCATAGCCAATTTCATACCATGCAACAACCATTTCAACCTATTTTAATCTAAGTTATATTTCTCCTAATTTATTTATATTTTTAGAAAGGTACAAAAGATAAATAAATTATACAAATTAGGATTGTAATTATTCAAATATTATTTACTAATTTATTAATCTAGACCCTTAACTAAAATAGGAATAAAACTCTATTATTCCCAAAAGTTTAAATCAATATTATAAAATCATATAATGTAGATGAATGATGAGTGAAAGATGTATATCAATTCATAAAACATATATATTTTTATACATATTCAGCCTATGTACGTATCCTAAAAGACTACTTTGAGATATAAATATAAATACATAATTCCAAGTGAATTAGATTTTGAAGTTATATATATAGTGATTAATTATAAATGAAAAGAGTTTTTTTTTTTTTTTTTTTTTTTTTTTTTTTTTTTTTTTTTTTTTTTTTTTTTTTTTTTGTGTGTGTGTGTGTGTGTGTGTGTGTGTGTGTGTGTGTGTGTGTGTGTGTGTGTGTGTGTGTGTGTGTGTGTGTGTGTGTGTGTGTGTGTGTGTATGTATATGTATATGATGGGTTTTGTGAATATAATTTTATACTTATTCCATGTGTAGTGTATACTCTATTTTTATTACATTTGTTTATATGTATAACATGAATAAATAATCTATATAATTCCAAGTCTACTTTTATTAATAACCATGTAATTATAAACTGAATGAATACTCAATCTTTCTATAATTCTAACTTTATTTTTAACCTATAGTTTAATTTGCATAAAAATACACATTAGCATGTTCTGATGGGTTTTTCAAGAACCTTTGCTAACATAAAATTTCAAAGATTTTTTAAGGCCCCTACATAAATATTCTTAGTAGTGCTCACATGTCCCATTTAGGATGGAGGATTAGCCTCCCATATGATCAAAACCAACTCATATACTTAAGGATGTGTGTATAGTTCCTTCTTGAATGGAATGGAATCTTCCTGACATATGTTATTCGCATCACAGGGCTCCACATCTTCCTCTTTCTAGCACACCTAAATTTTCATTGGATCTCATCCATAAGATATTCCTTGCATGACTCTCATAAAAGGTAGAGGATACTATGGTTTGATTTATATATCAATTACAATGAGATTTGATAGATGTTATTGATGATGTTTGTAGAGAAATTTCACATCATTTGTGAGAAAATATTTCATTAGTTCATATTATTTATTTCACATTACATGATTTCATATCATATTATTATATTTTTCATAAATTATTATCATTGCATATATCTTTCTTATACCATGATCTTTACTTTTATTACTTTATTTTTTAGCATATTATTTACTTTACATAATATTATCACACTTTTCAGTTGGCCATTGTTTTATTTTAGATTCTTTGGTATCATTTTATCTTCCCCCTCTTTCAGGATGATTTAAATTTAGATTTAGTTTCCCTTATGGATATTTGGTATCACATTTAGGTATTTTTTTAGCATTTTAACTTCTCCCTCTTTTGGGATGATTTATAACCAGGCTTAATTTCCCTTATGGATCTTTGGTAGAACATTAAAGTTTTATGTAATACTATTTTTAGCCTCCCCATATATTATAATTATTCATAGTTGGCCATAGTTTCCATTATGGATCTTAGTACATTCAATTTTATTTTTCAAATTTTATAACATCTTTGCAATCAGACATAGTTTCCTTATATTATTTGGTATCTTTTTAGGTCCTCTTATTTTGGGAAGATTCCTCTTATTAGCTCTTGATTTGGACTCTACATAGGTTAGTATGACTTATCTAGTGAAATTATTATAATATTTAAATAAAATTTCCATTCTTTGGGTTTCCATTTCATGGGTTGACTCATATTTCCATGTACTTTCAACTATTTTTTTTGCCTATTCACTTCTAAAGGAAAAATATCCCTTCTTGTGGTTAAATACTAATGCATTCTTTTTGTATCACATTTTTCACATTAATTGATCTTTCACAATATTATAGACCCATAAAATAATATTTAATATAAAATAATGTACTTGTGACCACCTTTTTTACACACTTAGCTCATGACTTATTCTAAGGACTTTTGACCACTTTACTTCAATTACCTTGTGGATGACCCATTATTATAAGGAAAAAATGAATGTATAATTTACATATTCCTCATGAATAATAGGTCAATCTCACACAAAAAATATTCTTGATAACCATATAAGTTATTTGTTCTCCTTTGAAAATAACACCCTAATTGGATTGGTGCACACTAATCTCTTATCTGTATTCATTGCTCTTGTCTTTCCACCAAATAATGGTTAATTTAAAAAATTAAAATTAAAAAAAGGGTCAACTCACATGTTTAGTAATCCCCATCCAAATAAATTTCAAAAATACAACTATAAATCCAAATATCAAACCGTTTTGCACATAAGATGCTTCCACACTGAAAGTCACCAAAATTCTAACTACATAAGAGAAAATTCTTTGCTTCTCCCAATTTGATTACATAAGACACTAGTAGCCCTGAGATAAAGTTTGAATATACTTCCAAGGTCAAAATTCATTATTGAACCACTTAATCACACTAATATTGCACCAACATCTAAAATTTCACATCTATCTTTCACACACACCACCATAGCATGGGATAAATATATGGAATTTGATCCCTCTTCAAAGTATTGATATATAGGTAGCACTCAACATAGGGGATATTTAAGTCAAGCACAAATTTAACCACTAAACCCTTTATACTCTATTATTACATTAATATCATTATGTCATTAAGCTAGGGTTTCAATTGAAAATAAGTTACATAATGGTTTTCACATTGGATTAAAAGCTCCTACATAGTTCAAAAAACACATTGACAAAGATGAACCTACCCAATAAATTCTAAATCTCTACTACTTGCCGAATCTTGGTTCTCCCTAGGCATAATAATGAACTACTCTATTGACTAGTTAACTTCCACTATCCATAAGTCCTACCAACTCTTATTTTAAGTCCATACTTAGTAAACATAGTCTCATTAGTTTTAATTCCAAAAATAGTTCACATGTCAGTTTTCTATCTAAGTTTGTGTTATCCTTTATACTTTATATATTTAGTATATTTACAAATTTAACAAGTTCCAAATTAGTTTATGCCATTTATTGCATATATTTATCACTCTGATTTTACATAAAATTTTATCTATTTAGGTTCTAACATTCTCCTATTTCTCTAACTTTGATAAAACATATTGGTGAACCAATCTATTGATTGAATATTTTAAACCCTATATTTACCAAGGGTTTTTTCCTATAAATTTTGTATTAAGATTTAAAATTTAAAATTATAATTTCTTAATCATGCTGGAGTGTTTTTTAGCATTCATGTCTCTCTCATCTTATTCTATTTTTAGTCTTTAGAGACTTTAAAATAAATAAAAATTAATCTCTTCCTCCTCATAACCCTAAAAAGAATGATATATAATTTACATGTAACTAGGTCCATTCTATCACTACTCCAAGGAGTAAGGTAGCCCATCCTATAGTGCCAATAAAAGGTAACCAAAATTTAATCCTCTAAACCCCTCCACCTCCCACATATCCTCTTGATGGTGTGTGTATGCATATTCAATCCAAAATCCCTAAGATTGGTGCTTGTGAAGACCTCAATGAACAAATCATGATTATGAACAATTCAATAGTAGAATTGCAAAAGTAAATTTAGTATTTGATTTCAAGGATTAAATCATGGTAAAGTCAGGTCACATATGCAAACAATATATAAGGTGCTACTATTAATCATGTTTGTGTATCTTCATTTACAAATTATGTGCCTAAAAATATTTGTAATCAAAATGGTAATCTACAACAACATGCATCTATAATAGTTGATTAAAAATGTATGATAAATGATAACAATATTTTAAGTGAGATTATAAGATATTTTTTTATAAATTTTTTGATCATACTACCTTATATACATCCTCTAAGGATATTAAAATACTATTGTGCATATCACAAAATTCATGGGCATCATATAAATAGTTATTTAGATTTGAAGAATAAAATACAAATTATTATTAATAGTTGTTATCCTATAACACATAAATAAATAAAGTAACCCATAGTGGAAAAGTGAAAGTAGAACAAGTGGCACAATCCAATTTAGTAAAAAATAACAAAGACAACAAGTACGGGTTCAAAAGGATAATTTAGAGAAAATAAACTTGTAAATGAAACAAATTAGAGCAATAAACTATTCAAAAGTAAAAATTAGAGAAATAAATAGTAAAAAAGATCAAGATGAAAAAGATAAAGTACAAAAGGAACAAGATGAAAAAGATCAATTAAAAAAGGAATGTATCACAAAGGTGATGTTAGAAAAAGAGCAAGATTAAAATTTATACAAACAAGTGTAGTCTAAGAAAGAAAGTAATCTTAAAATAGGGTTTTTAATTAAAGAGTTTCCAAAGCAAGATATGCCTATAAAATATAAAGTTTTAAATTTGGCTACAAAGGGGGAAATTAAAAGTATCTCCTTTTATTAAGATCCTTTCACTATCACTTCTCATATAGATGGAAAATAATTTATAGATGTCAAGGTTATGGACCATTATGAAATAATTTTTTCTTCTGTGTCATTTTTTATATCTCTTAGAAATAAGCTTCAACAAGTAAATCAAACTAATGAACCTAAAACATGTCTAGGATTAATTAAGTTATTAGTTTCATTTTCTTCAAAATAGTTCTATCTTACATTTTATGTTATTTCAAATCCAAGTGCATATAATGTTGTGCTTGGAGGATCATGGTTAAAATCAATAGAAATAATGAATGATTAAAAAAAGGTTTCATATAATTTGATCATGAAGGAAAGGTCACATCCTTTCCTAAAGAATAAAAATCTTTAGATAAAAATAAACAAATATAAATTATGTTTTAAACTATCCTACACACAACTACAAGCAATTGAATAATGATAAATAAAAATGATACAATACATATCACATAAGAGAAATACAAAATGACAATACCACAATATGGGATAGTTTGTTTTACATATATAAATACAAAATATGATCGTAATGTAAAATTACAATCTAAATAATAATCTAAAATTTTGGTTATATCATATGATGGTGATATTGATTATAAAAAATATGTTTAGAATGACAAGAATAATTTTTTAGGATGAATATGACAATGTAAGTAGAGATTGAAACATGTGAAACATGGCCTACATATATGAATACCATTAATGATATTTTGGGTTTATAATAAGACCCTTACTTGTAATATATATGTTGATAATACTAATATAATTATCAAATTAAAAAATCTAATATTCTATAAAAAAATTAAAATCAAGACCTATGCATGCTTAATTTTAGTCAATATACATCAATTAATTTGTGTAAAATTATTAAATAGTTATTTATATATTTTTTCATATCATATATGATTCAAAAATGTACATGAGTGAGTGTAGAGCATATATGATTCCATTCTGAGACATAGTTTCACGTTATTTCATTGTCTCAGACTCAAAAACTTTTAACAAGAGTGCCCTATTCATATAGGAATTCATTATGATATTTTCATATTCTGTTAATAGTTTCCTAATGAGATAATATATAAATTTTTATATCCAAATTGAAATAGGCCTATTTTAATTTGTCTGTACATCAACAAGTTCACTAGGGGCATTTTATACATAAGTTTTATCCTTATTTAGCTCTCCATTTTTGTTCATATATCAGTTATTTATATGACATAACATCTATAAATATTTTTAACTTACTAACACAATAACATAATAATGTTCACCTAAGTTATTAAATTTAATCATGTTACAAATGTATTATGTTTATCAACTACATGTATTTATGAATGTTTTTTATGTTTACTTTCTTGATTCATGTCTTGTGTGTATTATTTATTTGGATTGTGGATATTTTAACATGCCCTTATGTGTGGATTTAAGAATTTATTTTATGTTTATATTATTTTTAGTGAAATTTTAACATATTCCTTGTATGTTTCCCCGTGGCCTTCTATTTTATGTTTTTTTTGCTTTGTGTGTACTTTTTATTTGTGTGTATCATGGCCATGACACTTGTTAGCTCAATTTACTTAGATTTTGATACTATGATGGACATCATGCATCATCCCAAACATTTAATTCCATGATGGATATAATTAATCTCTCCCTAATTAGCTATAATAAACCTTCAATACTCAATTTGATAACTTATGTATGTGCCTAATTGCTAACATCTATCTTGACAATCTCACTATGTATGATTGTTTCTACATGCATCTCACATTAATAGTGTGCTAAAATATATATATATATATATATATATATATATATATATATATATATATATATATATATATATATAAAATTATGCCATGATCCTCCATTTTATAATTATTACTTATATTTACATATTTTTCACATCTACCACATATATTTTTTATTTTGATTTAATTTATTACACAAGATCAACAACTCACCTCAAAAGAAGGGCCAAACATGATTACTTGTTTTATACACTAATCTTATTTAATACAACACACATGCATAATTTTGTATAACTCACACACTGGATCATATAACATACCCATAAATAATACATAAAATAATTTTGGATAATATCACTCCATTTTCACAAGTGAATACCCTATTGTTATCAAAAACAATTTTTTGTCCAAGTAGGTAGAAAATAATCACTTAAAAATTATCAAAATTGTAGGCAATACACAATAGTTAGCAAGTAGTTTATAGTCATAATTTTTAGAAAAAAATTATGGTTTATATTTTATTTTATTTGTTTGGAATAATCATGCAACATGATTTATAGTTTAACACATAATTTATTACTCATAATTTCAATTATTATTCCTCAATCTCAGAATCCATATGAGAATCCATATACACCAGATATCAAATTGGGGGCATGTGCAAGGCAATAAATTCCTCATTAATCAGTTTTACACTAGTTGCCTAGATGAAATGGAAATTATTTTCATTATCCATGTTATATACAATATACCCATGTTATACTAAAAAAATTCATTGTTTTTTCACCATAAATGAGCCTTATTCTATCTACATCAGCTAGTTCACCTTTTTGCACTAATTTTTTCACTAGAACAATCTATTAGAATTCATACAGGGATTCCAAACTAATTTATTACTTTTTGTATGCAATGATGGATTGAATAACACCTTGATTTATTAGTTACACTCTAATATCAATGAGGCTTGGGTCATGCATAGTCCACTCCAATATATTCAACACAAATTAAATATCCAAGGGTCCTACCCTCTATAGTTATCAATTTTTTCACTAGGAAAGCTTAGTGGTTTGTATATCCAATCTTGTATAATCAATCCCTTATATATATATATATATATATATATAACTTTATTATCTTTAATTATTTATACTCATCTTAAGTAAGAATTGATTTAATACATGTTTCATTGCAAGTTTAAGTGAAACAGAGTTCAACATTATGGCCTAGATTTTAAAAAACACTTCAAATGTAACTTTAGGTATTACCATTTCTTTTTAATTTAGTAATTTCACTTTTCTACATTACTAGAATAAAAGATGGGAAAATGTAGCCACATAAATTAACATTTAAGCTAAAATGGTGCACCTGTTACCACCATTTTTACACACTTAACTCATGACTTATTCTAGGGCCTTGTGACCACTTTCCTTCACTTTATGCATGGATGACCCATTATTTTAAACAAACCAATAACTTAAGAGTGTCTATATTACTCATTTAAAATAGTCCAAGCTCATACATAGATTTTTACTAACATAGAATAACTATTTTTGCTCCTCAGACAATATTGCCCTAATTTGACATAAGTGTACCACTCTCTTATCTAGATCCACCTCTCTTGTATTCCTATCAAAGAATGGTTAATTTACAAAATTAAAAATTAATGATAGGATTTAACCATAATTTTATCAAGATCCATCTTAAGTAATTCTAAAAATACCACTATAAAGTCACATTTAAAACCATTTTTCACACGAGGATTCCACACTAGAAATCACCAAAAATATAAATTGTGCATTGAGATTAAATTCCTTACTCTCCCAATTATAATTACATACAACCCTAGTATCCCTGAGCTAAATACTAAATATACTTCCAAGGTTACAAGTCATAGTTGAAGTACTTAATCACACCAGGATTGCACTAACATCTATCATTTTTCACTACTATTTCATATACCACCATAGCATGGGAGAACTACATGGAGTTTTATCACTCTTTAAAATATTACTATGTAGGCAATGCTCAACACAGAGGGTGTTGAGGTCAAGTAAAACTTAAACTACTAACCACTTTTTAATCTATGATTGTATTCATCTTCTTATCTCATTAAGATGTGGTTTCAAGTGAAAAAAAGTTACATAGTGGTTTTTGCATTGGATTATAAGATCCCACGTAGTCCACAAAACACAAAAGTGAAGGTGAACCTACCCCATAAATTATATATCTTTGCTACATGAAGGTCATTGATGCTCCCTAGGGATAAAAATGCACTACTCTAATATCTAGTTATAATGGTTTATTTTATAAGACTTGATAAAAATTATTCTAGGTTCATACTTAGTTAACACAATTTCCCTATTAGTTACCCTATTAGTTTTAGCTCTAGAAATAATTTGCATCTAAGTTTTCTAGCTAAGTTTGTCTTCTTTTTTATATATTTAGTATATTTACATATTTAAAATGTCCAAAATTAGTTTGTGTCATTTATTTCATATCTAAAGAATTTTGATTTTATGTAGTAGTTTGTCTTATTAGGTTCAAACATTCTCCTAGTTTCTCAGATTTGATAGAAACATATCTAAATATTTACCTCTCCTTTCATTTGAGACACACATGTCAGTTTTGGGATTTCACTATTTATAAAATAAAAATATAGGAGTCTTTATGATATGCCATTAGCCTATATAATTTTTAGGGATATGTGTGTTTAACTTGTGGCCTTTTTAACTATTATCTTTATCTTTTCACATTTTTATAGGGTCTTATATTATTAATAGAGTTAACTTATGTAATAACCATGGCTAGAGTAGAGTATATATAGGAGGTAGTGGTTAGTAATTAATATCATATTGTGAATTATGTTCTTGTTGCATTATATGGATGTTTCCTCTTCGAAGTGATTAGGTAATATTTACCAAGTATTCTAATCTTCTATCAATTATTATTGTATAACTACTTATTCTTCTCTTATTTCTATAATATATTGTAGTTGATATGTTATCAATATTCCATTGGTGTGAATTATTTAATTAATTTCATTATAAGTGATATCAGAGCTCTAATTTGGTAAATATTCTACAATGTAGTTTTTTACAGTGTAGTGATTGGTATTTGAGTTGTAGTGATTGGTATTTGAGCTGACGAATTGAAAAACATAACATGCGATCATGAAGAATTTATTTTTTCCATTAATAAAGTATTATGAGTTTTTTTAATATTTGCATTTTTTTATCACCCTCTTGAAAATTACCTTTCATTAGATTTGTCTTGGATATATGATTGCAACAATATAATTTCTTGGTACACTTTTTTTTGGAGCCTAAAAAATTAGCATTTTTACATGTTAGGACCAAACACTCGAGGTCATAATAAAGGGAAAACCACTATGGGAAAAACATCTAGTAAGGACAAAATGGTTATTGATAATGATGAATCCGTGGATACTAAATGGTACTCATAATTTTAGGGTGAGATGCAAACCATGTATAAAAATAAGATCTCTACTGAAGTGACCTCCCTACAAAATATGATGTATAATATGAATACTTGAACAAAAAATATTATGGCATCCTTATTTAATCCAAACATAAAAACACCATTGAATAAAATGAATTTTAGTCATTAAATTGATCTTAACCATAACAATTATAGCCCAAATATAAGTGTAAGGAACATGCTACCAAAGATGAAAGTGCACAAGTTTGATGGTAAGGATCTCATCACTTGGATAAACCAAATAGAAAATTTATTTGACCTACATCAAAACCCATGTTCTCAAAATTTAGTCATTACATCCTTGTATTTGGAGCTATATCAAGTCATTTATTATAGATGGATTTGTGAATAGAATAAAAAAAGGGCTTATCATTATTTGGTCAGTGTTTTTAGATGATTTGTATATGTAATATCATAATAATGTACCAAATAAATTAGTTAGTTAATGAAATTGACACAAATAGGGGAAATCAAGAATTCTATTAAATAATTCCATCTCTTTTGTTTATGCATGGTTGACATTATAAAAGACAACTTGAATGATCTATTCTTGGGTGGCCTAAATGATAACATTCAATTGAATATTTAGATGTTCAATCCAAGTTGTGTATAAGAAAACATAGTATGTGTTATCAGACAGATGAAAGGGATGTTTTTAAAAGGAGAAATTTCACTACTAACAAAGAGTGAATTGTTCTAACGTAGTCATTCCTTCAGCTTATCATATTGAATTCTCATTTATACATTGAAGGTATCAATGAGGAAGATGAAGAATAAGAGGTACTAGAAGAGAAATCAAAATAATAATAAGGAAAATATCTCATGTCATGTACTTAATAGTATCAATACTACATGTGAACCACATGATTTTAAAGGATATTAGTTTCTTTTTAGTAGAAAAATCAAACCAAAACAATACAAAACTAACATCCTCAGTGAATGTCCTCAGATTAGGCAAGGTATAATATGTGAAAAACAAACAAATAAAAAAATGATTATACCTTCCTCATGGATGTCTCTTCAATCCATTATTCATGTTAGTATTGGCCTATATTTATTACTTGAGGTCTTTGTAAATTTCATGAATTCACTTAGATGGAATTTCCCCTTATATTATGCATGATTGGATGAATAATTAGAAGAAATGATAGAAGATCTATTATTGATTTGACAACATATATTTAGCACAAAAAATATTGTATACAATGGATAATTTCTTCTCCATTTATGGACATGGTGAGTGAATATGGATCTTCCATCTTAGATTGAAATGGAGGGTGGATAATGAGTCATCACCTTCATAAATGTGAGATGTTTATATTATAAGAGGTCCAATTTGTGAAGAGATGGAGCGTGAAAGAATTTGTATTGAGTGTATAATATAGATGTAAGATATGTCATAAAAATTACTTATACACCATCCACTTATAACATAATTACCTTGTGAAGTGGGATATTTAATTATATATTAATTGGAAACTTGATATGTGATGAGTATATTACGAAATATTTTTTTTAAACATTTATGACATGTTCATTCTATGTAGATTAATTTTTTAATTAATTTTAATTATCTAATCAATAAATTAGATAAATAATTTTATTTTATCCTTTATATTTCCATTTACAAGGTTTGATTTACTTCATTTAGTATACCTAGTGAGATATTTTCAAGAAGGAGATCAATTTCAAGATGCTGAAGATAGATTAAATGACTAGATGTCATGTATTGAATCAACCATGATATAGATGATCCTTATGTATTATGTAGCACCTTATTATTATACACTTGTCACACCTAGACCTTGGATATTCCTCTCAATTATTGACCTTTCCCACTTCTACAAGTATCACATCTATTCTATATTATGCCCCTTGGCTATCTCTTAGTCTGACTAATCTTATGTTGATGACCCAGGCCTTATATATTGAAAATAATGCTTAAAATGTACTTACCTTCCACTCATTTAATATATAAGCTTATACATACTTTCTTACTTCTTGGAATCTAACATCTGAGATAGACATTAGCATCAGTGCTAGTGTCTTGATCTAATGCAAGTTTCTAGTGCCTTAAAGTCATCTATTTTGAAAATGAAACATATCCTAATGGCTGACCTAAGTGATTTAGTGTGACTTATCCAAAGGGATTTATATAAATACAATATAAATCTTCATTCATTCCTCACCTAGAAAACACCCATGATACATAATAAAATACCTAATGTTCATACCAAAGAGTATTTAATTGACCAAAACTTTCCTATTTTCTCATATTTATATATCAATCATAGGGAAAAAAACATATATAAGTCTAGAGTATGAAATGAGAATCCAAAGAAATAAATTTTACAAGTTACAAGATAGGTCACTATTGTACTTTCTTTTCACATATTCCATGATTCAGACACAAGACAACACATAGTGGAGAACTACAACAATCTAAGGCCCTCCTCAAAGTATTATCTATTTAGGTAACACTCACTAATAGAGGGGTATTTGGGGTTGGCTCAACACCATTTTAAAACTAACCCATTTTTAACCAAGGTCATTATGAAGATGAATAATCAAGGTTTTGAAAATTCATGAGGAGTGATGGTCCATAACCTAGATCTTAATGCACCAAAGTGAAGGTGAAGACAAACCTAGAAGCATTTAGGTGGTCACATCCTTTTTAGTAAGTATTATATATAGGAAACTTTCATCAAACCTAAATGGTAGCATTAATGTAACCATCCCATGTTGATGTTAATTTCCAAAGCTCTAGAAGTGTTAGATCTAGAATCTGATGACTATTCTAGAATCATGTTCTAGCCTACTTTCTATCTATTCTAAATCCAATACTATGTTATCATTATAACCAACTAAATATATTACTTCTTTATCATTTCCATGCATATATTATTTTTAATTTCTATATTTAGCTTGTTTTTAACATAAAAAATTTAGTGTATGTTTATATCTAAATTTATCACCCAATTGGCCTATTGTATATCTAATTATCACCCTTGTGTATTATCATTTATATATACTTAAACCTATTTATACTCCAAACTAGGGATTCTCTTTCATTTAAGGTTTAAATAATTAGTGAACCTGATCCATGTGAATTCAATTTTTTTCTAATTTATGGCTTCCAAGCCTCCTATGGTTTCATCTTGTTGTGATGTATTTTTAGTTGTAAAACTTTATCAAGGTTTTACCCTCCTCTAGTCACAAGGACTTCATGTGTTTATGCTTGCAAGTGGATTCTTCCTTGGTTGAAAATTTTTATCTTCCAAATCATTCCATTTATTAATTCCTAAAAAGTATTTTCTACTCATGTTGTTATATCTAAAAACCTTTTTTTATTAGCCAAAATTTGGTACAAATTTTTTAATTCTTGCAATTTACTATTTTTAGTAAATATTTGTATGCAAGGAAAATGATATACTCATTCTAAAATTAATTTATAGGTTTCAACAAAAATAATATTTCATTTTAAAATGTCTCTCATATATTTTAAATAAATTATTGATTTATCAAAAAAAATTGATTATTTATTTGGAATATTCTAGAGTTTGCCTATGAAGCATTCCAAATTATTTGGCATATTTCTGATTCATAATAGATAAATTTTCAAATTACTTTGAGGTTTGTCATGAATATGTTTATATAGACAAAATTAATATTTTTTTCTAAAATATTGTGTGCATTTCATAAATTTAAAACTTTACTATTTTTAGTAAATTTAGATCTATAGGATGTACATGTACTTTTATTTCCCTATTTTAGGGGTCCATCTCATTTACTATTTATCCATTAAAACTTGATTCATATTTCTAAATTTCTTAGCCAATATATTTATATTTATTTATCTTCAGTTGGCACATTGTGGTGACCTTGACCCTTGGTTTCAAAACTCTATTGGCCCAGGCTTTCATGGTTTACTATTTTCTAAATTTTGATTACTGATTTCATAGTGTTTAAAATTTAAAATATAGAATTTTATTTTTTCCAAAATCATGTTCAATATGGATAAATATCTTAATTATTTCATGTTATAATACCTTATAGTGGTCATTACTTGTTATATCTCATACCTGATTAACTTAGTTCGATCTATAAGAGGTTTAAAATCTAATCACTTCAAAATAACCAAATCATAGCATGATCATAATTAATATAGAATTCAAACCTTAATTTTCCAATCTTATGGCAATAGTATTGACTCTCTTCCTCCTAACCCAAAAGGATGGTGACAGTTATCATCCCTCTAGCTAGATCTAATCTATCACTCCTTCAAGGGGTAAGTTAGATGGTGTATGTATGTATATTCAAACTAGGGTACCTAAGGGTTGTGCTTGTAAATACCTAAAAGATCAAATCATCCTTATGAATAATTTAATAGGAGAGTTACAAGATCAAAATCAATACTTCAGCTCAAAGATCACATTATTGGAAAATTAGATTCCATATGCCCAAAATCCAACACAAGATAGTGTTAGTCATGTGTATACATCCTCACCTACCAATTTTGTGCCAAACAAAGTCTCATATCCAAATTAAAAGCTAAAATATAATACATGCAAAACAATTGATTCCAAAAGTGTCCAAAAGGATACTAAGAGTCCAAGTGAAATCCTTGGAGATATGCCTTGAAACAAATTGATCAAATTACCTCTTCCACATCCTATAAGGAGATATAAATATCACTATGCATATCATAAAATTCATGGTCATCATACATATTACTATTTGGCATTACAAAAAAAAAAAAAAAAAATACAATGTCTCAAAGATAATGGTGATAATATAATCAATACATCACACAAGAAAACCATTCACATAATGAGTACTTTTGCTAAAGCACAAGTGCCAAAACAAAAAATTTGGCTACCAAATAAAATTTCAAAGCAAAAATAGTTACAAATGCCTAACATTAAGGAAGAAAACATTCAAAAATAAAACTCAGGTCAATAAAAAGATCTAGATCTACCTCTCAATAATGATACTCAATTTTAAAAATCATATGATTTTTGAATGAAATATTTATTTAAAAAAATGGTTATCATGGTAAAGGATTAGGAAAACATTCCCAAGGCATCACTTATTTTATTTCCATATATTATGAAAATGACCATCAAGGCTTGGTATATACCAATGCAATTATACATTTCTCAATTTCTATATATTAACAAAATGACTATCAAGGCTTTGGCTATACCAATGCAAATAATTCAAATATACATTTTTCCAATATAAAAGAACAATAACCTACAAATTAACATGAGGTACACAAGGAATAATTTCATAAAGAGCAATAACCAAATCAAAATGATTATTCAAAACAAAAACACTTATAAATGAAATAATTAGAGTAATAAAAGATTCTAAAGGCAATGCTAAAAAGAGAGCAATAACAAAATTTGCCAACTCAAACTCAAGAAAATAAAAATACATTCTCAAAATAGGATTTTAAAAAAAAGGGTCAAA
Organism: Torreya grandis; assembly: GCA_037957365.1. NCBI lineage: Eukaryota > Viridiplantae > Streptophyta > Pinopsida > Cupressales > Taxaceae > Torreya > Torreya grandis. The sequence continues at coordinate 1,238,149 of JARHVA010004439.1, forward strand.
AATCAAGAAACACTTGACAAATTTAATGTTATAAATGTGGTTACAAAGGGGGAAACTAGAAGCCTTCCTCATATCAAAACACTTCTACTCTCACTAATCATATATATGATGAGAAATATACAAATGTATATTTCAACAAACCATGTTATTATCCACTTGATAAATTACCAAATAATCTATTCATATATATATGACCTTGTCCCTACCAATTGAATCCATAACTAACAAATGAGAAACCAAATAATAATAAATGTAAACCAAAGATACCAAATACAAAATTACCAAAAGACCATGATAGATTTCCTACTTCTAATATGCATATATATGACACATTTTTTTTAATATAGGTTATAAACTTACCACTCCTTGAGTATTATCATACATTAGATGAGAGAAAATGGTAATCTCTTCAAACATTTAAAAAAAATAAAAAACATTCAAAAATCAAAAAATATTTTAGGCACCAATTGTTCTACTCGCTCCTTAGCATCTATGTGTTAGTTCCATGTTTATGGATGGCATATTTAATTACTTTTACATAAATACATAAGTGTCACACTTGTATATTTAGTATGATACATGTATACATAAATACATGATCTATTCCTATTTTAGATGTTGGGCTTTCCATATACTCATGCCATGTAGACATTGGAATCATTTGATTTCTTTGATCTTGAAATGAATAAGTTATATGATTCAATGATCACATTTCATTATCATGTTTGAGATTACATATATACTTACATATTAATTTATCCATGATTATATCTTATATAGGGTACCTGATATGCTCTATACTTGACATTTTTTCCTAACACATTGGATCCATGGGCTATTATGACATGCTTATGCTAGTTTTTTATGCTTTAATTTATGCACTTCCTTGAGTATCTTTATTTACTATTGTATTTCTTATTTGAGTATTCTAATATGCTTCTTTACTTGTGGCCCCCATACCTATGTATACTCTATATGACATTTTAATATGTAATTATTTATTGCATGGACATTTTAATATGTCATTCTTGCTTTTATAGACATTTGACTAAGTTGTGTCCCTTAGATTATGTGGCATTTCAGCATGCCCTTATTTTCAGTATCCTTGGACCATTTCCTTTTGACTTATTTTGAGTGATCATGTGTGTGTTCTTGTTTACATGTTAAGCTTATATTATTACTATCTAGATGTTACCATTATCCTTATCATGCATCTTAGGACTTCATGTGATCACATTAGTTCTATGTGATTTAATGTTATATCTACATAGACAAGTTCTTTATATATGTTATAAAGTTCCATTCACATATTATACCATTATTTTCTAATTTTTAGGTGAGGTAACTACTAGTTCTTATATTTACCTCACCTTAAAGGGGTGTATATTAGTAGGGGCATGTTCTCCACATTTAGCACAATTTTTAGATTTAGTGGGGGCATGCTTTGGAAGAATTTTCTCCACACTCAATAAATATTTTGTACTTATATAAATTTTTAGATTCAGTGGAGGCATGTCGTATAGGCATGGATTTCACACATTCATAATTTTTAGATTCATTGGTAGCATGCTTTGGAAGAATGTTCTCCACACCAATTCGGTATTTAACATCTCTAGATTATATTGGGGAAATGTTTTAGAAACATTTTATTCACATTGTTACTTATATATTCTTTCATATTTCTCCATATATAGTGGGGGCATGCTTTGGAAGAATGTTCTCCACATTTACATAGTTTTCTAAATTGGCCAAAACACATAGTTATGTTATTTAGACTCACAGTTGTGGTATAATTCTATACATTGGTACCATTGTTATACATAATTTCAGCATGAGACATATCTAAGGTGCATATACTATGTAATTTGTGCCTAATATTACAAAATCCAAATTAGTTTTAGATTCTAAAAATTTTGTATGTACTAATACCCCAGTAAAAATTTTATGGTATTTATTGAGTTAATATACTACATTAGTTGGTTCACTTTTTGATATTATTGAGGTGAAAAATAACCCAATCTTTCCAATTTTTTAGGTTAGACTTGATTGTATCATCTAGCCTCATCAGGTTATAAGTATCATTGGGTTCCATAGTTGAGATAATCCCAATTTCTAGGTGGAAACTCTTATTTGATCTAGGGTTGGGGGTATGTGCCTTCCAATCTCTCTCTATATATATCCTTATATATATTCACTCTAAACATTTATCTATATTTTTCTTAATATTAGTTTCAAATCCTTATAATGATACATATTTTTAAAATCAACTTGCCAATAGGCAAGGTAATTAGATCAGATCATAGGTGTACTCCTAAACCTTAATCTTTCAATATCCATCTATTTCAAATAATTTTAATATTAGATTATATTCATCTATTATTTACTAAAACATGCTCTTATTTTTAGGTCAATCACCAAAAAAGGACTCATGTTTAGTACATACAAAGATAAGGTGTGTTACACCCAGGTACACATTCTTTTCCTTTAAACTATAAATTTCATTACTAGATTAAAGTAGGGAAAATTGTAGATGATATTTATGGATTATATAGAATCATATTCTTGTACACTTTAAAAACTCAAACCTTGGTTTTTATTCTCATTTATGGACCTTTCTCATGCCTATAAAGGCTCACATATACTCTATATTATGACCCCTATCCTATCTCTTAGTATGAAAAGTATTATGTTGATTACTCAAGCCTTTTATCTTGCTTAGAATTCTTAAAATTTACTTACCTTCCACCCCTACAATTTATGAGCGTGTACCCACTTACCTACTCCCTGGACACTAACATCTAGGATAGATAGTAGTGTTGATGCTAATGTCCTAACCTGATGCAAGTGTCCATTTATATAAAGTGATCTATTTTTAAAATGAAATGTATCTTAATGTTTTTCCAAAGTTATTTAATGTGAGTTACTTATACAAATGGATTGATATAAATATAATATCAACCATCATTCATTCCTCACCTAGGAAACACCTAGCATACATGAGAAAATACCTAGTGTTTATACCAAAGAGTATTTAATTTAATTAAGCTTCCATATTTTATCCTATTTCTATACTAGTCACATGGAAAATACATTTTTAGGTCTTAATTACTAAAGTATCAACCCATGTTCTTGATTTTCCATGTTACAAGATAGGTCATTATTGTACTTGATTTCCAAATATTACATGATTCACATAAAATGCAACACATAGGGGAGAACTACATCATTATATTGCCCTCTTTAGAGTATTATAAATGTAAACAATGTTCATTAATAGAGGGTTATTTGGGGTCATATTGACATCATGTGCCCACTAAACCATTTTACCCCAAGGTCACTATGAAGAGGAGTAAGTAAGGTTTTACAAATTCATGATGAGTGAAAATCCATGAACCAAATCTAAATGCACTAGAGTGAAGGTGAAGACAAACCTAGAAGCATATAGGTGGTTGCATCCTTTTCTACTAGGTATTATTTATATAACACTTGCATTATACTTAGATATTAGAGTTGATATAACCATCCCAAGTTGACATTAGTGTCTATAACTTCACAAGTGTCAAATACAGAATCTAATGACTATTCCAAAATAATCATATAGCATACTTTCTATTTGTTCTAGATTCAACACTATGTTAGCATCATAACCAATTAATTATATTAATTCTTTATCATTTTCATACATATATTAGTTGTACTTTATATATTAAGCATATTATCAACATAATAAATTCAATGTATGTTTATATCTGAGTTTAAAAACCAATTGGCATGTTGCAGATATAATTATCACCTTGTACATTGTTATTTTTATATTATTAACCATGTCTAATCCAAATTATGATCCACATCTAGTTTAGGGTTAAACATAGGGATACACTAATATGTCACATAATGTGCATGGTAATTTTTAAAGATGATTTGGAATGTTTTAATGATTTATAATTTGATTTATGCATTATTTTAGGAAATTATTTTGATTCATAATTTCAACATAGAAGTGATGAAATTGGAGTGTCTAATTTTTTCCCTTATTTGAAAGGGTGTTTCAAGACATAGATAAATTTTTAAAATGTCAAATAATGAAAGAATCATTCAAATTATTTTATAGTGATTTAAGAATGATGTGTTCATGTTTTGTTGATTCTTGTTAAATCTACTGAAAAATGAGTTCATAATGATGCCCTAAATTATATTTGGGATGACCTAAATATCCCCTAAGGGAGTCTCTAATAAATAATTTTGATGGACATGCCCTTAAAAGGAATAAAATAACACATTCCATAGTAAAAGCAGCCAAGAAACAAAGAAAATTAGTGAAAATGGACTAAAAATAGACAAAGTAGCCATAAACAAACCTCCCAAAAATAAGAATTGCGCAATGGGAGGGGTAGGGGTAAAATTTAAAGTTTGATCTATAAATTGACCCCTAGGGGGTGAAAATAATTCATTTCACTCGCCCCCCCTCCCATTTTACTTGATTGAAAATAATGATATTATTGTAAAAATGATGAAATTATGAAAAAGGAGAATATATTTTGATTTTTATGAAGTTTTTACTTGATTGGAGTTTGATTTTACTAACTAGAATGATGTACTTTATGATCTAGGTAGAAGTAATGTGTTGCATTATTATTTATGTTAATGTCTAACTACATAAATTTGACTAAGTGTGTTGAATTTTTTTGATTTATAGGAGTGAGTATCAGTTTTGATATTTCATGAGTGATGATCACACATCATAGGTAACCATGGATTTATACTGATGAGGTTGTGATCCTAATTGAAGAGATTGGCTTGTTGTATGTAGCACAAATACCTATGATTTAGACAAACTAATATTTTCTCTCTATGCTAGCTAATTGCTATCATTTAGAGATGAACATGTTTTACCTACCTATTGGATAGATAATTATGAATTAATATTATGCCTAGTAGATTATCTATATTATAATATTAAGAGTGGTATATTGGTTATGATAGGAATGAAAGTAAATATTAGAGTATTTGATTAGTGTGACTAAAGTCATCATGTAGGATGGTTTGGTTGACATAAATTCACTAAATGGCTTAAATAACATGACAAATTTTGTACCTTAGGATGGTATAGATGTTTCATAGGCACAAATATTGATTGGTCAAGAGATCATCATTCTGATGGATGTTATCAGTGGCATATCACTTCCTAACAAGAGAAACCTCTATTTACACATGGGACTAAGATGAGTGCTTTGAGATATGATTGATTAAACTATTCACTTTGCATAGGGCCTGCTAGAATTGGATTATTTATATATAGACTTTAATATGGGGTATTAATGTCACAATAAGATCATTAGGACTTCTACATTACTTTAGGTTAGGAGTGGGTGCATATCAAAATTAAATGGATAGTTAGATATAAATGATAGTAGGGTTCAGAAGATCCACTATATTATGGTTGGTACTTGATAGGAGGTGGTAGACAGGGACATAGAATGGACCTACCCTTATACTAATGGATTATTGATAAGATGCATGATGAATATTTTGTCTATCACCCTTATATGCATATTCAATTTGGATAGTTAGAGGATGGCTATTTGACATGGTTCATGATTACTCCATGTTATATCACAAGTCAAAAATATTTTACTATTGAGTGATATTAACCTGACTGATTATAAAGATAGTTTGGATTCTAACATGATGTTATTAAGGGGCCTCATTACTTTTGACATGTGATGTATAATATAAGTAAGTGGGTACCTCCCATACTAAGGATAGACGTAGGTGGTAGCTTTTAGTTGGTATGACCAAATGTAAGGGCCTAATCCATAAAGGTGTTAGATATAGATGTCATAAGGGAATATACAACTTAGTGGATATAGTTTAAGATAATCAGATTGACTAGGCCCATACTAATTGCATCATGAGTGTTGAGACAACATGTAGAATATGTAGCCTAATAACTTAGATAAAAATAATGAATTAATATAAAAGGGTTTACATAAATATAGGTAAATGTACCTCCTCATATTCATTCTCCTTCTCAATAGTCAATATAAGTACCAATACAACAACATGTGAAGATGATTATAGACTATGAGCATGAGAGAAATAATATAAGCATAAATGAGGGATAATCATAAAATGGTGATGGGGATGAGAGATAAATAATTAGTTAGGATGAGTAGTTGACACTTGATATAGATGGAGGGTATAGATAGGATGTTTATATGGGATGTAATATAGATCAAGCATGTCCTTATGGTGTGACTAGATCAAAGACAAATTAGGCCACTATAGATGTGTTATAGTGGGAGGTTAATGCTAGATTAGAAAAGATTTAAAGTTTAGTTTCTATGGTGGCATAACTAAAAATTTAGATTATAGATGCACATGGTTATCTTTTAACATTATATACATAAATTGGCACCCTAAGGGTTGAGGTTACATAAATGACTGACATTCAAAAGAAACTATCAAAAGGGACATATCCTAGGCTAAGATTCAAAGGATTCATTGGGATTAGGATGAGGATTGGTATATTGTCACACAAAAAGTCCTATAAAATACCCTCATAGATATTATGATGGATAAGGATGAGGGAATATATCATATAAGTCTATATGAGACAATTGTGCTTGCAAGCTACATTTCACCCAACTTTTCAAAGTATAGTCAGAGTCAATTAGTAAGGTATTTAAGGTCACATTACACCTTTTATTCATATATATTAGTGGCACAAAATCATCCAAAACATACATGTATGTGTCCATCACAATATATGCCACCACTAGGTAATTAGAGTTAGATCTAGTTTTTAAGTTACAACTCTACATTTTTGACTATGTGATGTATATATTCATGATGTATAGACCTTATTTTGAGATGTATATGGAAATTTATTTTGATTATATTATGTACATGTATTATAATATTATTTTTATATATATTATGTATCCATTTTATTCTTTGATGTTGATTCATGATATGGATTGTATCTTGATGTTGATGTATTTATTTTCCATGATTCTATTATCATAATTTTATTGATGATGTTACAATTGATCTAGATAGAAAATGTGATTAATTCCTTTCATTTACCATTGATTATGATGTTCTTTGATTTTATGTACTGACACATATCATGATTTAGAATGCATATGAATATCTTTACATGTTCATTTTTAGATTTATACCATGCTTAACATGCATGTAGCCATGTTGATCATTTGTTTTGTTTTGATTATGGAAAATGTTATGATGTTTTGATTATGTATGTGAATACACTTATCCATGTTGATATATATTAAAAGGCAGTGTTTTCTCTTTGTGTGGCATTGTATATAATCCTTAAGTAATTTATGTTTAATTTTTCACATAGCATTATGCATCATAATTATAAAATGAATCATGATAATATTATTATAAATTCGTATAAGTATGAGTTTAAATAAAAATGTTAAAATAATATATACAAGAAAATAATAAATCAATTCACATGTACATGCATAGATCTAAAAGAAATAAAAAAAAAGTTCATCATTGAAAGTGTTAGGGTGTGGAGCTAAAAACTTCACCAAGGAGCATTCATTATCAGGTTCGGGTCTACACAGACACCGGCGTCAGTCAGGAGCGACCGACGTCAGTCATAGGCAGTTGTAGAGATGCCGACATCGGTAGAGGGTCAGCCGACGGCGGTCACAGACAAGCAGCAGGAACCGACGTCGGTTACCTGCGTGTCCAGAAAGCTATTTTTGTGGACAGAAGCGAGTGTTTGCATGATAAGTTTGAGTTGTGGACTCAAGCTCGCATCTCTATTATTGGCATTAATATTTTTAGAGCCCTTGTTTAAGTGGCTTAACTGCTTGTTGGTTGTACATGCTCAAGTCTCCTAATTCTATATGTAGAATTAGATCTTCTTAGCTTAGTAGTAGTTTTGTAGTGAATTATTGTAATTCATTGTATGAGAAGAACAGTACAGAATTGAATCAATCTAGACTTGTTGGAGTTGATTATTCTTGAGAGAGAGAGCTCTTGAGGAATAGAGATCTATTGAGAGATCTATACATCTAGGAGAGGTGTGGAAGAAAGAAGATTTCTTCAATTGTATTCCTTTTGTAAAGAGTTTTGTTAATACAAGTTTTCAGGGTGTTTTCTTGTATCTCTTGTTCTTGCTATTATCAGTCTAATTACTTGTCAATCTGGTTTAATTCCATGTTTATTGCTGTCACAATTATAATCTATTGTTGGTTTGATCCCCCAACAAGTGGTATCAGAGCCTTGGTTATAGGTTTAGAGCTTGATAATTGGTATCAAAGTTCAGGTTCACTAACAGGTAGTTTAGATCTGTGTAGTGTGTATTGATTACAGGTTCTCACAGGAGTTTTTGTAGGGATTTCTATTTGAGTGGGAGAAGTAATGGCAGATGAAAGTAAATTGAGAATGGAAAAGTTTAATGGCAAGAACTACCAATTATGGAGGATGCAAATTGAGGATTATCTGTATCAAAAAGATTTGTACTTACCGTTGGGAGGGGTTACTTGCAAACCCTCAGATATGAAAGATGAAGAATGGGAGGTTCTTGATCGGAAGGCTCTGGGATCTATTAGATTGAGTCTTGCATCATCTATGATTTCCAGCTTATCACAGTGTAAGACAACGGTGGAGTTGATGGAATCTTTGGCAAATTTATATGAAAAACCCTCAGCTTCTAATAAGGTATTTCTTATGAAGCATTTATTTAATTTGCAAATGTTGGAAGGTGGATCTGTTCATAGCCATCTTAGTGATTTCCATGGTTTGGTAAACCAGTTAAGTTCAGTCAATATTGTATTTGATGATGAAATTAGAGCTCTCTTAATCTTGTGTTCATTACCTGAAAGTTGGGAAGGTTTGGTAATGGCAGTTTCTAATATTGTGTCTCCTTCAAAAGTCTTAAAAGTGGATGATGTTGTAAGTGTGATCTTGAATGAAGAGATACACAGGAATAGCACAGGTGAATAATCAGGAAATGCTTTGAGTGTTGAAGGTAGAGGAAGGCAAAGAGAAAAGATAGAGCATGGGAGATCAAGGTCCAAGACAGGAAGAAGATCCAAGTCTAGGTATGACAAAGTAACCTGCTGGAAGTGTGGAAAGCAAGGGCACTTAAGGAGAGATTGTAGATCAGGTACAGATCAGCATGAAGAACATGAAGAAGAAGTAGATGTTGCAGATTATGCTGCACGAGATGCTCTGGTATGTTCTTTGGATAAAGTAGAATCTTGGGTTTTAGATTTTGGTGCCTCTTTTCATGCATCCCCACATAGGGAATTTTTTCATGAGTATGTCCAGGGAGATTTTGGAGAAATTTATGTAGGGGATGGTAAGCCTTGTCAGATTGTTGGCAAAGGGAAAGTGAAGCTGAAACTGCAAATAGGTAACACATGGGTGTTAAAAGAAGTCATGCATGTCCCAGTTCTAGAGCGGAATTTAATTTCTATCAAAAGTTTGGGTGATGAGGGTTGCACAGTAACTCTCACAGCGGACTCTTGGAAGGTTACCAAGGGTACACTTGTTGTAGCTAGAGGTAAGAAAGTAGGTACGCTTTATCTATCTACTTGTACTACTGATTCTCTTTCTAGGTTTTCTACTTCAGCTGTAGATTTAGAGATGTGGCTTGATAGGCTTGGTCACATAGACAAGAAGGAGATGCTTGTTCTTGAGTCAAAGGATATGCTTTCAGATTTGGAAGGTATGGATCGTGGCTTCTGTATGTAGAAGAAGAAGGTAACGTTTCTTGAAGAACCCGATGTTAGTGACAAGAATAGGAAAGCCTTGGTTTTTAAGGAGAAGGTGACGGACAGAGTTTAGCACAAGATACAGAAGAATTTTGATCAGAGAAAGGGTGATTTGGACAAGGATTTGATCCAAAAAAGAGCTCACAGAAAAAAATTTAGGTCTCACAAGAAAAACACAGAGACCAACGTCGACAGGAAAATTGGCATCGGCGTCTAGACAGGGACCGACGTCGGCTATGTGCAGATCGATGTCAGTGACTCAGGGCAGATATTGACCAGCGTCAGCCAGGGGAAACTAACGTCGGCAAGGTGGCAGTCACAGGAAACTGACTTCAGTCGTCTGCAGACTGAGATGTGACCGAGATCGGTTACTGAGACAAATTTTGGGTGGACAGCAAGCTATCATGGAGTCTCAAGCACCCATATGGAGGGCTGAAGGTGTAAGTAAGTTCTTAAATTCATCATTTCCCTTCTTTACACTACTTGTTGCTCACTTATGGCATAGGACCAGGAAGTTGTTGAAGAAGCAGAATAGGTAGATCCAGGAAATAGTGGGGGCTAGGCATGGATGAGGATGTGATTCCTTGGAGGAGAACCAAATAGGTGTTTTGGGTAGAGTGACCAGCTAGAAGTAAGCACTGAGAGATGAATGGATGTTCAGGATAAAGAAGAGCAGAAATGGATACGTGAGATGGAAGATCAGGGTATATGGTCTTGTATTAGCTGCAGGGCAATGGAGGTTTGATCATTGTGTTTCTCTTTACCAGGTTGGATAGTATTAGCTACACTATCCTATTTCTGTATGATGTGCTTGTTGTAGGGTTACATATACAGGTATTGTTGAACTAAAGGTAAAGCTAGTTCAGGTGTTTGTCATGGAGAATCTGGGAGCAGCAAGATTCTTTGGCATGAGTGTGTTCTAGAGACATGGTAGGTCATATGTTGACTTTGTTTCAGGATGATTGTGTGAAACCGGTTAGCACACCGATGGTTGGATAGTTCTATGAATAGGTGTCTTGATTCACATAATGAGGTTGAGTGCATGGTATGTACTAAACCTGAGTTTTCCCAAGTAGTGGGAGTTGTCACAAGTTGGAGCCAATCTGGGAGAGAACCATTGGAGGATAGTTCAGTGGATTCTTACAGGGACTAGCAGCAGGTGCACATGCTATGCAGGTTCAGGTTAATTTATACATGGTTTTAGATGTGGATGTGTTAGGTGATTTAGATGATAGGTTTTACACTACAGGTTTGTGGTGGTTGGTCTTCAAGAGTGGTCTTGAGGAGGGATACAAAGCCAAGGGAACAAACTAGACTAAGTACAGGTACAGGTACAAGTTATAGCTGTTTATCTCGAAGTGGGAGATAAATTATTGAGTTATGGAGCTAAAATCTTCAACTCTTTGCAAACAGGTGGAATAAGAAGGTTGTTGAGATCTAGGAGCACCGGCATCGGTAGCAGGACCGACGTCGATTGTGACCCAGTGCAGAAGGCCACCGACGATGGCAGGGAGTCGGCTGACGTCGGTAGAACCAGACTAGCAGGGACCGACGTCAGTCGCCTGTGTGTTCCAGAACTGCTCATTACACAGACAGTTAGTTAAGTGAACGAAGTGTTTACATGTAAAGGCCAGTTAGAGTCTTTGGTTGTGAGGATAATTGTCTAAATTAAGAGTCTAAGTTAGTGTTTGAGTTAGGGATCTATTTATAGACCCATTGGCATGTATTGTAATTAAGGCATGAGATAGAAAGGAAGGCAAGTAAGTTGCTTCCATTGTAAGATCATTGAGTTGCAGGTTGTTGCAAGCTCATAGGGGATCTACATGTGAGTATGGTCTATTGAATTGTAGGTTGCAGGTTCATGGGAGATCAACTTGAAGTACTTTTGAGTGCTTGGTGAACTGGCAGGGTTATTACTGACTAGTTGGAGAGGTGAACACCAATTCTGTTTGTGAGTTGGTTGTTGGGACCATTTTTTGTGTAGGAGAGTGTTGTGTGAGAATAATTACTATACACTTGAGGTGTGGCAAACCTCTGTAAGGTGAAAGAGTGTGGCGGCTCTTTGTTGTATTCTTTTTTGTAAAGTGT